>JBBYHM010000009.1:1586550-1863339 GCA_038381775.1 Adansonia rubrostipa | reverse complement strand
GAGATGGCTTGAATTTTCATCTTTTCCTTGTTGTTAATAAGCAAGAAAAAGAGAAAAATGATGAAGTTTTGGTTCTGTTATGGATGAAGGTGATTTTTGGAGTGTGTAGTGGATGAAAGTAAGTTTACCCTACCATCCTGAAGTTAGAAGTCCATTTCCAATTGATTATTTTCCTCATATAATTGGGTAATCTCTTTGGCAATGGTCACCCTTTCTTGTTCAAACTCTTTCTTAGGTAATTAAATCTTAGAGAAAAATTCATCAACTGGTATTTATGATGTCTTAATACCAGACAGAGACAAGTTATCATTAACGTGACGGATCCTCCATTCATCATATCTTAGGGTTATACTACTCCCTCTCCAATATCTCTCCATGTAGCGGGTTTGTTTCCATGCATGAAAGGCTAGCTAAACTTTTCACTTATTTTTGGGCTCACCATAGTAAAAATCCCACAAGTCTAGGTCTTGGATGATGAGGATAAACTGACGGCACTGGAATTGTTGATGGACTAAAAAAGGTGCATAGCTAGTGCTTCCCCATAATCTAATGAGCGGCACACAACTGTAGTCTCCATGTTAGTATATAACCATTTATAAGGAAAACAAAAAGACCTTCCATATTACCTCTTCCCCTTTAAGGTTTCAAAATTTTTGGACCCATTGCTTTTTAGATTTGTCTTGAGGTCATTCCTTTTCAAGTACCTTGGAGATAGCGCTGAAGTTGGGTAAAAAGTTGTACGACATCCTACTTTTTTTGGGACAAAAAATACTGATGAGCCAAATATGAAAGAGTAGTGCACATCCGATGAAGCGACCTGTACCCATTTTTTTACAAAAATTAAAAGCTCAAATAGTTTTGGTAATGATGGTCAGTGCAGGATTGATGTTGCAGCATAAACAAGAAAAGACATATACTATCGTAGCTTCAACATAGCCTAATGTCTTTGGGAATATAACCAGACCATATATTGCCAAAGCATAGATATCTTAGATTTTTTTTATGTCAATGGTACTCACCATTGCTTCTTTCAAACTAGCCCATGAGATGCATTCACCATTCCCTTCGTTTTGATATGACTCTTGATCCAAGATTTCGTTGCCCCAAGTATTTGAGCTAATCTTTTCTTGAATGTTAGAGGGTTCAAATCCTGGTAATATATTCTATCAACCTTTGCTCTCTCAATGTTGAGTAACATAGTGTATTCATCAACTATGGGGACCAAATCTTCATGATCGAAAATGAAACACCGATATGCTAGATTTCAAAATCGAAATGCGGCTTGCAACAAGCCGATATCCAAATAGACTTAGAAAAGAGCAATATCTCTGCATCTTTTAGTGAATAATTACCTTTTGGTATTGCCCCAACTAGTCCATATAGTCCTTAGATCTTGCCAATCATTTTGAAGGTACCCTATCTTGATCCTTTCATGCATTGTTGAGACATATCTTGGTTTAAGGATGCCCTTATCTTCACATTATTAGCATTCTAAACATGCTCAAACTTTCTCAAAAATGCTTCAGCTCTGAAGTGGATTGTTGCTCCTTGACAGACACCCCTTGATGAACACTTAAGCATTGACTAATTGTCCCATAGGGATAGTGATTATGATTAAATGATGTATGCATGAAAAAGAAAAGCAAAAAGGGAATGAGTTAGTAACCAATACAAAATAATAGGCAAAAGATAAAGAAATGAAAAAATAGCAACAAAAGTGACTCCACCCTTACTGGGTTAACTTACTCATTCTCAAGACCAGTTATAGGTTAAAGCACTGGCCGGCTGCTTAAAATGTAACCTGACTCTCTACTTCGAATATCCTAGGGGTATCACAAAATTTACCCTAAAAATAAATGGTACGATGCCTAGGGTAAACATGATGATCACGAATGTTAAGGTATTAAACGGATAGCATAATGACATGTCCACATTAAAATTGCCTCTTCACAAAGTAACATGATACCCCATGAAGACTAAGACTGACCGTTTAAATGGTGATGTTTATCCATCACCATCTATGTTAAGTACATGCTATGCATTCATTCGGGCAGCATAACGACTTATTTCGATCAGATATAACTATTTTAAGATAACATTGTAGGTAATGGCATTCGCTTGTCCTTACCCACTTATTAAAAGGGATTTATCATCGAACATAATGGCATATCCTAAAGGAATGATCATGAAAATAAAAATGACAACCGCGGGTGACAATGTTCACCCATCATCACCCACATAACCATGGTATATAGGAGCAAAGGTAAGAAATGTTTTCTTGAATGATCCTATTCTTCGATTATTCTAGCAACATCTAGTATGGTTTGACATGGTTTAGCTCATAAGGTTCACTAGATTGGTTTAAGTTGATTCCTATTTCAGATTTAAATCCCTCCTCCACCCGATAAAGACAGTTGGGGTACCCCAATCCTAGCCCATCGTAGGTTTGGCAGAATAGGTTTGATCCGGTGGATGTATTTCCTTATGCAAATACAGAGGGGCACTCATGAGAGACATAGGTAATTTACACTTGAAAGGTCTTATCATGCCTATGCGAAATGTTACTCACGAAGACAAATGGCTCACTTCCCCCAAATAATTAGGATACTAACCATACCATGGTGTTTGGCAGGAATCTAGTGCAAATGCAAGTGTACGATATGTGTCAGGGAAACAATTCAACCTTTTGTTTTATTCCTATACGACCATACTTATTCAAGTTTCTATTAATTCAAGAATGAACAATCCTAACAACCATAAAACAAAACATAAAAGATAGAGATTAGTAGATAAATACAAGGGAATTATTTCTAGATAATTATGGAGATCGAAAAACCAAGAATTGAGTGAAAAATAGTTAGTCATAGGCCTAACACTCTAAGTCTCCAGTGGAGTCATCAAGCTATCGCTACGTGTCGGCCTTTAAAACTTTAGATGATCCAAAGGGCTTAGCGTGCTCGACTTAAAAAATAAATGATGGTTAGTTATGGTCAAGCCTTTAAGTTATCCTATGATGGGGATTTGAATTAGGCATAATGATGTAAAGGGGAGAGAGACCATCAAGTGAATCCCTCATCCAACTAGTCTTGGCCACCACAAAGTGGCCATAAACTTAGAGTCACCACTGACCATTTCAGGCTAGGCTAGATCGGATGGCTATTGAAAATAATATTCTAAGTTAAAAAACTTGAAATATTGATTTCAAGGTCTACAAAGTCTAGAGATTCATTGGTTAGATTTGAGAGTTGGTTATGCGTGATGAAGGATTAGCACCCCTATGATGCCCAAAATTGGTACCTACAAACTATGTCTCACTTCGATCTTGATTAAATCAGTTCCATTTAGTCATTATTTAGATATATCCCTTTTAAATGCATGAAGTATTGTAAATTGTAGATCCAATTTTTTTTAAAGAAAATTAGATCACCTATATGCCACAGAATGTGAGAAACATGGGAATTTTTATGAGAATACTGTCCGAATTGGGTTTTGAAAATTTAGATATACCGTATTAGGCACAGGAGAGATACCAACATGAAACATCGCCTTGTAAATTTTATTGTAAAATTAATTTTAAATATGAATGGACGCTAATCACTATAAAAAGAAAATGTGTTAGTAAGGCAATAAAAAATATAATAATAGCATAAATAAATAATCACAAACAAAAGAGCATGAAAAGGAGAGACGATCAAAATATACCTCTTAATTATCATCGATCATTGAAGAATAACCAGGATGACAATTTAGAGACAGATTTAGATTTGATGGTAATTTGTAGGACAAAAAGATTTTGATCAAAACAATTGAGGCATCTGAAACAAGGAAAAATTTTAGATTTTTTAGGTAAAAGCAGGGCTGGAATATCCCCTCGGAGAGCTAAGGTTAGAGTATCCCCAAAGATAAAGTTAAGAAAAATTTAGGAATAAAAAAATCTAAATTTTTAATGAAAAACAGGGTTGGATATCCCCTCAGAATAATGGTGTTGAACTACCCTCAAAGAAAAAAATTTTTGGCAGTTTTAGATAAAGATTCAGAATCTTGAAGGTGGATCTAAAAAGAAAAGTAAAGTGTTGAGTTAAAAACAGGGTTGGATTATGCCCTCAGAGCGATGGAGTTTGAGTATCTCCACTAGCGATAATTTTAATATAGAGGAAAATGATGTCTAGTTAAATCATTTTTTATTTTAACCTTGATCCGAGTCTAAAGGGCTTATGTTGTGGGAAAACCAATTGGGTGCATTTCAAGACATTTGAATGTTTTGATAAAAGAAGATTCAAAAGTTAAGTTACAAATGAGAGACAACATTATGTCACCTCATTTCCTAAATTTATTTCGGATTCGTCTGAAGGCTTTAGGCGGTGAATAAGGTACCTGAGAAAGAAGACTCGATAAGATTTAATGTAAAAATTTCCAAAAATCCTGGAAAATCATTTTCTAAGCAGATTAATTTTTAAAGTTGAGTATATCTTGACACTTGCAGCATATGTAAGGGAAAAGAGATACCGAACTTTGAAAAATTGTTTCAGTTCATCTGAGATTGTTAAATTGTGAATACTGCTTTTTGAAAAGGGAATTTGGTAAACATTTTTTGAAAAATATTTAAAGATTTTAGAAAAATCATCTGATGGGCTAGAATGGCCCAAACAAAATATCGCATACTGGTTTTAGAGGTCTCAAACAGCAAATGTTCAAAAAATTATAACTCCCTCATCCGAAATGGTTTGAGGGCAAACAAGCCATCTTTGGAAAGGTAATTCGATGCCCTCATAAAGAAAAAATATAAAAAAATCAAGAAAAATATTTTGAGGTTTAAAAATGATTTTCCAAACTTAGACTACAATGCTGCATGAGCAAAACAAGGGTTTTTCAATATTTTCAAGTTTTTTTTTCAAAGATAGGCTCA
The DNA here is from genome assembly GCA_038381775.1 of Adansonia rubrostipa. NCBI lineage: Eukaryota > Viridiplantae > Streptophyta > Magnoliopsida > Malvales > Malvaceae > Adansonia > Adansonia rubrostipa. Next base: position 1,858,433 of record JBBYHM010000009.1, on the reverse strand, counting down.
AGTCTAGGACGTCCAAATGTCTGTGACAGAAAGTAACATGGGCGTCACAAGTTCATTTCACAATCCCAGAGTAGTATGGGATAATGAAATAACCCATTGACCATGTCACTAAAAGGAATATTAGACTCAAGATCAAGGCTTAATACTTTAACAACTAAAAAAGGATCATTTTTTTTAAATAGCATCTTCGAACCTATTTTACCATGAAACTAAAGCTAAAATGTTTGATTTGTCCATAAGATTGGAATACCAATTTATGAAAATATTAAATTGTTGCTATTCTTTATCTATTATAGGTAGCATGAATTTAACTTGGGAATTTTTCCAAAAATTGAGTTTTTAGGAAACAACAAGCATTTTGAGCAAGAAGGTCAGGAACAAAATACAACACATATAAAGATGAACATGGACTTAACATGCAAACACATAAACATGAAATTTTAACATGGAAATAGATGATAAGAATGCAAGAAGAAGGCAAATATTATGCATGGAAATGATATGAACATATTTAAACATAAGAATGCATGGATAGGATTTTTATATCATGAGATTCCTTAAAATACAAGAAAAAGCATGAACATACATGAGACATGTCAAGGTGAACATTTAAATATGAGATGAATATGTGAATATAAAAGAAACATGGCAAGAAATGCATGAACTGAGGTTGCAATAAAGATGACGATGAAGCATGGAATATTTGCATATCCAAATAGCATCAAGGTATCAAGAGGGTCTTCAAGATCATAAGACTACTACAACCAAGGCAACAATGATGCATGAGGGTGCTAGGATGGTCATGGCAAGATAAAGGGGCTGACTAAAAAAATCTTGAACTTTTTCTCTCTTCTCAAAGCAGTGACTTTAGGCTTAGTTTTTTCCCTCCTTTTGCTATTATTTAGCAAGAAAAGGATGAAAAGAAGAAGCTTTCTGGTAATATAATGGCTGGTGGGGCATTTTAAGGGTAAAAGTGTGTGAAAAATTGAGTTTTTAAAGGTTTTCTAGTAGTGGTTGGTGGGAGCTCTCAGAATGAAAGAAGGTTGAGGGTCCAAGGCAATGGAATAGTATTTTTTGAGAGAGTTTTTAGGGCTAGAGATTGTTAAAGAGTGTTTTTTTTCTTTGGGGAATTGCAGGAGAGATTTTTTTATGAGTTAGCTAAAAGTCTTCTTGAGAATGGTTAAAAGTCTTTTTTTATTCAATGCTTAACTAATGCTTTTAGAAGATAAAGTAAAGGCATTTTGATCTTTCTCTCTTGCACTAGGGGACATCTCCAACTACTATGCTCAGTTGATTTTCTTCCTATTAGTTTTGCCATACTGAGCAGTGACGCAGAAAGGCTGTGATAGCCTATAGCTGGAGATATGATTGCCATGCCTTCTTACAACCATATATTTTATGAAAGTTACCTTTATCATTGGCTATTTGGGCTTTCAAAGTTGGTTTAAGTCCGATCATAAACCCATAGTTGAGGTTTGCAATGAATTATGATAGTTTCTTGGTGCAAAAACTTGTTTAAATCAAGTTTTTAGAGGCTGAAAAAGTGGCTTGAACTAGGCAAAAATGCCTTGGTGTATTGATAAAAAACATGTTGCATTGATACATAAGGTACTTTTACCCATGCATATCGATACAATGAGTTGTGTATCAATACTAAGAGCAAAAAAAATGTTTCTAGTATTGAGACTTAGAGGCCTGTATCGATACTCTATGGATTTGTATCAATATTTATGCTTGTGTATCAATACATTTTGCCAAAAATCACAACTTTAGCTTCTACCAAGGTCTATATCACTACAAACAGGTTAGGTATTGATACCACACCTTAGGTATTGATACCAAACCCTCTTTTATCAATACTTATATGTGAAAATTTGAATTTTTGGTGACGTAAAAGCCTTATATCAATACTGATGCACCAATATAACTTGTGCGTATTTATGGATTCTCGACTTACCTTAACTTGGTTATAAACAAAGGGAAATTGATCCATATACTCATCTAAATGACCTTGGTGACTCCATGAAAAATGGCCTTTGATGCCTTTTTTACATTTTTCTTTAATGTAACCCATAAGTATTTCAGACCATCCCAAAAACATTTTTTGCCTGGTACACTTATCGCCTAATAGTGCCTAGCAACATGTCATTTGGCAATCTTCCCCAGTTTTATTTTTTCATCTTCTGATTTTATCATTTTTTGATTGAGTCCTAAGATGCCAAAGTTGGCTTAGGCAAAATGAGGTATCTACACTATCATTCAGCTTGCTTTCGAGATTGGTTGGTTCTTTTTTTTGAATCGAGGGTGTTTATTTACCTTTTTTCCTTTAAAGTTCCAGACAATAGCTTAGTTAATTCTGCAATCTAAGTTTGGAGTGTCTCAATCTTACAAAATTATTACTCTTCAGACTTCCTATGCATAAGCTTGAGTCGTTCGATGTAGGCTTCACGATTGTTTGCCATCGCTTTCAGGCGATTATGAGTGTTATACTAATGGCAAACAATAGGATCCATGTTTTAAAGCACCTTCACTCTAGATTATTATCAGATTAAAGTTTTATGATGTGTCATGAGCAAGTTTAATAAGATAATGGCATGCAACAATGATAATAAATGACAATTAATATTAAAAAAGCAATAAAGGAATTAGGTTAGTCATGCAAATGCAAAAGGGATAATTAGATTAAGGGATAGTTTCATCAATAGCATCTTTCATTAAAGTAATAAAATATCTCAATTACACATGATTACATTTTGAAATGCCTAATGAGTTTACATTGCTTGATCACATGTTCCAAGAAATACAACAATTCTTGTTCATGGGCTCTGACAGGTCAGACTTCACGTATCAATGATCAGGCTACGTTTGAGCCACTTGAATCTGCTTGGTGAGATAGCAGTAGTGGTAGTGATAATTTTGGCATGGCTGATCAACCACCTGTAACCAGTCCTACTCTTAATGCTCGAAGGCTCTTACTAATTCATCAACCTAGCCTTAATGAGCTTATAGGGAATGTCCTTAATCTTGAATTCTGAGGTTAAAGTCTCATTTTCAACTTAGTTTGCTCTTAATCTTAAACTCGAGCTTTTAGATGTCTATTCTTTCTTCGATAAATTGATACGAGGGCATGGGTTCTAACAAGCTTTTCCCTATTGACCTTGGCCTCTTCTCTCCATCGATGCAACTCTTTTTTGAGGTTAGTAATTTTTACCTCCCACTCAACTGATGACTTACTAAGGCTCTAAGACTTGATTGCTTTACTAGGTTCCACGTAATCTTTCATCATATTCCCAAAATCCTCCTTGAAGTGAGTGTTCTTTTTGACAACCTGATTCATTTTACCATCCCAAAGATAGAGGTCTATTTCTAATTGACTTTTTTCTTATTTTAAATGAGTTATTTCCTTGGTGAAGGTTGCCTTTCATTGTTTAAACTCACGCTTGAGCAATTTAATCTTAGAAGGGAATTTGGCTGTTGACACTTTTGATGTTTTAACACTTGACAAGGGTAAAGCTTCATTGATATGATAAGTCTCTGCTCATCATATCCCAAAGTTATACTACTTTCTCTCCTATATCTCTTTATATAGTGGGTTTATCTCTAAGCATGGAAAGCTAGCTGAACTTTTGACCTATAGTTAGGTTTGCCAAAATCAAAATCCCACTGCTTAAAGTCTTAAACAAAAGGGATAAATTATCGAAGCTGAAATTGTCATAGGACTAGGATAGGTGTATAGCTAGTGCTTCCCTATAATCCCATAAGTAGCATATAACTGTAATCTCCACATTTATATATAGTTGTTTGTAGTGAAAACTAAAAGGCCTTCCATACCATATTTTTCTTTTCAAGACTCTAAAGTTTCTAAAACTATTATTAATCGGACTTGTTTTAGGGTCATTCTTTCTCAAGGACCTTAGAGATAGGGCTAAAGTTGGGTAAGAAATTGTATGACATGCTCTTCACTTTGAGGTAAAAGTGGCTAATAAGCCAAATGTGAAAAAGTGACATGCATCCGATAAAGTGACCCTTTCTTATTTTCTTGTAAAAGCTGAGAGCTTGAATAGTTTTGGCAATAATGGTGAGTGTAGGATTGATGTTACAGCATAATCAAGAAAAGAGATCTGCCATCATCCCCTCAACCTAGCCTAATGTTTCTAAAAATATGACCAGACCATATATAACCAATGCATAGATCTATTAAACTTTTTGGATGTCAATGGTATTTGCCTTTAGTTTTTTTTAGACTGGCCCATGAAATGCAATCACTATTCCCTCTTCTTCTTGATATTCCTCTTGATCTAGGTCTCGATTGCCTCAAAAATATGGGTTAATCCTTTCTTGAAAGCTAGAAGTTACAAAGCCTTCTAGTATATTCTGTCAGTCTTGGCCTTCTCATTGTTGGGTAAAATAGTATCCATGGACCATGAGGACCAAATCCTTGCGATTAAAAGTAAAGCATCAGCCTACTGAGTTCTAGAACTGAGATGTTTCTTATAATAGGCCAACATCTAAATGGACCTAAAGTAATAGGGCTATGTCTTTATACCTCTTTATGAATGATTTCCTCTCAATATTGCTCTAATTGGTCCATATATGCTTTAGATCTTGCCATCGTTCTAATGGTATCCTATCTTGACTGTTTCATGCTTTGTTGAGACATACATGGGTTTAAGAATGTCCCTATCTTCATATTATTGGTGCTCCAACCATGCTCGGACTTCTTTAAAAGGCTTTAGATTAGAAGTAGGCTATTCTTCATGATAGGCACCTCTTACTAAACACCGAATCATTGGTCAGTTGCCCTATAATGACAATGATTATGATGAAATGATGCTTACATGAAACAAAAAAGCAGAAGGAAAAATGAATTAGTAACCATATAAATAATAAGCATAAGAATTTAGGAATAAAAGAATAGCAATGAAAGTGTATCATAAAATTTATCCAACAATAGGCCATATTGGTGAGCGTTGAATCCAACAAAAATAATTTTCCTACTCTAATAAAATTTTTGTTTATAGGGATAAGTAGGATCGTCTCCACAGGGAATGGTAAGTTATGATTTCCTCTCAAAATAAACAAAATAAAGTGGGGATTTTATAAAGTTAACTAAAATTGCATGAAATAAATAAAATAAAGATCGATTAAGAATACAAAACAAATTAAACTGAAATAAATGTCAATATCACACAAACACTAGCCAAAGTCTAATCGCAAGTTTTATTCTCACAACTGATCACAGATGCAAAGGTATATTCATTATTCGAGAATAAATCAGTTATGGGTACTGGTATGACCTAACTCTGTACCCCTCCTTAGTTATTTGATAATCAAGGTACGACTGTTAATTATTTCTCTTATTGATTACATAAACCGTAGATACAATCTTAGTATTTCAATGTATCAATAGCATTAATAATGAGAGGGGGATCACCAATTCTAACCAATAAACTCATATGTAGGTTTAATCAGATTAGATTATGAATTCTTCCTAACCAAGTTAGTTGCTACTTTTATTAGAATAATCAAACAATTACGGATTTGATTTTCTAAATAGCTATAGATTATCCTATTAATCAAATGTGGTACCAAACATTCAATCAACAATGATAATCATGCTTATTAAGCATAGAAGAAAAGACAATTATTTAAGAACAATGAATAATATGTACACAAATTAGATCTCACAGTCGTAGAGAATCAAACTTCGATATAAAACCTTTGACTAGTTGAAAAGAATTTAGCCACACATTGTTTTCTTGTTTTCTCTCTAAAAAAAGTCAAAAACCCTAGAAAAATCCTAGTAAAACCATTCCCTTTTTGTTCTCTCCCTTCTTTCCTTTTTTATCCCTGACAACTTTCCCAAATTTTCTTAAATTCTGATCAGTTCCAGATTCTACTCAATTAGAATTCTAAATAAATTAAAATTCTAATTTAAGCTATCTGCTTGTAGAGCATGCCCATGTAGTGTCTACATTAGCTCTTTCTTTTCTCTTTTTGGGCTACTCTAATAAACTCATTTAAGCCCTTTTTTTCTTCCAAGCCCTTTTTACACTTTGAACACAAAAGAAAATAATTTTCATTAGTTATAGCTCAAAAACTACAAAAACATAAGAATTTAACAAATAAAATCCTAACATTTATGTTCACTATCACATATGATGCCTAAAGGTGAACATGATAATTATGAATGTTATGATAGTAAACGGATAGCATAATAGCGTGTCTAGGTTTAAAAAGATTGCCCTTAATAAGATAACATGATACTTCATGAGGATAAAAACTTGACCAACTAAGAGATGACATTCATTCATCACCATCTATGACAGGTGCACATTAAGCTATCAATTAGACAGCATGACAACTTGTTAGGTTAGATATGAATCTTTTAGGATGACATGGCATTTTAGGCGATGGCATTCACTTGTCATCACCCACTTATTGAAGAAGTTTAGCCGTTGAGCCTAATGGTATGCCTAAAAATGGTCATGAAATAAAATGACAAATGCGAGCGATAATGTTCGTCTAACATCGCCTATGTGACCATGGTATATAAAAGTAAAGGTAAGAAGTATTTCCCTAAGTGATCCTATTTTTAGGTTATTTTAGCATTATTTTGGTATGGTTTGACATGGTTTGGCTCACAAAGTTCACTATATAGGTTTAAGTTGATGCCTAAATTAGTATCCAAATCGCTCCTTCATTCGATAAGGACAACTAAGACACCCCAATCTTAGGCCCATCATCAGTTTAACTAAACTGGTTTGATTCGATGGATGTATTTCCCTATGCCTATGTGGAGGGGTACTCATGAGAGACATAAGTAATTTATACCTCGAAAGATCTTGCTATGCCTATGTGGAGGGGTACTCACAAAGGCAGATAGCTTACTTCTTCCTAATAATTTGGATGCTAACCTCACCATAGAGTTTAGTGTAATTTAATGCAAATGTATGTGCACAATGTTTGTTAAGGAAACAATCAAACATTTTGTTTTACCTTTATATTATCATACTTATACAAATTGATATTTATTTAGGAATAGAGTATCATAAGACAAAACCATAAAAGGTAAAAGTTTGAAAGATAAGGATAAAAATGGATTATATCTAAATAATGATGAAAATTGAAAAAAACCAAGAACTAGGGGAAACATAGCTAGTTGTAGGCCTACCACTCTAACTAGGTCCCTAGTAAAGTCACCAAACTGTCACTACATACCCCTTTTCAAGTGATCCAGAGGGAGTGCATACGACTTAAAAATATATGGTGTGTGGTGTTGGTTAGAGCCTTTGGATTATCCCTTAATCATGATTTCAATTAGGCACCATAATATGAAGGGAAAAAAGACCATGAGGTTGCCATAAATTTGGAGTTGCCATTGATCATTTCAAACAACGCATGTTTAGATGCCTATTGAAAACAATATTTTGAGTCATGAAACTTGAAACATCGATTTCGAGGTCTACAAAGTCTAGAGGTTTGTTGAATAGCTTTGGGAGTTTATTACACATGAGGGGAAATTAGCACCCCCATAACACCCAAAATTGGTACCTCATAACCATATCTTTCTTGGCTTTTAGTTTAGTCTGTTCCATTTTATCATTATTTCAAAATAATCCTCTTTAATGCATGAAATTTTTTGTGATAAATAATACATTCAGGTTTTGAAAAGAAAATTTAGATCATCTATACACCTTGGATGTGTGAAAAACATAGGGATTTTTTATGAAAATAATCTCCAAATTAAATTTTAGAAATTTGGATATTCTGTGTTAGGCATTAAAGAGATCCCGACACACAAAATTGCCTTGTAATTTTGAAAATAATTTTTAAAATATAAATTCAAAATGGTCATTACAAAGGGAAATGTGCTAATAAGATGAAAAAGAATATAATAACATTGCATAAAATAAACACATAAAAACATAAAGATGAGGGACAATGGAAATGTATTTTGTAATTATCTTCAATTATTGAAGGATAACTAGAATAACAATTCTAAGATGCATTTGGTTTTGAAGGTAACTTAAGAATAGAAAAAAGGGTTTTGATTAGTAAACTTGAAGTATTCGGAGAAAGAAATTGAATTTCGAGTGAAATTTCAAAAGATAGTTAGAGTATCCCTTCAAAAGGCAAGGTTGGATTATCCTTAGCAGTGATGGTTTTGAATGTGTTCAAAAAAAGGTTTTGATGGAAAGACCTCTTAGCAAGTTTCAAGAAAGAGAAAATTCAGATTTTAAAAGGAAAGCTGCATTAGAGTATCCCTTCAAAGAGTGAGGTTGGAGTATCCCCAAAGGTGAAAATTTTATGTTTAAAAAGGTTTGCTTAGGAATCTCAAAAAGATCTTTTAGATATTTTAAAAAGGTTTTGATTAAAAGTCCCAAAAATGTCTAGGAGAAAAAAATTCAAGTCTTGAATGAAAAGTAAGGTTGCAGCACCCCCTCAGAGAAGTAGGGTTTCAGTCTCTCTGTTGATGAAAATTTTGATTTTTATAGAGAAAATAAATATTAAAAAAAAAGTTATTTTGAAAAAGGAACCTGAGAGCTTGAATAAAATTATTTGTTTTGTTTTAATTTTGATCAAAGCCTAGAGGGCTTGTATTATATTGCTTGACTCATTGGGGAATTAATCAGATGCACTTTGAGACATTTAGACATCTCGATAAAAGGGGTTCGAGAAATTGGGTTGATTCGGATTCCAAAAATAGGGGACAGCATTGCATTATCTATTATCCCAAATTTATTTTGGGTAAATTTGGAGGTGCTAAGAGTCGAGTGATACCATTCGAAAGGTGACTTGATAAGGTTTACTATAAAAATATTCTAAAAATCCTAGAAAATTGCTTTCTAGGTAGAACTGATTTTCAAATTTGGGTTTGTTTCGACACTAGCAGCATATACAAGGGAAAAAACATATTAGACTTTGGAAAATCATCCTGAACTAATTTAGTATCATTAAATCACAAATGATACATTTTGAGCAACAAAAGTTTATAAAATTTCTAGGAAAAATATTTAAAAAATTCAAAAAAAAAAGCTAATGGGCTGAAATGGCCCAAACAGAATATAGTCCACTATTTCTAAGGGTTCCAAATAATGAGGATTCGAAAAATAGTAACTCATTCATTCAAAATGGTCTGGGTGCAAACAAGACATTGCTAGAAAGTTAATTCAATGTTCTTTTAAGAAAAAATATTATAAAATTCTAGAAAAATACGTTTAGTCTAAAAAATAATTCATTTAATGGTGGGCACAATGCTGTCAAAGCAAAAACAGGGGAGTCTTTCGATTTTTTAGGTTTCTTAAGATTAAACTCAAGCTAATGATGTCTAAACGTCCATGGCGTAGAGAAAAGGGTGACATAGGTATCTCAAGTTCATTCCACAATCCCGAAGTAGTTTAGGATAGTGACACAACCCATTGACCATACCAAACATAAGGGTGTTAGACTCAAAATCAAGGCTTAATGTTTTCATCAGATAAAGGGTTATTTTTCTAAGAAGACAACATTTTTATTCAACCATGAATCCAGACCTAGAAAGTTTGATTCATCCTTAAAATTGGAGGACCAATTTAATGAAAACATTAAATCTATGCTAGTCTCTATCTATAAGAGGTAGCATAAACTTACAGTTTTTTAAAAACTAGATTTTTTTTTTGTTTGCAACAAACAAGCAAGCATTTTGACAAAAGGTTATGAATGAGATGCAACATACATAATAATGAATATGGACAATACATTCAAACAAATAAAATATTTTAACAATTGAAAAGATGGCAAAAATGTAAGGTGATGGCAAGTAAAATGCATAAGAAGGTTTGCCTCATAAATGACATCTAGAATCAAGCCATGTGTGATGGTATGAACATGTTTAACCAAAAAAAAGCATGTTGGAATTTTCAAAAGAACATTTTTATTCCATGAAACTTATGAAAATGTAAGGAAACACATGAAGATGTTCAAAACATGTTAGGGTGGAGATTTAAACATGTGTTAAGTATGTGAAAGTTGAGAAAACATGACAAAAATGCATGAACAGAGGCTATTTTGATGGTGAAAGTAAAACATGGCACATTTGGTCATTCAAGCAACATTAAAACATCAAAAAATCGTAAAAAAACCTGGGACTGCCAAATCCAAGGTCACAATAATGCATGAAAGTCCTAAGATGGTCATAGGGACATGAATGGCTTGCTAGAATGATGCAAATGCTAAAAATAGAAATTAAATGAGTAAAGCAGAGAAAACATACCAAAAAGGTTTGAATTTTCACCTTTACTTTGAGCAACACTAAGCTTAATTTCTTCCTTCACTTTGCTATTGGTTAGCAAGAAAGGACAAAAGAAAAAAAGTTTTTGGTTATGGTTTGGATGGGAGGGAGTTTTTGAGTGTAAAGGAAGGAAAGGGAAAACTAAGGAATAAGGGAGTGTTTTCAACGTAATAGTGGTGTCTATAAAGAGAGCCTCCTTTGTTGACCCAAAATTGGCTCATTTATAGTCCAAAGTTCAGCCAATGCATTTTGGAGCCAAAGCAAGGTCATTTTTTGTCTTTCCTTATAGTAACTTATGGCTGCCTTGAGTATTATGCTTAGCTAACTAAAATTTCATTAGCTACTAGCAGCAAGGTGGTGGAGAAAGGGGCAATAGCAGTCTACAATTAGAGGAAAGCCAAGTACACCTTTTAACAAACCATAGATTTCATGAAAAAGCCCCATTTTTGAATAATTTTAGGCCTTAAAAATTGTTACAACCTAATCATAAGCCTAAAGCTGAGGCCTGGTATGTATTCTGATGATTTTTTATGTAGAAACATGATTGGGTTAGATTTTCAGATCAATGGTGCAAAGGCTGAAAGATGGCTTAAACTGGGCAAAAATGCCTTAGTGTATTAATACAAAACATTTTATATCAATACACAAGCAGCTTTTGCCCATGAGTATCGATACAGTGAAGTATGTATCAATACCAAGAGCAAAAAAATATTTCCAGTCTTGAGATTTAAAAGCCTGTATCAATACTCTTGCTTGGATATTAATACATTTAGCCAAAAATCATGATTTTAGCGACTACCAAAGCCTGCATCAATTCAAACATGCTAAGAATCGATACTACACCTTAGGTCTTAAAACCAAACCATCTTATATTGATACTACATGTGAAAATTTGAATTTTTAAAGATGTGAAACCATGGTATCAATACTTATGCACCAATATGACTTGCATGTACCTTAAGCTCTCTGAATACCTCACCCAGATCAAAAATAATGGAAAACTAACCTATGTTCATTCGTATGACTCCAAGGATGCTTAGAATAATGGTCTCCAATGCCTTTTGAATGATGGCCCAAACAAAATAAGGTGTCCATAAAGGAAATTTAATGTTAGAAATGACCATTTTGTCCTAAAATGATAAATATTCCTAATAGTCCTTAAACTTTCCTAAATTTGTAAATTGGTTCCCACATAATTAAAAGACAAAATTAAACATCAAATATATCAAAATCAACACAAAAATCATCCAAATATTATAAGGGAGGTTCAGGTAAGCACGTTTGGCCTTGGAAAAAAAATTTTAATATTTAGTCCTTAAACTTTTAAAAATTACAAAAAACCACAAAATTCAAAAAATGTATTTACACATGATAAAATGCGTAAAATACATTCCTAAATGTACATGAACCATTCGACCAACTATGGAATGTTTAAAATTTTTTTAGTTTTACAATTTAGTCCTACACTTTTTTATATTTACAAAATAGCCACAAAAATCATCACACACACATGCATTTATATTCGACCAACATCAAATAATCCACCAAACAAATTCTTTTTCAACTTAATAATCATACATCCTAACTTTATCAAGCACAAATCAACATCATCATGCAAGAAATCATCAAAAATATGCATATAAAAGTGCTATTCCAACATATTAACAAGAAAATACTAAAGAAAATAACATCCAAATGATCATATATATATATGGAATATTAAACATCATAGCATAAAAATAAACATCAGGTCAACAACAACAAATTTTATAAGTAAAATTAAGTTATTACTAAGAAAAATAAAACCAAAATCAACAAATCAAAGAAAATAGTTTGTAGCCATCAAACTCTGCCTGTCAACATGGATTACAATCCATGAGTTAAAACATGAATTTGGCTCACTAAAAGGACGAGAAGTGCATAAAGTGAACAAAAATTAAAGCTTTTAGAAGAAGATATACCTTAAAAAGCTTTAGAACTTGGATTTTTTTAATTTTTAATTTATTTTTTCTTATCAAAGCCAATAGTCTTAAAATGAAAAATCCTCCCCCTATTTATCAGGGAAAGGTTAGGCCAAGGTGGGTTGGAAACCCCCTTGGCCCACCTTGGCCAAAAATTATTATGATTTTTTATTTTATTTTTTAATAATTAAAATTAAGGATAATAATGATTAAATTAAATATACTATTAGTCATGACTTATCCCTTTTAATGATGATCAAGATAAGATCATCTAATGGCATGGTTTAAACCAAACTAAATTGGTTAGAGAAAACTTAGAATCAAATTAAACTAGTTTCCATGAAACTACTAAAAACAAATCCAAAATTAAAATAAAAGAAAAAAGAAAAATTAAAGTTAAAAATAAAATTCATAATCATAAAAAAATTTTGGAAATAAAATGACAATAAAAAATCTTGCTTGGAAATCCAAAACTCGTAAAATTATAATAGAAAAATTATTTTAGAAAAAAACTAATATAAAAAAATTCAAAACTCATAAAATAAATTAGATTTTCAAAAAATGATTTAACATGAGCTTAATAAAAATATTTGATAAATTTTAAAAATTTTAAACTTAGAAAAATCCCATCAAGAAATTTACGGGGTAGAAAACTTTGTATCTTGGGAATAAGAAAATTTCAAAAATATGTTCAAATTTTATTAAATGAATTAAACTCGACACTTAATGAAAATATTAATTTATGAAAAATAAAAGATAAAAACTTGAAATTCTAAATAATTTTTTCTTGAAAATTTTTGCAAGTATGATACCTGTAGTTCTGTGAAAAATTCAAATTTAAGTCTCAAAATTAACAACTTGATATCTTATGGTAAAAAAATGCTAATATAAATTTTTCCTTGAATATTTTTTATTTTTTAGAGTGTCAACATAAATACTGCATGAGAATCAATAAAAATATACAATGATCAACTTCTTAATTTTTATGAAAAAATCTTGAAAAATTCCTAAAAATGGAAAATTTGCTTGTGATATCTTTCAAAAAATGAATTTCCAAAATTTGACAAAAATACTTAAAAACCAATTTTTTTGAATATTTATCATTTTTATCTGAGATCAATCCTTAAAATTACACTTTTTCTGGCACTATGTACATAGCATTGCAATATGAATAAATTGAACTTAAAAATGCCTAATTTGCTAGGGGAGGTTGACCTTTACTAAGATGGCCACTAGGTTTTCATTCTTGGATATTTAAAACTATTACAAAAGAGGCCAGGACAAAATTAAGTATCTACAACATGTAAAAATGAAGAAATCATGGAAAAAATGCATGAACAGAGGTTGTTTTAATGTCAACATGAGACATGGCATTTTAATTCATCCAAATAACATTAAGGCACCAAGAAAGTCACAAAATCCTAAGACTATCATAAGCAAAGCCACAACAATGCATAGAGGTCCTAATAGGGTCATCCAAACATGGAAGGTTTACTGAATGGTGGAGATGAAGAAAAAATAAAAAATAAAAATGAAGGAAAGGTGAAAGATATACCCAAAGAAGACTTAAACTCCTAGCTTTATCCTTAGGTAACAATCCAAGTAACTTTAAGGTCACTTCTTCTCTTTCTTTGCTATAGATTAGCAAAAAATGAGTGAAAAAAATGAAGCTTTTGGTTATGATGTCTATGAAGGATGGTTTTAAGGGCAAAGATGAAGAAAATTAGCGATTTTAAAAAGGTAAAAGGGGAGTTACAAGAATAGAGTTTTGGAAAAAGCAAAAGTTTCTTTTTTGTGGCTGATGTCAATGTATTCCCACCTCTTTTAGCTGATTAAAAAAATAGACTATACAGTGGTTGATTTCAGCCACTAAAATGACTAAGCAAAGAGAGCACATAGAACATTTGGCATGTATAACATGGTGACTCATTATACCAACGTTAGACCTTTCAATATTTGATTGAGAAACCCATGCATGAGTTGATTAAATGAGTAATCTCACCTTTGCCCTTCATTAAACTTCTCATGAAATGCCTTCATGCTAAGCTTAATGGACCTTTCCAAAATGTGTTAATCTAATGTCCAAAGCCCAAAAGCAAAATCCACATGATTTGTATGAAGTAATGTCTTTTGGATGCTTTTTGAGGCTAATTTCATAACAAAATCCATGTTTTTGATGTTATAGTGACAAGAATGTGAAAACCACATGAAACATGCAAATTTTACCTTAAAGTATCGATGTAATGAACTTTTTATTGATACCAAAGGCCCTTAAGTATCAATACCAAGAGCCTTGTATTGATAAATAATGCATTTTTGGCTTTCAGTATCAATACAAAGACTTTATATCGATACCAAACACAACATTTTTTCTAATATCGATACTCAAGCCCTTTGTATTGATACCATAGCTAAAATTTTTCCTGATGTTGATATTTTATGCCCTGTATCAATACTTTTTGCCTAAAATTCATGATTTTAGCTGTGACATAACTTTGTCTCCATATAAACACATTTTAGATCGATACTACTCCCTAAGTATTGATACCATGCCCCTTGGTAGATACAAGTACTAAGATTTAATGACGTGGAGCCTTGTATCGATACCCAATGTCCATGTGTCAAGGTATGCATGTAAAAATATGGACTCTTCTTATCTTTGACTCTTAAAACTCTTAACCTCAGCTGAGAATGGTGGGAAATCAATCTATACTTCTTCGAATGACTTCGATAGTGCCTCAGATGATGACTTCTAATACCTTAAAATGTTAGCCCAGACAAAATAGGGTGTTTATAAAAATGATCTATAGATTTATTTTTGGAAAATAGATATTCCATGTCAAGCATTGGAGAGATACTAACAT
This sequence comes from Adansonia rubrostipa, assembly GCA_038381775.1. Taxonomy (NCBI): domain Eukaryota; kingdom Viridiplantae; phylum Streptophyta; class Magnoliopsida; order Malvales; family Malvaceae; genus Adansonia; species Adansonia rubrostipa. The sequence goes on along the minus strand of JBBYHM010000009.1, from coordinate 1,843,335 downwards.
GGAATATCATCTTATAACTTTCAAAAATGATTTTGAAATATGAATGCATAATGGACATCATAAAGGGAAATGTGTTAGTAACTTAAAAAAGAATAAAATAACACAGTATAAAAATAAACATAAAAAGCATACAAAAGAGGGATAGATAGAATGCATCTTGTAAATTGTCTTTAATAATTGAGGTGTTAGCAATGTGCTCCCAAAAGGATCCTTTGTGGATTAGGATGCACGTGTGGCTTAAAAGAATATTGTGTGGGAAAATGATAAAATTCTTGAAGAGGAAGTGTCCTCATAATAGAGACTCTTCTTTTGTAACTCAAGAGGGACACAGTTAAATGAATTACTTATCTAATTGGTCTTTGATGGCCACCAAGAAATGGCCAGTGTTGCCATCGATCATTTAGGCTATACATAATTGGATGCCTATTAAAACCGATATTAAGAGTTATGAAACTTAAGACATTAATTCCATGGTCTACATGGTCTAGATATTCAAAAGGTAGGTTCTGGAGTTGGTTAGCGTAAAAAGCTATGAACCTCCTTGTAGCACTCGAAACTGATACCTTTTTAGCCATGTCCGAATATTAGTTTTGACTTTTTTAATTTTGACTTCTCATTATCTTGACATAATCCCTTTTTAATGCACGAATTTTATGTGAACATTTTAAATTTAGTTTTGAAGAAAATTTTAAATCATGTATGCACCTTGTAGATGTGGGAAACATAGGGATTTTTTATGAAAATGGTCTCCGAATTTAATTTTAAAAATTAAATATTCCATGTCAAGCATTAAAGAGATACCTATATGAAAAATTGCCTTATTTTTTAAAAACTATTTTGAAACGATGAATGCAAAGTAAACATCATGACAGGAAACATGCTAGTAAGACAAAAAATGAGGTGATATTGTATAAAATAAATCACACAAGAGGAGGAAAAGGGGAAAGTACGATCAAAATTTATCTCTAATTGTCATCGATTATATAAAAATAACCAAGTCAACAATTTTGAGACGTATTTGGATCCATTGGTTGCTTAAGGCATGAAAAACTGGGTTTAAATTTTGGAAAGTCCCAAAAGGTTCAAATGATTAATTTTGATGATTTTAGAAAAGCAGGATTAGATTATCCGCTATAGATGAAAATTTTAATAATTTTTGGAAAGACGAGATCAAAAAACTTAGATTAACAAATATTCGATAATATCTAGACAAAATGACATTTTTGATAGTTTTAATGAAGTTGGGGATTTTTTATTGAAATGAAATTTGATAAAATAGGAATTGTAAACTTTGAAAATCACTTGTGCCTTGGTCTGAGCCTGTGAGGATTGACACATTTTTTTGACTCGTTGGGGTTGATCAAGATCACATGAAGGCAAAATGCCTTGGAATGAATTTAAAGGAATTAACTAATCTTGACCAATGTTGACAATAGGAGACAATGCTTTGATTTTATTTTGGGCAAATTTAGAGGTTCTTGGTGTTGGCTAAGGTGCCATTGGAAAGGTGACTCGACAAGTTTTAATGTAAAAATATTCCAAAAAATCCTAAAATGGGTGAAAATAATTTTAAAGTTATAGCACATGCAAGGGAAAGGGTTTGGCGAACTTTGATAAATCATTACGGACTCATACAAAATAGTTAAATCACAAATGATACCTTTCAAAAATAAAAATTTCATGAAACTTTCAGGAAAAATATCTTAAAAATTTTTTAAAAATCAGATAGGCTGAAATGGTTCAAACAGAATGCAAATCACTGATTTCAAGGGTTCTAGATAACATTATTCAAAAAATCATAACTTCTTCATCCAAAATGATATAAGAGAAAATAAGATACTATTAAAAAGGTAATTTAATGCCTTTTTAGGGAAAATATCAAAAAATTTCATAAAAATGATTTACAGTTCAAGAATGATTTTTCAAGTTATAACTATAGTGTTTTTAAGGCAAAGCCAAGGGATATTTGGTTTCTTTAGGTTTCTTAGGACCAAACTTGGCCATGGACATTCAAACATTCATGACATAAAGAAATGGGTGACATGGGCATCATGGGCGTCATAAGCTCATTTACACAATCCCAGAGTAGTTAAGGATGATTAAATAGCCTATTAACCATGTCACAAACACAAAGACTTTAGGCAAAAAAGATCAAGGCATAAACAATTTTGGACACTAAAAGAGGCATTTTTTTTTGAAAAATAGAACCTTAAATCCAAGCGTGGAAAACTTCACTTTCCCTAGATTATAAGACTAATAAGTATACAACCTTAAGCCCATGTTATTCCTCATTTAATGAGGTTAAAATAGCTTTAAGGGGTTTTAGGAAAATAATTTTTTGACAAACAACAAACAAGCATTTTGACAATCATGGTGTAGACCTAATGTGGCATTTATGGCAAAATAAACATAGAAAGCATCTTTAAGTAAACAAAGATAACATTTTGACATAGAAATGATGATAAAATGCAAGAAAGATATATATATATATATAATGCATGAACATACTAGAATATGCTTGCAAAGATGTAAAATATGCTATGAACATAGAAGCAGATGTTCTCATGACATGAACACATGCTATAAATTTCATGATAGCATAAAGATATGATTTTTAGGCGAAAAAGGATGCATGAACAAGTTATAATATTCATGAAGGTGTGGAATATGATATAAGCATAAACAAAGTTGTTTTCATGACATGAGTAAGGGCTGAAAATTTCATGACAACATAAAAAACATAATTTTATGCATGAATGTATGACAAAATCACAAACTGCATGCATGGAACTAACAAATGGCCATGGTTGCATAAAGGGGGTCATTTGCATTATAAGCATATGCAAAAAGTAACAAACATAAAAAGGTGCATGGAAAAGATGTACCAACAAAGTTCCAACAACTTGTTTCTAAAAAAATAAGCTTTTTTCTGGTAAAAAGTTACCTTGCTAACCTTCTTTACTTGCTATAAGGTAGCAAGAGGAAAAGCAAGTAGAAATAGCTTGAATTGTGTTCTGGAAGTGATTTTTGGGTGGTTTAAAAGAGCTATGAAAATGGGAAGTGTTTTAGTTTTTTTTTGTGGCTAAAGAATGTGTTTGAAATGTGTGAGAGTCCCCCATATACTCAACCTTGCAAGCACAGATCAGCTACTTAAAATCGATTTTTAAAATCTCAGTATGAATATTGATGTCACTTATATCTGAATATTTGAAAATATGGAAAAGAACAATATAAGAGAAAAATATGTATAAAAAGGTCTAAAAGTTGGCAAGAAAAATGAGAATGGACATAAAAGATAAAATACATAATGCTTGGTTTTTTTTAATAATACTTAGTAAAAAAAGACCCCACAAAGGATCTTACAATGTTCTTGGGCAGAAGCACATAGGTTTAGTTGATAGGATTACTTTGAACTGATTTAAATAGCATAAGAATCTTGGTTTCAGTCTAAACACTTGGAACAAATCTTGGTGAGCACAAATTATTCTCATGGTTCATTTCTAACGTCACTAACTCATTAATTGCATTGATAGAAAAATCTCAAAATGCCTTATTCAAAATGATCATCACATCGTCTGAGCTAGTATTTTCTCCCCAATTTAGATCAATGCATCCTCCCACATGAAAGCTTTCTTGCAATGGCAAAAATATCATCAGTTCATGTCCCAAGTCTTATCCTAAAAGATGGGCCATATTTTTCTCACTGTTCTTCTAAGCTTGTCTCCTATTCTATTACATATTAGTTTTGAACCCTAAGTCTTTCTTGTCAATTTAATTGGTGATTTCAGAGCTCTGGCAATCCCTTAGAGACATTTTCCAAGTCTTCTTCCAGCCCAGGTATCCTTGTCGATGGCTTACTTCAGACCCATATGAATACTCTTGATAAATGAGGATTAACCGTTGGCAACCCTTCCTTAACCATATTTATTGACTAAGTTAATGATGTTTGGTTCTTGTTATAGAGCTTAATTTTGTGCTTATTCATCATCCTTTAGACATAATGCAAAACTTTTTGCACATTTGGAAAATATGACCTTAAATAATATAAAAGTCATAAAAATCAATTGATTACTTTCTAACCTTTCGACCCCATTAATCAACTCTACTTGTACCAAAATTTACCAAACTAAACTCAATGACATCCTAATTTCTTCTATGTTCTTTATGATTTCATAGTCATCTTTGATATTGATCGTGTTTATAGGAACTTTGGTGGAAATCAAGAGCAAGTTGGTTTTAATTTTAGGTTTTAGCTCCTGATCATCCTTAATCATCCTTTCTCTTTTATCCTTGGAGGTAGCCCTTTTAGTTAAGTGACTTTTCATAGCATCATCAACCTTTCCACACAATATGACTATATCTACAAAATACTTTATGACACTCTGTACTGCCTTCTCATAGTAAGGAGTTTGTAAAGTGCCATAAGCCTGATAGTCATCTCTTTCTCATTCAACAGAGGATGAATTTGGGTAGCCTCTTCTATCCATCTTTAAGCATATTGCTTAAAGGTTTCATTAGCTTTCTTCTTCATATTCATGAAAAAGGGTGATCTGAGGCCTAGTTAAAGATGTGTTTGTATTGATCCAAAAAGGCATGAGATAAGTCTGCCTATGTCTAAATTATCACCTAATCAAGCTCTATATACCAATGGTGACCGCTTTAGTTACGCTATCTTAAAAGCAGTGCATCAGCAGTTTGTTATTCTCTTAACCTAGTCATTTTTCTATAATACATGTGAAGATGGGTAATAAGATCTATAGTTCCATTTTATTTTTCAAAATCTAACACCTTGAACTTAGGTGGGATAATGAGATTGAAGACTAATACTAAAGATTTGGCATTTATGATCCTAAATTTCTCACTCATCTCATCAATTTCAGAAAACCTCTTTGCTTTCTCTTGCTCTTCTCATTCATCAAGGTCTAGGACTATGGGCCTTATTAGTGAAGAGCCCCCAACTTAGTACCCATGAACCAAATGGGTTATGAATGCTATTTTTAGATAAATAAATAGCAACGCTGGTGGGATTAGTGCTATTAGAGGCTATTGCTTATGTAATACCCTTTTTATGATTATTGATGGCTTTTATACCACCATTTAGGTTACTCTCGAGATTAACCAGCCCTTTACCCAAGTTGACATGCTTGTTTGCCTTTTATCCTTTAGAGCATCATATAATACCATTGTTAGTTATACCATTTGAACATGGAGTTCCTCATTCTTACAAAGCGATTAATCTTGAGACTCCCTATACATAAGTTCCAGTTGTTCAATACTGGCTTAATGGTTATTTTCTATGGCTTTTCGATAGTTGCAAGTAGTGTATCGATGACAAACAATATATTCTATGTTTTAATGCACCTTACACTTTAGATTATTGCTAGATTACACTAACTATGCTTTATGAGATTATGATAAGCATGCAATCATCGTAGTAAGTATAATTAACATGAATGAATAATAAAATAATAAAAGAATTGAGTTAGTTATGCAAATGCAAGAGAGACTATTATGGGACAACTTTCCAATAGCATCTTTTCATAAAGAAAGAAAAAAGTTTGATTAGACAAAATTACATCTAGAAATATCTAACATAATTACATTGTCTAATCATATGTTCCAAAATACATCAACGCTTGTTCACAGTCTCTAATAGGCATGATATCTCACCTCAAGGACTTAGCTATCTCGATCATGTCATTCCTCTATAGTTGGGTTGCTTGAATCTATTTCATAAAACAATGATGGTGGTCTTGATAGTTCTGTTGCCCATGATCTACTATCTATTACCAATCTCACTTGCGTTGCTCTGAGGCTCTCATTAGCTCTTTGATATAGTTTTGACGAGTTTGCAAGGATTTCTATAAGTATTGAATTCTAAGTGCTAGGGCTTTATTCTCAACCCTATTTGCTCTCAAATCCCATACTTAAGCTTCAAGATGTCTATTCCTTCCTTGATAGGTTGATGTGAGGGCATAGATCCTTATGAACTTCTCCTTATTGACTCGGGTATTTATTTCCATTGATTGAACTTTTTATCTAAGGCAGCAGCTTCACTTCCCATTCGGTTAATAAATTACTAATACACCAGTGCTTGCTTACTTTTCAGAGTGCCATGTAATCCTTTATCAAACTCTCAAGATCTTTCTTGAAGCAGTCCCACTCTTTGATAGCCCAATTCATCTTTCCATCTCAAAGGTAGGTATTCATTTCCAGTTAGTTTTTTTCCTCCTTTAAATGGGTGATTTCCATGGCAAACACTGCCCTTTCTTGTTTAAATTCATGCTTGAGCAATTTAATTTTAGAAAAAGGCTCATCAATTGAGTCTTGAGATGTTCCAACATCGGATGTAAATCTTTCACTCGTCATATCTTGAAGTTATGTCATTTCCTCTCTAATATCTTTTTCATGCAATAAACCTTCTTCTAGCATGGAAAACTATTAGACTTTTGACTTGTAATTGGCTTTGCCATATTTGAAGTCTAAGTATTTGAGGTTTTGAAAGAATGGGATGAATTATTGGCATCAAAATTATCACAAAACAAGGAGAGATGCATAGCTAGTACTCCCCCATAATCTCATAATCGCACACAACTATAATCTCCACATCTATACATGATCGATTGAGGGAAAATCTATAGAGCCTTCCATGTAACCTCTTCTCCTCTGAGATTTTGAAACTGTTTAACCCACTATTCCTTAGACTTATCTTAAGGGCATTATTTCTCGAAGACCTTAGAGACAGGGCTAAATTTAGGAAAAAATTATGTAATATTTCTCTCATTGATGTAAAAGTGGCTGATGAATCAAATATGAAAAAGCGAAGCACACTCGATGAATTAACCTATCCCTATTTTTTATAGAAGCTAAAAGCTTGAATGGTCTTAATAATAATGGCTATACTGGGTTGATATTATAGCACAATTGAGAGAAGAATTTTGCCATTACCATAATCACATAGCCTAATGTTTTCGAGAATATGACCAACCAACATATCATCAAAGCATAGATTTCCTAAATTTTTCTTGCATCATTGATACTTGCCATTGCTTCCTTTAAACTAGTCTAGTAAATGCACTTACTCTTCCTTTTCATCTTGACACGGCCCTCAATCCATGACTTCATGGCTCCAAGGATCTATGCTAATCACTTCTTGAAATGGGAGGTTATAGCACCTTGTAATGTATCCTATCAACTTGGCTCTCTTAATGTTAATCAATGCAATGTATTCATCGACAATGGGGACCAAATCCTCTTCATTAAAGGTAAAGCATTGGTATGCCAAGTTCCAAAACTATGCGGTTGCCTATAACAATCCAATATCCAATTGAACTTGGATTAAAGGGGTTATATCCCTATAACTCTTCGTGAATGACTCTTTTTCAATGTTATCCCAACTAGCCTAAATCAAATCTCCATAATCAGTCTGTCGAAACCTAATCTTCACCTTTCCATGCATTGACCATACATACTGGGTTTAAGGATATTTGTTTTTTCATGCTGTTAGCGCTTTGACCATGCTCAAACATCTTTAAAAGGCTAAAGAACACAGATAAACTATTTCTCCATGATAGACATTCCTTGCTAAACACTAAACTTTTGGCTAACTATCTCTATGATGATGATTTCAATGAAATGATGCATGCAACAATTACAAGAGCAACAAGAAAATAAGTTTGTAACAAAACAATGACAATAAGCAAGAACAAAAGAATTAAAGCATAAATGAATCACAAAAATACCCTAACAGTAGGCATTATGGTGTTTAAGGGAGGACATGACAATTGCAAACATTTAGAGGAGTTATGCATACATGAATAGCATAACGACATGTCCAAGTTAAAAATCACCTTTATTAAGGTGATATGGTACCTCATAGGGATAAAACCAATAGCTAGCTATGGCAAGTAACCACCCACACACACCTAGATTGCCTGGATGGTGATGCGCGTAACTTAAAATGTGAATTTGCCTTCAAGTTATCCTTTTATCGAGATTTGAACTAGGTGGATATGGTGATATTTAAGGGAGGATCATCAGATGAATGTATTGGATGGCCACCATGAAGTGGCTAAAAACTTGGAGTCGCCATCGATCATTTCTGGCTAGGCATGATCAACTACCTATTGAAATCGATATTTTGAGTTATAAAACTTGAAACATCGATTCCTCAGTCTACAAGATCCAAAGATCTATTGATTGGGTTAGGGATTTGGTTAAGCATAAAGAAGGATTAACACCCTCATGATGCTCAGAATCAATACCATCTAGCCATATCTTAAGTTTAAGTTATCTCGGTTTTAACTTGTCATTATTTTGATATAATCCCTTTTTAGGCATGAATTTTGTATCGAATAAATTTAGATTTTAAATAAGAAAGATTTATATCATGTATGTGCCTTGAAAAGGTTGGAAACATAAGATTTTTGACAAAAACTGGATATTCCATGTCGAAAGCTAGGGGGATAGCAACACGAAACATTGCCTTGAAATTTTTTAAAATGATTTCAGAAACATGAATGCAAGATGAGCATCACAAAGAAAACATGTTAGTAAGACAAAAAGGATAATAATAAGCATTACACAAAATAAACACACAAAAAAATAAAAAAGAGGGACGATCAGAATGTGTCTCATAATTGACTTTCATTATTAAGGAATAATGAGAATGAAAATACTGAAATGCATTTGGACTCGATTATCAATTGAGGTGTGAAAAAATTTTTTAATTAAAAGGTTCGAGAAAGTTTAGGAGAGAGAAAATTTAGTTTATTAATGATTTATTAAAAAGTGGGGTTGTAGTATTTCCTCAAAAAATAAGGTTATAGTATGCCCTCCAAAGTGAAGTTGTAGTATCCCTTTGGAAAGCAGGGTTATAGTATCTCCAAAGGTGGAAATTTTAGTAATTTTTGAAAAAAAAAATTGATCAAGAGACCCGGGTAGGTTGAGGATGGAAAATTTAGATTTTAGAAGGAAAAAGGTATTTTGGAAATTAAAATTGTTAATTTGAATAAAATTGATTTTTGTTTTGGCCTTGATTTGAGCTTAAAGGACTTATGTATAGTGCGGGGTTCCATAGGGAGTTGACCAAACATATTTATAGACATTCAAATGTCTCATAAAAGAGGTTTGAGAAATTTAATTTGATTTTCCTTGAACCCAAAAAACAGGGGATAGCATCATGCTATTCCTTTTTTTAAATTTATTCAAGGCTCATCCGAAAGCTTTGAGAGGTAAAAGAGGTACCATTGGAAAGGCGACTCAATAAGGGTTAATATAAAAATATTCCATAAATCCTAGAAAATTACTTTTTAAATGGAATTAATTTTTAAAGTTGAGGTTGTTTTAGCATTAATAGCACATGCAGTGGAAACAGAATGACTGACTTTGAAAACTTACCTTTTAAAAAAAGGAATTTCATTTAGTTTTCAAGAAAAATATTTAACAACTTAGGAAAAAATCATCTTATAGGTCGAATTTCTTAAATAGAATGCAAATCTAATTTCAGGGGTTTCGGACAACATCAATTCAAAAAATCATAATCTTCTATTTAGAATGATTTGAGGGTAAAGAAATACTATTGGAAAGCTAATTTAATGCCCTTTAAGGAAAAAATATTAGAAAGTTATACAAAAATTGTTTGAGGTTCAAAAATGATTTTTCAAGTCATAACTATAGTGCTTCTAGGACAAAAATAGGGTGTTATTAAATTTTTTAGGATTCTTAAGATCAAACTCAATCCATAGACATTCAAACATTTGTGACACAGAGAAAAGGGTGACATTGGCATCACAAGTTCATTCCATAATCCTAGAGTTGTTTGGGATGATTAGACAATCCCTTGACCATGCCACAAACAAGGGCATTAAACTCAAAATCAAGGCCTAACATTTTTAACAAATAAAAAAGTTATTTTTCCTTTGAAAAATAGTATTTTTAAGCTTATTAGCCATGAATCCATACCTGGAAAGCTTGATTTATCCCCAGGATTAAAGGACCAATTTAATGAAAACATTAAATCTATGCTAGTCTCTATCTATTGGAGGTACCATAGACTTAACCTAGGGTTTTGATTACAAATTAGATTTTTTACAACCAACAATCACAAAAAAGAGGCATCAAGATAGCATTTTTAATTATGTAAACATGGCACATAAGGGAACCATATGCTAGAGTAATAAACAAGACAACATTTTTATCACATGAAACATGCTAAAATGTAAGAAATGCATAAACCGTTAAAGGGATGCTCATTTTAACATAAAAATGGTATGAACATGTAAAAAAAATTTCCATGACAAGAAACAAATAAATGGCAATTTTTACAGCATCAAAAACATGATTTTTTGTATCATCTAGTCAAAATAAAACATCACCAAACTCAATGGAACATCTATGCATCTTGAAATAACAATGTATCATCAAATACTATGCATGAAAGGTGGCAGAGAATGCCAAGAATCAATGAAATATTGACCATTCTAAGATGAGTTAAGAAAAATGTGATTTTTTGGCAGTTATACAACATTAAGGCATTAACAACTTAAGATATCACTAAAACAAACTCTGAAATCATGCTTTCTTAGAAAGGTCATGGCTTCATGAGTATTGGTTGGCTAGAATGACATTAAATGTCTATGAACACAAGGAAATAAGAGAAAAGTGTAGAAAATATACCAACAAAGCTTGCAAAACTTTTTTTTCCTTGTATTCTCAAAGCTGTACCTTTTGAGTTCTTGTGCTTTTTTTATGTTTTCTAGTTTTAGCTCACTTTTTTCCATTTACTTGCTATAATTGAGCAAGAAAAGGTGGCTAAGTTGACTTGTTTGGTATCACAATGGATGGGAAGGAGTTTGGTGGTAAAAAGAGTAAAAAATAAAGGTTTTGGACATTGCTTTGGAGAACCCTAAAAAAATGGAAAGGCTTTTTTTTAAAAGAGAGGTCTATTGAGTGTGTGAAAAAGTTTCTCCTGCTAAGCAAAAATTGGCTCTTTTATAATAAAGGTTCAGCCAATGTTGAAGAGCCAAAAATAAGGGCATTGTTGAGTTTCCATCATGTACAAAAGGCATAGCTCCATGTATCATGCCCAGCTATCTTTCTTCCTATTAGTGTTGGCAAGTAAAGTAACGAAGCAAGAGGCTGAGGAGGTTTGCAACGAGAGAAAAACCAAGCATGCCCTTACACAAAGCATGCAATCCATGAAAATGTCCTATTTTTAAATGGTTTTGGGCCAAAAAATTGTTAAACCTAATCATAAGTTTAAAAATGAAGTCTGTATGATATTAGGTGTTTATCTAAAATTGAATGATTTTTGTGGCCAAAGTTATGTCCAAATTCATATTTTAATGATACAATGAAAAGTTGTGAAAATGGCATAAAACAGACACATTTGTTTTGTGGCATCGATACAAGGGACTTTGTTTTGATACCCAAGGCCTTCATGTTTAGATAGTAAGAGCCTTATAAAACACCAAAAGCATTGTTGGCTTTTGGTATCAATACAAAGATTAATGTATCGATACCAAGCATAAAAACTTTTTCGCTATTGACATACAAATGGACTAAAGTCATGATTTTAGCTTCAAAATAACCTGGTATTATTACCAAAACCTCCTGTATTGATACCAAAGCTTGTGTATCGATGCATAACCCGTCTATATCGATACAAATGGCAAAAGTTTGATGGTGTGGTGCCTTGTATTGATACTTATCATTCATGTATCAAGACAAATATGGGTTTTCCTTACCTTTGACTCTCCAAACACCTTACTTTAACCGAGAATGATAGGAAATTACCTGTGCTCATTTGAATAACCTCGATGATGATTGAAAAAATGACCTTTGATGCCTTTAATAGTAGCACAGACAAAATAAAGTGTCTAAACTAGCTAGTGACATTCATCATCACCATCTATGATGGTATGTTTTAAGCCATTACTCGGACAGCATAACGGCTTATTCAAGTTGGATATGACCTTCTTGTAGGGTAATATAGGGCATTATAGATGACAACTTTTGCTTGTCATCACCCATTTATTGACAAGAGTTAATCATCGATCGAATAATATAATAGCATGTCTTGGTGAAAAAATGAGATAAGAGATGTCTTTAAGGCTTGAAACGACAATAGTGGCCAAAAATGTTTATTCATCATCACCTACGTAACCATGGTACATAAGAGTAAAGGTAAAAAATGTTTACCATAGTGTTCATATTCTCTGAGTTATTCTAGCAATATTCTGGTATGGCTTGATATGGTTTAGCTCACAAGGCTCATTATATGAGGTTTGAGTTAATGCCTAAATTAGTATCTGAATCACTACTCTATTTGGTAAAGATAGTCAAGGCACCCTAATCTTAGACCCATCGTAGGCTTTGGTGAAATAGGTTTGATCTGATGGATGTATTTTCTTATGAAATATAAAGGGCTACTCATAAAAGACATAGGTAATTTGTACCTTGAAAGTTCTTGCTATGCCTGTTCGGAGGGTTGCTCACAAAGGTGGATAGCTCACTTCTCCCCAATATTTGGGACACTAATCCCATAATGGAGTTTGGTGAGAATATAATGCGAATGTAAGTGCAGGTGTGTGTTAAGGAACAATTAAACTTTTATTTACCCCTTATTACCATACTTATCAGATTGATATTTATTTAGGAACAAGGCAGTCCCTGAAGATCAAAAGATAAAAATCATGATGAACAAAAGATAAATAGACAAAGAAAAATGGGGATTATAGTTAAATAATGACCAAAAATTGAGAGAACCAAGAACCAAGTAATAGATTGTCCCCAACAGAGTCGCCAAGCTATAGCAACTTGCCTTTACCTAGCACAACACCATCCAAATTGCTCAGATGATGATCTTCACTACTTAAAAAAGAATATCGAGATTTACCATTGCTTTTTCCCTTGATTAGGATTTGAATTAGGCATGATGAGATAATAACAAAAGGAAAGAGCATTAAATGAATAGCTCATCCAATCGGTCTTGGATGGTCACCATGAAGTAGCAGAAGACTTAAAGTCACCATTGATCATTTTGGGCTAAACATTATCGGATGCATACTGAAAATGATATTCTGAGTTATGAAACTTGAAATATCAATTTCAAGGATCATGAGTTTAAAAGATTCGTTGGTTGGGTTTGAGAGTTGGCTAGGCATAAGGAAAAATTAGCTCCTGTACGACACTTGAAACTAATGTAAGACATGACTAGCGGGTACCAATTTTGGGCATCGTGGGGTGCTAATCTTTCCTCACATGTCACCAGCTCCTAGACCTAATAAATGAATCTTTGGACCTCATAGACCTTGAAATTGATGTTTTAAGTTTCATAACTTTAAATATCATTTTCAATAGGCATTCAATCATGCCTAGCCTAAAATGATTTATGGTAACTCTAAGTTTTTTGCACTTCATGGTGGCCATCCAAGATTGGTTGGATGAGTGATTTGCCTAATAGTCTTTCCTTTCCCTATCATCTTATCACACCGAATTCAATACCGATCAAGGGATAACCTAAAGGCAATTCCCTTTATTACTTTTAAGCCACATGTATCACAATCTGAGCAATTTGGTTAGTGCTATGCCAGGTTAGGGCATGTCATGACATTAGGAGTAACCAAACTGATAATTTTAAGATACGTTTAGACTTGGTGATCACTTAAGGTGTGAAAAAGAAAGTTTTGATTAAAAAGGTCTAAGGAAGTCCAAGAAAGAACTTGGATTTTTTGAGTGAAAAGTAGGATTAGAGTATCGCCTCGAAAGATAAGGTTATAGTATCTTTATGGTGAAACTTTTAGATATTTTCAAAAGAAGGTTTTGATTAAAAGGGTCGAAGATATCTAGGAGAGAGAAAATTTAGATTTTTAAGTGACAAGCGAGGTTGGAGTTTTTCCTCAAAAGAGGGATTGGAGTATCCCCAATGGTGAGAACTTTAGATATTCTCAAAAAAAAGTTGTAATTAAAAGGACCAAGGATATCTGAAAGAGAGAAAATTTAAATTTTTAAGTGAAAAGCAACATTGGAATATTCCCTTAGAAGACGAGGTTAGAGTATCCTTAAGGATAGAAATTTTGCTAATTTTGGAAATAAAGGTTTTTGGATTTTTTTTATGAAAATATAAATTTTAAATTAAAACTAATTATTTAAATAAAAAAAAAATTAACTTTTGTAAAGCATTCATGCCTTGACCCAAGCTTTGTGTGACTTATTTTGTGACGCTTGACTCCATGAGAATTAATCGAATGCATTTCATGGCATTCGAATGCCTCAGGAAAGCGGTTTGGGAAATTAGTCTAATTCAAAAGTCCAAAAACAAGAGACAACATCACAATCTTTCCTTTCTCAAATTTATTTCAAGTTCATCCGAAGGCTTCTTAAGCTAAACAAGGTCATATTGGAAAGGTAGCTTGCCAAGGATTAATATAAAAATATTTCAAAAATAACAAAAAATACTTTTTATATGGAATTAATTTTTGAATTTGAGGTTGTTTCAGTACTAGCAGATGTGTAGGGAAAAGGTGTAACAAAATTTGAAAAATTCCCTAAACTTGTTTGAAATCATTAAATCACAAACAAAACATTTCTAAAACAAGAATTTCATGAAAGTTTTAGGAAAAATATTTTTATAATCCAAAAAAATCATCTGGTGGGCCAAAATGGCCCAAATAGAATTTGAATCGCTAATTTTAAGGGTTTCAGATATCTAATGTCTCAAAAATCATAACTCCTCATCCGAAATGATTTAAGGATAAACAAGGCACCATCAGAAAGCAAATTTGATTTCCTTTAAGGGAAAAATATGAAGAAATTGTTTTAGGACTCAACAATGATTTTCTAAGCTGTGACTATAGTGCTATTAGGGTAAAATAGGGATTTTTTGGTTTTCAAGTTTTCTAAGACTAAGCTTAGTTTCTTGGCATCTAAATGTCTGCAATAATAAGGGGTTGATGACAATGGCTTCACAAGCTCATTTGCGCAATCCTAAAGTAGTTCGGGATGATGGAACAACCCACTTACCAAACTAGTAAAAGGTATTAGACTCAAAATCAAGGCATAAACAATTTAAAACAAACAAACAAGCTATTTTTTTTAAATCAAAATTTTAACCCCATTTAACCATGAATCGAAAGATTGAAAGCTTGATTTATCCCTAAGATTGGAGGACCAATTTAGTAAAAACCTTAAATCCATATTAGTTGCCATTTATTGCAACTAACATATACTTAACTTAGGGGTTTTTCAAATCATATTTTTGCAACAAACAAGCAAGCATTTTGACCCACATGTTATGAGTAAAATATGACATACATAAAAATAAACATAGATAACACATTTAAATAAAGAAAGATGACATCTTGACATGGGAATGATGACAAAAATGCTAGGAAATGGTAAATATCATGCATGGAAATATTAGCTTAATGAATGACATAAAAAATCATGCAATGAAAGTTGGTATGAACATGCTTAAATAGAAAAACTTGATTAAATTTTTAGCCAATAGAAAAAGCATGTTTTTGATCCAAACCAAGCATGTGAGCATAATAGGACACGGTAAAATAGATCAACATGGCATCAAAATCCTAAAGCTACTACAAACAAGGACACTATATGCATGAAGTCTTAATATGGTATAGCAAAATGAAAAGGATCATTAACATGATGAAAGACATGAAAAAAAAAAAGTAAATGGAACAATGTGAGGAATATAGACTAAAAGCCTTAAACTTTAGCTTTTACTTTGAGCAATAACTTAAAGCTCATTTTCCTCTCATTCTTTACTATTGAATAGCAAGAAAAGAATCAAAAGAAAGAGCTTTCAATCATGGTATGGGTAGAGGCAAGTTTTAATGGTGAAAATGGAGAAAAAAGAAGGTTTTTTAAAGATTTTTATGGTGGTTTGGGAGATACAAGAATGGAAAGAGTTTTTGGTTCCTTAATGGCTCTAGAGTGTTAAGAGAGAGTGTGAAAGTTGCTAAGAATATGAAAACTAAATGTAAACGTCTACTAAGAATCCTCTTCAGATGAACCAAAATTGGTCTTATATGATCATATGAATAGTGAAAAAAACATAAAAAATAAGGGTATTTTGGAGTTTTGGTGCATTTACTTCTAATGTGGACAAGGTACTATGCCCAACTATCCATTAAATCAATTGGCTTGATTAGTAAAAACAGTGGATCTAGGCTACTTTATGCAACTACGCATTGATAAAAATCAATATTGCCCTCTAACAAATTATTAAGTCATGAAAATGTCCCTTTCCATGGCTATTTGGGCCTCAAAAAATGTAATTGATCAAACCACAAGTTCAATGCTAATGCCTTGTATGAATTTTGATGATTTTTTATGCCAAAAACATGGTTCAATGATGTAAAAGGGTGAAAACAACATGAACTAGGCTTTTTTGCCTTAAAGTATTAATACCATAGGCAAATTTTAGCTCCAGGTATCAATACTTAGAATGAAATTTGCTCCAAGTATCAATAAATAAAGCTGGCATCGATACTTGGAGTCTGGTATTAGCACCAGCACTTTTTTGTATTGATACTGGCTATCTAGAAATGGACTTTAAGCTACTATGAATGTTAATATCAATATAAAAGACCTATGTATTGATATACAAGCACCTATATCAATACACAACCCTTTTGTATCAATACAACATGTGAATTTTGATTTTGTGATTCGAAAGCCTTGTATCGATACCTTGAGGGGATGTATCGATATCTACTCATGTAATTGTGGATTTTATGCACTTTTGGCTTCCCTGACACCTCACTGTAACTAGTAATGATGGGTGATTGACTCATGCTTATCTGAATGGACCTGATAATGCCTCAAATGGTGACTTTTGATGTATCTGTTACATTTATTTTAATACGGTCCCCAAGTAATTCAAACCTTTCCCCTAAAAATTTTTCCTGACATCATGTTGCCTAATAGTGCTTGGCAACATGGCACCAGACAATCATTTTTATTTTTTATTTTTATTATTTTATTCTATTACCTTTCAATTAAGTCCCAAGATGATAAAAAATTGGCATAACAAAATAAGATGTCTACACCAAGATTGTTGGGTTCCTTAAATTTCTTTGAAATGATGGTTTCCTCATCAAGATCTCAATAATCCTATGAATAACACTAAAATTTTTTTATTTTGCTGTAGACTTCTTATTTTTAAGGTTTTCACCTTAGAGCCTTATTTTTCCATTTTGATTTCTTTTTTCAATTTGATACTTCATCATGCTCTTTTAAGAAGGCTTATAAGCTATCCAAAAGAACAAATTCTAAGAGAATAAGTTCATCAGTTCCAAAAGCCATGCTTGATGGAAATGGACTTTCAAGGTACATAATGTAGGCCAAGACTTAGGGTTTAGAAATAAAAAGTATATATGCTCAAATTCAATGTTTAAAGGTGATTGAATCAAGAATTATTTCTCTTCGTGAAGGTTTTTACCCCTTCTACTTTCCAAATATCTTTGTTTCTTAACTTTTTGTTCTCTTTTTTTGAATTTTGCTTTTGCTTTTATTTTTTGTTTGCACTTCTTTTTTCATTTCATAGTATTGTTTTTAGAGTGACTATTATATTTTGGAAAACTTGGTATGTTTTGCATTTGCCTCCTTTGATGTTGACTATTTTCAGAATCATAAAATGGGATATCTCCCACCATATTTCTTAAAAGAACTTTCTTTGCCTCCCAATGTGGAGGGTGATCCTTGATCAACGTTTCAAAAAAATTAATTCAATAATCAAAAGTGATAGCAAGAGGAATAATTTTCTAATTTATGAAGGGATGATGAAAGATGGTCATTTCTCATCTTAAACATAACTGTTCAAGCTGAAGAATCATTCCCTAAAAAAGGCTCTTTTGGAAATATCTTGAATATCTTATCAAATAATGTCATATTCAATTTTTATTTTTCATTTTTTTTCCAGATGCATGCCTGGATTCTTTTTTCTCTCCATATTTATGGGGATGCTGTTTTTTTATTCGTCATTAATGAGAAATCATGTAATTATCCAAATTTTTCGCTATGAAAATATTTTGTGTTTCATCCTTTAAGGTTTGTATTGGTGTCAGGGTATTGAATTGATAGGAAGGAATATGGTGCAAAAAGTTTTCCGAGGGACATAGGGTGGTTTTGTGGTAATACCTTAAGATGTGAATTATGAAAGGCTTTCGAGGCATGGTTAAAGGGGTTAAAGCCTTTATTATTGTAAAGAAAATGTATAATTCTGGCATAATTTGGCACGCATCAAATTACCACCATTAGGATCCCTAAAAGAATATTTCATTCATTTAATTTCCAAAGGAATCCATGAATTTTGAAAACTTGGTCTTATCACTCTTAGCTTAGGTTAAGGTCGTCACCTATTTGATTGTTTTAGTGTGGGCCCAATTCACTAAGTTTAAGATTGGTTCCCTAAAGCACTAGGTCTTTTCAAATGGCAAATCCCAAAAGTGAAATATAAGGGTATAGTTTCACTTCCAGCAAATGGTAATTAATATTCTTGAAAATTTACACAATTTCTTAAAAGAAGAAATTTTTCCTTTCTGAAAGTACATGGTTATCATTTTCATAAAAAATGACTTCCTAATGTTTACAAATTCATTGTTGAGGCATTGTAATCCAAAATACATTCACTGCACAAGGACTTCAATCATAAGACAAATTTTTTTCATGAAAAGGTCAATAAAGTTTCTTCCTCGAAAAATATGGAATGCATGTCATGTATAAATGCTGTATATATACATGTATGCTAGTGAATGCAATAAGGATGTTAATGTCAGGTATGCGCAGACACCCCATTTTGCCCGAGCTAATTTTTAGCATCTTAAGACTTAATTAAAAGGTGATAGACTAAAATAATGAAAATAAAAAATGAGGATGACTACCAGGTGCTATGTCGCTATGCATTACTAGACGACATGGTGCCACGAGAAAAATTTTTTAGGGAAGGTTTGAAATACCTAGGGACCATATTAAAAAATGCAAAAAAAAGGCATCAGAGATCATCGTTCAAGACACCGTCAGAGTTATTTAGATGTGTTCAAAACTTAGGCAAGAGGTTCGAAGAGTCTAAGGTATGTAAATTTCGTAATTTTGCATGAATTTATCAATCTATAGACTTTATGCGTCGATACAAGGCTTTTAGGTCCTCAAAATTCAAAATTTCATTAGTTGTATCGATATATATAGGGCTTATATCGATACACTGGCAAAATGTATTGACACAAGCCTTCAATGACTATAAGTTTTTTGGACAAATTGTATTAATACATAAGTGATGTATCGATATATCCTAGGAATATATCGACGCATCCTTCATTGTATTGATGAATTGTAGGTTTTTTGCCCATATGTATTGATATAATATGCAATGTAACGATTCATTCAGGCAAAATTGTCTAGTTGGTAGCATTTTTCAACTTTTGCACCATTGATGTCAAAATCTGATTTACCCATGTTTTTTGCACCAAAAATCATCAAAATTCATAGTAGGCCTCAGCATTGTGCTCATGATCGGGTTAACAAATTTTTAAAGCCCAAAATCACTCAAAAAAAGGACATTTTCATAGACTGCATGGTTTTATTTAGGGCATGCTTGGCTTTTCTCCATGTTGTAGACTTTCTTAGCCCTCCTGCTCTATTATTGTGCTTCCCAAAACTAGTGGAAAAAAAAACAATTGCACATAATACCTAGATTTTTCCCCTAGTACATAAAGTAAAAGCCTAAAGTACCTTTATTTTTTGGCTCCTAAACCTTTGGCTGAACACTTGATTATAAAGAGCCACCTTTGGCTCAGCAAAGGAAAAGAACATTGATACATTGAAACACACACAGAGCTACTAAAAAACCAAGAAAAACTCTCCATTTTCATAGTTCTCCAAACAATCTCCTAAAATCTCTCTAAAAACTTTTATGTCCTATTTTTTTTATCACAAAATGCCATTTATCCTTAATATCATCAAAAAGCTCATCTTTGCTAATCCTTCTTGCTCATCTATGGCAAGTTAAGGAAGGAAAAGTGAGCCAAAAACCAGAAACTCAAAAAAATCATAAGAACCTAAAAATTATAGCTTTGGGTTGAACAAGGAAAAAAGTTTTAAGTTTTGTTGGTATATTTTTTTTGCACATTTTTTTCCTTTCCATATGTAGATTTCATGCCATTTTAGCTGACCTCTCCGTGAAAACCATGACCTTCATAGGAAAGCATGCATCTTTTAGCTTATTTTGATGATGTTTTGTGACTGCAATACTTGTATGTTTCTTGAAAGCTTAAAAATCATATTTTTCTTTGCTCATCTCAGAATAGCCACTATTCTATTCTTTTTTAACATTCTTTATAACCATTCATGCATAAAACTTGATGATTCCTTGTTATCTCAAGATGTTTGATGTTCCCTTAAGCTTGATGATATTTGTTTAAGCTTGGTGAAATAAAAATCTCATCTTTAATGCTACAAAAAACTTGCTATCACTTGTTTCATGCCATGGAATCACACGCATATACCACCTTTTTATATTAATATAAACATCTTCTTAATTATTGATGCATTTTTTATATTTCTTGCATTTTTAGTATGATTCATGTAACAAAGATGTTGCCTTGTTATTGTTCTAGCATATGTTAGCCTTGGATGCCATATTTATGTGCTTTACATGATTAAAATGATTTCTTAATGTCTTTCTTAGGTGTTAATTTACTGAAAAATTGATTTTCAATAAACCCCAAGTTAAGTCTATGTTTCCTCCAATACATGGAGAATAACATGGAAGTGAAGTTTTCACTAAATTGGTCCTCCAATCTTAGGGAAAACCACGCTTGTAGGTTTCAATTTATGGTTAAATAAAGTTAAAGATTCTGGTTTCGAAAACAAAAAATAGTCTTTTACTTGCTTTAAAATGTTTAAGCCTTGATCTTAAATTTAACACCCTTGTGTTTGACATGGTCAACAGTTATTTCATCATCCCAAACTACTCTAGGTTATGTAAATCAGCTCATGAAGCCCATGTCAATGTTTCCTTGCTATGATGGATGTTCAGATGTCGAAGGCTCGAGCATAGTCTCGAGGAACCCAAAAAAAACAAAAATTCCCTTGTTTTCACCTTAGCAACTCTATAGTCCAAATTTGAAAAATTATTTCCAAGCCAAAAACCTTTTTTTGAATATTCTGATATTTTCCCTCAAAAAGGAATCAAATTAACTTTGCAAATGTATCTTGTTTGCCCTCATATCATTTCAAATAATGGAGTTACAATTTTTTGAACTTTTGCTATTCGAAACCTCTAGAACTAGCAAATTGTATTCTATTTGGGCCATATTGGCCTATCAAATCATTTTTGTAAATTTTTTAAATATTTTTTCCTAGAAAGTTTGAGAGATTCTTTTCTTAAATGGTATCATTTACGATTTAACGATCCTGACTGAGTTTAGGATGATTTTTCAGAGTCCATTATGCCATTTTCCTTGCAAATGCTGCCAATGTTGAAACAAACTCAACTTCAAAAATTAATTCCACCTAGAAAGCAATTTTCTAGGATTTTTGGAATGTTTTTATATTAATCACAACTTTCCAAGGTAACTCGTTCACCCCCTAAGGTCTTCAAATGGACTCAAAATAAATTTAGGAAGAGAGATAGCGCGATGTTGTCCCTTATTTTTGGAATTAAAATTAACCTAATTTTTTGAATCACTTTTATCAAGACAATCAAACATCTCGAAATATATTCGATTGACTCCCTATAGAGTTTAACCCTATGCATGGATTAAGGGTAAAACAAAAAGATAATTTTATCCAATCTCTTGATTTCAATTTTCAAAAATACATTTTTTACCAAAATATTCCTTTTATCTACACAAATCTAAAATTTTCACCAATGAGAATACTCCAACCTTACCTTTCCGAGGGGATACCCCAACTTCGTTTTTCATCAAAAATTAAATTTTCCTTCTTTCGGATATCTTCAGATCTTTTACCTAAAACCTTAAAAAACATATCTAAAATTTTTACTATTAAGGATATTCTAACCCCACTTTTCAAATGGAATACTCCAACCTTGTTTTCCATTCAAAACCTAAAAATTTTTTTCCTGAACATCTCTTGCTTTTTTAATCAAAACCTCTTTTTTTACACCTTAAGCAATCATTGAGTCCAAACAATCTCAAATTGTTATCCTTGTTATTCCTCAATAGTCAAAGATAATTACGAGATATATTTTGACTATTCTTTATTTTCTATATTTTGGTGTGTTTATCTTTCATGCAATATTATTATATTCTTTTTTGTCTTACTAACGTGCTTATTTTTTGTGGTGTTTATTTTTCATTCATAGTTTCAAATTGTTTTAAAAAATTACACGGCAATGTTCCATGTTGGTATCTTGCCAATGCTAGACACGGAATATCCAAATTTCCACAATTAAATCTGGAAATCATTTTCATCAAAAAAATCCTTATGTTCCCTACACCTCTGGGATGCATACGTGATTTAAATTTTTTTCAAAACTCAGATCTACAATCTTCACAAAAATTTATGCATTTAAAAGGGATTATATCTAAATAATGATAAAGTGGAACTAATTAAACTAAAACCAAAGTAAGATATGGTAAGCAGGTACACATTTTAGGCATCATAAGGGTGCTAATCCTTCACCATGCATAACCATCTCCTGAACCCAACCAATAAATCTTTGGACCTTGCAGACCTCAAAATCGATGTGTTGAGTTTCATAACTTGAAATATGGTATTCAATAGGCATCCAATCATGCCTAGCCAAAATTGATTTGTGGTGACTCTAAGTCTTCGACCACTTCGTGGTGGCCATATAAGACTAGTTAGATGAGTAATTGGTCCAAAGACCCTTCCTCTTACTACCATCTCACTATGCCTAATCCAAATCCTGATCGAGGGATAATGCAAATGTAGTCCCACCTTTTTCCAATTCCTTTTAAGTAATGCGTGTTATCATCCAAGCAATTAAGGCAAGTGCCGTGTCTTGGTAAGAGGCATGTCGCGATAGTATAAAAAGATGATATAACAAGAAAATGTTATCATGAAGATTTACCTTTAGAATTATAAATAGTATTATGAGCGATACATGGAATGCGTGCAATGCACAAAATATACGTAAAAATCTTATTACCAATGAGAGCTTCACTTTGACAAGCTTTAAGCATTTATTAAAGGCAAGAAAAGAAAGCCTTAATAAAGGCAATATCATGCATGTTCATCGTCATGTCCCTAGTACATTTGTTATCGCAACATGACTCATAAAGGGAGTGAACCTATAGAAATGGACAAATGATGCCCAAGACTTACCAAGGTGATGTGAAGCTAATGGGGTAGAAGTTTTCTTTTATTAAGGATAATATGGCAGAGATATAAATCCTGACTAGCCCAACTTAAAAGGTAAATGTACCCCACTTTCTTATATATATCTATATTTCTTTATTCTTTATTCGAAAGGACCATATCATTATTATTTTTTCTTATTTTTTGTTTGGGGATTGAGTTATCAAAATGAATCACTCACTCGACTTAACCCTAAATAGTCATTATGAAATAACAATTTATCTTAGAGTCACGGCTGATGTATTTTGGCTAGGTGAGATTAATCACCCACTAAGGCTTGTATTTTAAGGGTTACGAAACCCTTGAAAACAAACTCTGACGTACGCGATAATAGTAGAGATCATTTGAAAGGGTTTGGGAGTCGGTTACAATCATGAGTAAGGAATGATCCCTTTCATGATCCTAGTAATTGGTACCTTATTAACCACACGTTAACTTTAATTTTGATTTTTATTCGATTTCAATATTTGGTATTTATTATAATTCCCATATATAAAATTTTATAAAATAAATTTATTATTCCATATGAAAAAATCAAGTTTTTAATATTTTTGCAAGTACCCCATTAGATGACCAACAGAACATGAAAGGTTTTACCATTTTCTTTCATACCCTATCGAAAAGTAGAAAGAATACGAAAGTTTTAAAATTCAAAATATCTTTTGCATCCTACTAGAGAACCAGAGGAGTATGAAAGGTTTTCTTTTTTTGAAATTCAAAAATTCTTGATTTTTATTTTGAAAAGATATCTCGTTATTAAAATAATCTGTAGAACCCCTCTTATATATTGAGAGACATTCACATTGCCTTAATTTTCAAAAATTTTGACTTTATGAAAAATCAATTAAATTTATTCTTAGTGCCCTTAAAGTGCACTTTCAACTTAGAAGTATCTCGATTACCTTAAAGGACTTAATATTATCTTAAAAGTACAAACTCATTCTTGGTGTGCACCTTGAACCAAAAAGTATCTTGATGATCACATTGGACTTGATTCAAAGATAAATTACTAAAATACCCTTAAGTTATACCTTTGATATAAAAGTATACACCAAAGAACTCGATAAATATTCAAAAAGATGAACCCATCCCTATTATACATCTTCAACATAAAAGTATTGTAATGATCACAAAGCATCATAAAGCACTTGGTTTAAGGTAAATTACTAATATGCCTTTAGGATGGACCTTTGACACATAAGTCTCCTGGTACCCTAAAAGACTAAATAATTATATGAAATAACAATTTTACCCTAAATGGGTAACTTAGACATCAAAATTGACCTAAAATGCAAAAGTTACTAATAGCTCTCTATTTTTCTCAAAATTGCATTGTAGCCCCAAAATGGCTATAAATGCTAGAAGTGTTTTAAAATGACCAAAATACCTTCAATGGGTAATTTGATGTGGAAAATAACTTTTTAAACCTTACAAATGCAAGGTTTTACTAATGGACTCTAAAGTTTTCTAAGTTTGCAAAATACTCCGTACATGGCACAAAATACAAAATCAAATATCAAATACATCAAAATTAACATGGAAAACATACCAAAAGTCACATGAAGTACTCAACTATGTATTTTTTGGCCTTGGAACAATTTTTCATGTTTTGCAAAGAAGTCTTTAAAATTTCTAAAATTACAAAAAAGCCCTGAAAAGGTTAAACATGCTTGAAACACATTCAAACATGCTCAAATGCATGAAAAACACCCCTAAAGGTCTCAACATAGATTCAGCCAAGCTTGGATGGCAATGAAAAAAAAGTTTTACAAGTTTTACAGTTTAGCCCCTAGATTCAACATAATTAGAAAATAGACTAAAAAATCAAAACGTCACAAAATCATCCAAGTTGGGTTCGGTCAAGCATGGAAATACACTTCCAAGGCCTTCAGAAATTTAGGAAAATTATTTTTTAGCCCTTACAAGTTTAAAATATAACAAAATGATGCAAAATATCATAAAAATTTTGCATATTTCATCATCTATGACATCATCATCTAGAAGCTTTGCCTAAAAAATCTAATTTGGATAATATTTAACTTAATGATAAAATCCAATCCTGATTAAATTAATTCTTAGATAACGAATTATCAATTTTTGAAATTAAAATAAATATGCATAAATTTATGAAAATATAGGAATAATAAAATTATAACTACAAATTTGAATAAAAAAGATTAAAAATTTTTGAAGAAAAAAGACTAAATTATAAGAAATTAGAAGTTACAAAATTTATTACAAAATTGATCTTATAAAAGATCAATTAAATTTCACACAAAATTTTGATCCAAAAGAATTAATAAAAATTTTAGAGAGAGAAAAAATATTGGGCCTCGTTAAAATATCAAAATAAGCTTAAATGGGCCTTGTTGGGAAGTCAATGGGCTTGATAGAAATAAACAAAATTTGGCTTATTGCATTTGTAGAGAATGAAATGGGCTTGGTGGAAAATAAAAAATGGGCTTGGCAAAGTAATTGAGCTTGTTGAGAAATTAATGAGCTTTTTGGTCCTATTAGCAAAATTTGAAAGCTTTAGTCCCATTAAGAAAATTTTACCCAAAATAAAATTAATAAAGCTTTTAATAAAATTCCAGGTGTTGAATACTAAAAGAAATTTTTAAGAAATTTTAGGGATGAGAAAAAAAGCAACTAAAAAATTCTAAACTCGTAAAAATTTACGAGAAAAAAACCTTACGGAGGAAAATTATATTTGAAAAGGATTGGGAAATCCATAAAATGGATTAGAATTTTTTAAAAAAGTAATTTCATGATAATTTAATGGAAGTATTTAAGCAATTTTAAAATCTAAAACTTGAGAAAATTCTATTGAAAATTTTACAAATAAAAGAAAGTTCATATTTTGGATTCAGGAAAATTCAACACATTTAGCAAGATGAATTGAAATTGAATTGAATTCGAGAAAATTTTACAAATAAAAGGAATATTTTTAACTTTATAAAAATGAATTGAATTCAACACATTACACAAAATATCAATTTGTAAAAATAATAAAGATGATAATATGAAATTTAGAACAAATTTAGCAAGATACTCATGGTATTGTGAAAAATTTAAAATTAACAAATAAATTGGATAACCTGACACCTTATGGTATAAAATGCCAATACAAATTTTTTTTCTTAAATATATATTTTTTATTTTTTAGAATGAGTATCGGTATAAATACTACACGATTGTCAATAAAAATATAGAATAGTCAACACCTTAATTTACGAAACAATCTTGAAAAATTCCTAAAAATGAAAAATTTTGACCTTAATATCATCTGAAAAATAAATTTCAAAAATTTTCAAGCAAATATTTAAAAACTAATTTTTTCTCTTCAATATTTATTTTGTTTATCTGAGATTTGCCTTAAAATTGCTTTTTTTTTCCTTCACATGCATCTACATTCATGTAAACATGATTAAAAAGGTTTTGAAAATGCCTAATTTTCCTGGCGGAGATCAACCTTGACCAAGGCAATTGTTAGACTCTCAATCTTGGATATTTAGGACTGTCAGGAAAAGAACCCAAACAAATTAGATGTCTATAACTGCACTTCTTTAGCCATTACTGAGAATTAAGAATAGGGCAAAGATTAAATAGCCACGATTTTATTCGGGCCATGATAAGCCTTTAAATAAAAAGTGTTTTTTTAAGCCAACTGCATTAGTTTTCTACCTAACCAACTATATTAGGTTGTTGCCTTTTAATAGAATTTTAATTGGGCTGTAGCCATCAATTACTTTTTGGCTTTCCAAAGTCTTCTTCACCTATATTTCGTATGATCAAATGAAGAGGCCATCTTGCTTTATTGGTTTTCAACCAAGTGAAGCTGACAAACTTAAATCCTACTTCACCTATCTTTCAAAGGATCTAATAAAGAAGACATCTTACTTAAAAACTCTGCTTATCTTTTATGAGATCGAACAAAATTGACTTAAATCCTACTTCGCCTACCTTTCACAGTATCAAATGAAGAGCATATTTTACGTAAAACCTCTGCCTACCCTTCACAGGATCAAAGGAATTTAACTTAAATCCTACTTCATCTACATTTCATAAGATCAAATAAAGAGTACATTTTGTTTAAAACTCTACCTGCCTTTCATGGGATCAAACAAAGTTGACTTAAATTCTACTTCACCTACTTTTCATAAGATCGAATGAAAAGGATATCTTCCTCAAAAACTCTGCCTACTTTTCACGGGATCAAATAAAGTTAACTTAAATCCGACTTCACCTAACTTTCACAGGATCGAATAAGGACGATAACTTAATTCAAAATAGCATTAATGTCAATGTTGGTGAGGTCTTATCGATCTAAACCTCATTGTTACCGATTTCTTTTCTTCTTGATATGTTGGCAATTTCTTTTCCTCTTAGTGGCTTTTTGTTGAAGGTTAAAAGAGTGGTTTGATGTTTGCCCTCAAAATTCTTCTTCTAATTTTCACTTTAGGAATCTAGGAATTATTCAATTTTTTCATGAAAAGTCATTAAATATTGAATTAGTATTCATCAATTCAAAGATAAAACTTATGTTATTAGATAAATATCTATTCTAGGCATATTTACAAACTTCCATTGAAATCATGAGAAGTACCATAATTCATCTAAATTTCAAGATTTATGAAACGAGGTCACATTCTTATTCTAACCTAGGAAAAAATCTATTTGATCAAAAATTATGAAAATTTCAAAATAATTTCAACCATGAATTTTTCAATATCACTTCTAATGGATATGCTATCTTCATCTATTAAGGACTACTTGTGATTGATGATCACTATTTGGGACATCTTTGAATGAGATGAGGAAATGAATTTAAAGGCACAAGTGGGGTGGCACAGCTAATTTTTAATTGAAAAAATTAGTACAACAAGGTCGAGGTTTATCAGGACCAAGTTCAAGTGCATGTTCTTTTCTTAGGAGTTTCTTGAAAAGCAAACAGTCAAGTTATAGCATCCTTTTAATCTTCAAATACAATAGCTCGACAAGTGTTAAACTAATGCTAGTAAATGCCAAGTCTTAGGGGGTTAATTCACAAGGCTTTGGTAAGCATTAATCCCTATAGTTGGACAAAAAATTTTTGAAAGGTTATTTTAAGTCAAATCAATATTAGGGCATTTGACTCAACCTTTTACTGATAAATTTTAAGAAGTTTGGGATTATTTTTAGCTTAGCATGGAAGAGTTTTTTTTCCTTTGGTGGCTATCGTTGTCTATTTAAGAGCAATTCCAAAGCCTTTATGTTTGTTTTGCACTGCCCATTTCGAGTTTTCACCCTAGAACTTTATTTTTTCAATTTTTTAATTAATTACCTCATCATATTCTTGAAGACTCAAAAATATCCAAAAAGATGAATTTTTAAAAGGTTTGCTAGGAATAGCTAGATAACTCAAAGAATTATGTTTGATCGAAATGGAAATTTGTACCTATGAAACATAAGCCATGGTTCATGGTCTAAAAAAAAGATAGACAAGCCTAAATCAAATGTTTAAAGGTGATTGAATCAAAGATCATTTCTTTTCAAAAGGGTTCCCATTTTTACTTTGAAAGAACTTGATATTTGAACTTTTTCATTTGTCACTTTGAAAGGACTTGAGATTTGATCTTTTTTATTCTTCACTTTGAAAAAACTTGGGATTTGAACTTTGTCATTCTTCAAAATTTGCCTTGTGGCAACTGACTTTTTTCTTCCTATAACTTTAAAATAGGATTCGCTCCTTCTGATCTTGAAGCTTTGCGTCATGTCGCCATCGATAAATCTTGGTACTTCTTGAGCCTTTAAGAAAGAAATCAAATTAACATGGGAAAACTTTGAATTTGGTATCTTATGTATTAGGCATTGAATGGAAAAGGTTTTATTCAAAGGAAAAAGATATTTTTGGCCTATGTTTACTCTTATTCTTCTTGAATCAAGGATTTAGAAAAGTGTCATTAAAATTATGGTAAAAGGTTATCTAAATAAATTTAGGGAGATCTTTGACTACTATCAGTATTTCAACAGATGTCGAACTATCGGTATTTGAATATTTTAAGAGTATAACTTGTTTGTTTAACTCTAAAGGAATTAAAAAAATAACATTTGGGTGTGAAATTTCTATGGTTGAATGTCTAGGACAATCATATAAATGGAAGTAAAGGATTTTTCTAAGAGAGTTCAACCTAATAGTGATCATCTTAAGAAAAAATTTTCAAAAGGTTCTCATTATCCTAGATCCAGGAAATCATTATTAACAAAATTAATCATCCATGGTAGCATGCACATTATTTATAAACCAAAATTTATTTCAAAATTGATAGTTTCCAAAAAACAAATACAAAATTTTAAGGTTAAAATAGAAACTGCCCTTGATTGACATACTACCATAAGGTAGATGACTCTTAGACTAATCATTTTTATAGGTATCCACTAACTCATCAAATTTTGCTAAATTAGCACCACTGAGGGTCTGTATTTTGCTTTTCCTTCCAAAGAATATTCTAAAGGCTTTGGATCTCACTACTGAGGACTTATCTTTAAAATAAAACTTTGGAAATGCTTCAGATTTCGCCACTGAAGATTTGACTCTTTCAAATGCTTCGATCTTACCATCAAAGACTGGCTTTTAAATAAAAACTTTTAAATGCTTTAAATATCACTGTCAAAGACTTTTGAATGCTTTGAATATCACCATCGAAGACTTGTGAATGCTTCAAATACCACCATCGAAGGATATAGAATGCTTTGAATATCACTATTAAAGACTTTTAAATGCTTTGAATATCACCCTCGAAGACTTTTAAATGCTTTGAATATCACCATCGAAGACTTTTGACATTTTATGTGAATAATCAATAGTTGATGCCATTATAATTAGTTAAGCAAGTATGAAAATTTGTTGATCACAAAATTTAGACATGGTTTAAAGAAATCAAATGATGAAAATATGTAGATTGATAGTGTTGAGAATGATGCAGATACTCACCGAATAATGCAAAGGTAAGTATTAATGAAAAGGTATATGCATGAGAAATGATACAAATGCCAATATCATGTAAATGGTGTAGATGATTGTGAAATGATGCTAATATCAACAATCAAATGAAGCATATGCTATAGATGATGCAAAAATCTATTTAACTTCCCATGCCCCATGAAAGATCACTCATTTCCAATTTGTTACCATCTTATCTTGATGATTTTCAAGCTCTTAATATCCAATTTTCATTCCATATTTTCCTTTCCATGGGTTAGGTCTTATTCTAATTAGTTGCTATTCATTTGACAAACCATTGTTTTTTTGTCATACCATTTTAAGTTTTTCAAAACATTTTTTTAGAAAATGTATTTTGTTTAAACTTTGAAGTTAAAAACATGTGATATTCAAGTTTCTCAAAGACTAGTGATTTTTTGTTCAAAAATTTCCTGAATCGTAATTTAGGTTTTCCTCAAGATGGTTTAAAGAGCTTAAAAAACCTTTGGTTGCAAAAATTTCACGGAGATAGGATATATGCCTTATTTTCTTAGGCATAAATGAATCAAGTCATATGAAACATAAATTTCTTTAAAAATCAAACCAATTTGGTGTTCCTTTAATTTTGCTACTAATTAGCTCTTCAATAGGTACCAAAATTAGCCATGAAGAATTCTAGACCAAAAGGTCAAGTTAGAAAAAGAATGAATTTAATTTTCAAAGTTAGTCTATGCAACTGAGGGTTGACAACTTAAGTTACTTAGGGATTTTTGGATATCTCCAAATTTCTTCAAAGTGGATTTTCTCTTTGCAAAATTTGATCATTCCTATTAGTTATATCAATGATTTTTTCTTGTTTCTCTCTTTACCTAAGGAATCATGATTGGGAAATTTTAAAGTTACTTCTATGAAGTTTTAGGCCTTTCAAATAATCATGGTTTTATTTACAAGCAAATGACTGCAAGGGTGTAAGCATATTTTAACATTGAACATTAGTATTCTCGAGACTTTTTAACATCATGCTTTTAAAAAATTTGGTTTTTGGAAACATTCTTATCTTATCAAAATATTTAACATACATGATTCATAAAATGATGTCAATTCAAAGACAAGGGCTTGTTAAAATATGAGTTACATCAATCATTATGGCATGTGCCTTTTTCTTTTAAACTTAATTATTCTCAATACTTACCCTTAACTAGTACACCCTTTAATGACATCTAGTTTTTCATTCTTCGAAACTCAACTTCCCCTCCGAAACTCAACTTCCCCTCGTTAATGAGGTCTAGACTTTGTACTTAAGAATGATCCAATCCTCTGTAGAGTAACCTGGATTACCCAAATGATAATGACATCATACTAATCCAAATATAGAGGTTTTAAAGGCTTGAATTCGATAGGTGGTAAGAGGTGATTCTTGATGAGCTCATAAAAGCTCAGCATAAGATATAAGAACTGCTTAACCTGATTCAGATTCATTTTCTTTTGTCGACTCTAATTGTTTTCTTGAGTATTTGGCTTGTGCATAAATATGAAAGTTGGTGTAACTATAAAGATTGCCTAGTAAGGATCTTAGGATGCACTATTGATGATAGGATAAAATGGGTCATAGGGATGGCACTAACATTGACTAGGATCTATAAGTGGTTGGTTTACCTAGAATACAACTTGGATTTCTTTTTACTTTTTAGTTGCTTTTCTCATTTTTGATATTGGCTTATCGTTAACTTGTATCATTCCATTTTTTATGACATTTCCAATTATTTCACTGCTATATTAGCAAAATGCTTTTTGGCACTTCCTATGAGTTTGTCAAAGAATGGATTTGGTAATGTATTTAAAAATAGGGATACCAATTTTTATAACAAAGGTGGTTGCATTTGGGTCACTACATCCCTTCATCTTTACGCATACTACGTGAATGTTTCTGTTGATTTCTTGTCTATATTCTAAAGAAACAATTGGTCGACTGCTCAATCCATCATATGTTTATATTGCTGAAGAAATGCATAAGCCAAATCTGTCCAACACTATACTTGACTTCAATTTAGGTCATTATACCATCTTAACGCTAACCCTGACAAGCTTTCTTGAAAATAATAAATAAGAAGCTTGTCATTATATGGGCCTGAGAAGATGTAGTGCCACTGAACTTTTTAAAGTCTAACATCTTTAGCTTATGAGAAAGGATTAGATCTGGTATCAAGCTCAACTCATCTACATCAACACTTCCAAACTCCCTAACACCTTCTATTGCTTTAGCCTCTTTCCAAGGAGTTTGTATTTTCTTTTATCGCTTTCGAGCTCAACTCTTTTTTGAGTCTTAAGCCTAAGATTTTCTTGCCTTACGAGCCCATCAAGGTCTATAACCATTAGGTCATCCAAACTAGGATTCAATCTTTGACTTATTGTAGCTTTTGGGTCAGCATAAATATGTCTTATGGGGCTAGCTCCCATATGTTAAGTACCTTGAGGTGATTGCCTTTCTGCTTTTGATAGGCCTGTAATAGTATTAGGGTTATTCCCTTTGATTTCCTAGATTTACGTTTTCAAACTCTTTTTCTCTAGCCATTACTTCTTCCATCAACTTAAAGGTTTATGCTTGCATCTCCTCTTGTCATTTCATCATAGCCTCCTAGGCTTCATATTAACTTTCCTCCATCATTTGTAGGTGTGCTGAGAATTCATCTCCCATGGTTAATGATGTTTGACTGTCTTAACACTTCTTGATTTAAAAGAAAATTCTTTTATAGAACTCTTAAATTTGAGAAAATCTTCTTTCTACCCTGAAAGAATGAAATTCATGTAATGTCAAAGAAAAGTTTGTAACAAAGTGATACAAATACCATAAAGGCCAATCATCAAAAAGATTGCCCCACTAAATAAGTTAAGGCATTATGGTGTCTTGAGGAAAAAAAATCAATCTTATTATGGGTGGCACATTGCTTATTCATCATTACCTTGCATATAAAGGAAAAAAATGTTAGCATGGGAAATTAAGAATTAATGCAAAAAAAATTTGGCCCAAGTGGATCCTTTAAGGCATTACGATGCCTATAGGGCAAATGAACAAGCCTTGTCATTGGCGATGATGTACTAACATCATCATCTAACCTACATGTCTAGGCCATGTAGCTAAGGCTGCATAATGGCTTGGAAAATAAAAAGCAATAATCCTATTACAAGTGATGATGTTTGTTGATTATCACTTGACATCTCTAAATTGAAACAATAATGACACCTTCTAGATGAAGCAAAGATCTTACCATAAACATGCTCAGAATGTAAAATAAAAAGAAAAGGGTAAAACGTGTCCCTTTATTTGCACCTAATTCAATAACCTCTAAAATATGGTATGGCTCTAACTAGGTAAAGTCCTTATAGTTCATTACATGAAGTTTAGGTTCAATATCTAAATAGGTTCTCGATTTGCTCCACAAGCTCAAAAAGAACTGATGAGGTACCTAATCTTTACTCATTGCTGGTTATGTCAAAAAGAGGTTTAATTCAAGTGGGAGTATCTTCCATGCTCGTAACAAGCCTAACTCCTCAAGCAAGCATAGGAATTAACAGTTGGTAGGCTTTTCACTAGCCTAAACAAAGGCTAACACCTTAAAAGGCAGAGTTATATCACCTCCTCCTCAAATATTAGGTAACCTATGCCCTTTTCATATG
The DNA here is from genome assembly GCA_038381775.1 of Adansonia rubrostipa. Classification (NCBI taxonomy): domain Eukaryota; kingdom Viridiplantae; phylum Streptophyta; class Magnoliopsida; order Malvales; family Malvaceae; genus Adansonia; species Adansonia rubrostipa. Next base: position 1,809,329 of record JBBYHM010000009.1, on the reverse strand, counting down.
CCCAGAGGAGAATCTAATGCATGCATGTGCACAGTGCACATAGGGGAACAAATAAACCTTTTATGACTTAAAACTTTCAAAATTAATAAAAACCCTATCCTAAATGCCTTATAAAAATAATGCTCCAAAGGAAACAAAAGAGTTGTGAAAATATACACAAGAATTTCTATATAAATAAAAAATATAATAAAAATTTGTTTGAAAATATCAGGAATTATATTCAAATATCGATTGAAATAAAATTAATCAAAATTTGGTTAACATCAAAGAATTTGAGGCCTAACTCCCTAACCTATTCCCAATAGAGTCACCAAGTTATCGCAATGTGGTCGAGATGCGAATCCTGACTAGTCCAACTTAAAAGATGGGTGTACCCCATGTTCTTTTGTATATCTATATATCATTATTCTTTATTTGTAAAGAACATATCATTATTATTTTTTCCTTATTTTTTATGTCTGAAACTAAGTTATCGAGATGAATCACTCATTCAACTTAACCTTAAATAGTCATTATGAAACAACCATTTATCCTAGAGTCACCACCAATTTATTTTAGCTATCTGAGATTAGCCACCTATTAAAGTGTATATTTCAAGAGTTATGAAACCCTTAAAAACAAACTCTAAGATCTGCAATAACACTAGAGATCATTTGAAAGGGTCTGAGAGTCGATTAGAATCATAAGTAAGGATCAATCTCTCTTATAATGCCAAGCAATCAATACCTTATTAACCACATGTTAACTTAAATTTTTATTTTTATTCAATTTCAATATTTTATATTTAATTACAATTCTCATATATAATATTTTATAAAACAAATTTATTATTTTGTATGAGAAAATTGGGTTTTCAATATTTTTAAAAATTAAAATATATTTCATACCTTATCGAAAGATCAATGAAACACGAAAGGTTTTACCATTATCTTTCATACCCTACCAGAAAGCTGAAAAATCTAAAAGGTATTAAAAATTAAGATATTTTTCGCACCTCATTGGAGAACCAAAGGAAACAAAAGGTTTTACTTTTTTCAAATGCAAAAATTTTTTATTTTCATTTTGAAAAGGATATCTCGCTATTAAAATAGTCGATAGAACCCCTCTCATATACTAGAAACATTCCATGAACTACCTTAACTCGAAGATACTACCTTAATTTTCAAAAATTTTGATTTTATGAAAAATTAATAAAATTTATTCTAGGCACCCCTAAAGTGCACCTTCGACTTACTAGTATCTTGTTAACCTTAAAGGACTCAAAATTATCTTAAAAGTACAAACCTATTCCTACTAAGTACCTTTGACATAAAATATCCCATTGATCACATACGACTTGATTCTAAGTTAAATTACTAAAATACCCTTAGGATAAACTTTCGACATAGAAATATCTCAATAGCAAAAGGACTTGATAACTTTATAAAAAGATAAAGCTATCCCTATTATGCATCTTCGACATAGAATTATCTCGGTGATCATAAAAGACTTATTCTAGGATAAATTACTAAAATACCCCTAAGGTGTTCTTTGGACACAAAAGTATTTCAGTACCCTAAAAAACTCAATAATGATATGAAATAACAATTTTACCCTAAATGAGTAACTTAGACATCAAAATTGACCTAAAATTTAAAAATTGCTAATAGGTTCCTAAATTTTTGAAAATTGCATATTAGCCCTATAATGGCAAAAAATGCTAAAAGTGTTTCAAAAAGACCAAAATGACTTAAATAGGTAATTTGATATGGGATATGACTTTTTAACCCTATAAATGCAAGATTTTCCTAGTGGACTCTAAAGTTTTATAAATTTGCAAAATAATCCTTGCATGACATAAAGTACAAAATCAAATATCAAACATATCAAAATCAACATGGAAAACATACCAAAAGTCAAATAAAGTATTTAGCCAAGCTCTTTTGGCCTTGGAACAATTTTTTTCAAGTTTTGCAAACAAATCTTTAAACTTTCATAAATTACAAAAAGGAGCCAAAAGGGTTAGAAATGTATGAAACACATTCAAACATGTTAAAATGCATGAAAAAAACCCCTAAAGGTCTCAATATGGATTTGGCCAAGTTTGGATGGCCATGAAAAAAAATTTTCAACTTTTACAATGTAGTCCATAGGTTCTACGTAATTACAAAATAGCCTCAAAATCAAAACATCACAAAATCATCAAGTTAAAATTGGCCAAGCATGGAAATACCCTTTTAAGGCCTTCATAACAAATAATGCAAAATATCACAAAATTAAGCATGAAAAATTATTTTAATAATCATACTAATTTTTGGCTAGCATGTATTCCAACTAGAAACAATTTTATCATTACATATTTTCATGAATATCAATATAAATACATGACATAATTTTTACGAATCATTAAATATGCATAAAATCATGATAAATAATGAATATATCACTGCAAATCATAGGAAAATATTAAGAAGAATACACAAAAATATATACATGAAAATAACATTATATCTATCAACAAACACAAATAATCTTGATGAAAATCAACATATTACAAATAAAAATTAAATAAAATAATAAAATCAAGAAACTTTGTTCGTAGCCAACATGCTTGGCTTTTCAATATGGATCTCAAGCATGATTTTGGCTTATTAAAATGAATGAAAGTAACAAAAACAAAAAATTTTCTAAGTGTTTTTACCTTGAAAAGCTTAGAAAACTTAAAAATTTTAAGTGATTTTTCCTATGAAATTCTAAAAATCCCATTTTGAAACAACCTTCCCCTAAGGTGGTGGAGAAATCACCTTGGCCAAATTGGTCTTCTAAGATTTTCCTAGAATTTTCTTTTTCTTTTTTTTATTTTACCTTCTATCTTTTTTTATCTTTTTTCTTTTTTATAAGATTTTAGTTAATGACTTTTGTCATTTTGCATTTTTCATTATCAATGACATCACCATCTAGAAGCTTTGCCTTAAAAATCTAATTCGGATAATATTTAACTTAATAATAAAATTCAATCCTGATTAAATTAATTTTCGTATAACCGAATTATCTAATTTTGAAATTAAAATACATATGCATAAATTCATGAAAATGTAGGAATAAATAAAATTATAACTATAAATTAAAAAAATTGAAAAACTTGAAGAGAAAGGACTAAATTGTAAGAAATTTAAAGACACAAATTTAATTATGAATTTGATCTCACAAAAGGCCCAATTAATTTCAGACAAAATTTTTTATCCAAAAAATTAATGAAAATTTTTTAGAGAGAAAAAGATATTGGGCCTTGTTAAAAAATCAAAATATGCCTAATTAGGATTTGTTGTTTAGTTAATGGGCTTGATGGTAATAAACAAAATACGGCCTGTTGGGCTTGAAGAGAATGAAATGGCATTGATGGAAAATAAAAAATGGGCTTGGCAAAGTTGTTGGGCTTGTTGCGAAATTAATAGGTTTGTTAGTCCTACTAGCAAAATTTGAAAGTTTTAAGCCCATTAAAGAAATTTTGTCCAATATAAATTTGGCAAAATTTTTAATTAAAATCCAAGTGTTGAATGCTAAAAAAACATTTTGAGAAATTTTAGGAGTGAGAAAAAGCAATTAAAAAGGTTTCAATTTGTAAAAATTTATGAGAAAAAACCTTATAAAGGAAAATTATATTTGAAAAGAAAATGAGAAATCCATAAAATGGATTATAATTTTTGAAAACTAACTTAATGATAATTTAATGGAAGCATTTGAAGAATTTTAAAATTTAAAACTTGAGAAAATTATATCCATAATTTTATAGATTAAAGAAAGTTTTATTTTGGATCAGAGAAAATTTCAAAATATGTTTAAAATTTATAAAAATGAATTGAATTCAACACATTACACAAAGTATTAATTATGCAAAAATAATAAAGATGAAAATATGAAATCTGAAATAAATATTACTGGAAAAAATTTAACAAGCAAGATTCTTGCGGTATTGTGAAAAATTTAAAATTAACAAATAAATTTGGCAACTTGACACTCTATAGTATAAAATGCTAATGCAGATTTTTGTTTGAATATTTTTATTTTTCAGAGTGAGTATCGACATAAATACCACACAGGTATTAGTAAAAATATATGATGGTCAACTCTTTAATTTTTATGAAACAATCTTTGGAAGTTTACCAAAAATGGAAATTTTGGTCATATTATCATCTGCAAAAATGAATTTCAAAATTTGTCAAGAAAGTATTTAAAAACTAATTTTTTCTCTTCAATATTTGTCATATTTATCCGAGATTTACCTTGAAATTACACTTTTTTCCATCATATGCATATACAGTCATTTAAACATGATTGAAAAGGTCTTGAAAATGCCAATTTTGCTTGGAGGAGATCGACCTCGACCAGGGCAGTTACTAGACCCTCAATCTCGGATGTTTAGGATTGTGGGGAAAAAGGGACTAAACAAAATTAGGTTTTTACAGATAGTATGGTGTTTATTCACCATTGCCCTTGTACTAATTGTCTGTACATGTTTGATGCAAGAAATGATGCATGCAACATAAACACAAGAAAGAAAAAAATAAGGCAGTATGATGCCTTAGGGCGATAACAAAGTCTACCTTGGCTTAGGTTAATGTGGACAACATGTTGGCATATATAGGTTAAGATCCTCCCTATTAAAACGATAAGGTGTCTTTTGAAACCAAATTATCGATTTAGGAGGTGATGTTCACTTATCACCACTTAGTAATTCTCTAAAGTTAAGCCATTGTTTAGATAGCATGACGGCCTACTCAAGTTCATCTCATTTCCAATAAGATGATATGGTGCCTCTTGAGACAAAACTAACAGCCTAGGCAATGATTTTTTTCATCAACACCTAGGATCAACGTATGTTAATCCATCACCCAAATGGCATAATGGTCTCTTTAGGTTAAGTTTATCCATATTGAGGCGATGCAGTGCCTTTTGGGACAAAATGAGATGGTTTAAGTGATGATGCTTTTTCATTGTCACTTTAATGGTTGGCATTAGGTGATTGGCCAGATAACATAACGACCTAACCAAGGCAAAGTTTATCCCTAATGAGACATTATAGGGTCTTTTGACTCTAACTAGTGACACACTGGATGATGTTTACTCTTTGTCATCTAATAATTGATGGGTGTTAAGCCTTTAGTTGGATAGCATAACAACTTACATCAATTAAATTTATTCCCTGAAAAGCCATGTGGGTCCTTAAACGGGATCATAAGTTATAACATTTATTTTCCATCACCTAAGAAAAAATGATTCATTAGACAACTACCCCAGTAAATTATTAAGGCGTACAATTCCTTGCAAGGCATAAAATACAAATATAGTCAATAATGTTTACTCATCATCACCTACGTGTAAATAAGACAAAAGAATAAAAGGTAAAAAGTGCTTTCCCAAGTGTCATATTCTCTAAGTTAATTCTAGTAGGACTTCGATATGGTTTGATGTAGTTTAGGTCCTATGGCTCACTATGTAGGGGTGCTAATTCTTTTCCATGCATAACTGATTACTGGACTTACTTACCAAACCCATGTTTTTTAAATAATGACAAATCATACCATTTAGCCATAAATTATCTCAGTTTCAATATATCTCGATCTTTATTTCCCACTATTTTTGTATAATCCCTTTTTATGCTTAAATGAATCGTAGTAGTAATAAACATGAGTTTTTAAATAAACTTTTGAATCTTTCTATGTCCTCGCTTAACAAAGGAAGCAGGACATAGAGTTTTTGCGAAAATGATCTTCAAGCTCAGTGTTAAAAGGGTATTTAATATTAAGCAACACAAAAGCCCTAACACAAAGTATTGCTTTAACGATTTGTGAAACAAATTTTATTTAAAAATGTGAATGCATCATCATCATCAACGAAGGAAACGTGTTAGTAAATCATGAAAATCATGATCAATATTCCATAAGACAAAGAAAATGAACATAGAAAGAAGGGTTTATTAGGTATGTATCTCTTGGTTGTCACTAGTTGTTTAGAAATAACTGATTGGCAACTTAAAGACAAGCTTGGACTCGAAATGTGATTAAGGCATTACAAATTGAGGTTTGGTTGAAAAATCCAAGAAAACCTAAGAATAAGAAAACCTTGATTTTTAGTAAAGATTTTAAAAACAAGGTTGAAAAACTTAGATTGATGAAAAATTCAGTAATTTTGAAAAATGAGGTATTTGGTATTTTTGGTAAAAAAAAAGGTAGATTTTGGTTTAAAACTGATGGATTAGTTAAAAAAGCTTAAATTGATTTATCTTGAAAATGATTGATCCTTAATCTAAGCCTAATGGGGCTTACATATGACTTACACTCCTACTTGGGAACTAAATGAACTCATTTCAAGGCATTTAAATGTTTAGGAAGATTGGACATGGGATAATTACCTAATTTGACCAATTGGTAAAAAAAAATAGGGATAACATTGCACTTCTAGTTTCCTAATTTTATTTTGGACTCATTTAACCTCTATATGGGGCAAACGATGTACTGTTGAAAATGTGACTCAATAAGGTATTTAAAAGTGCTCATAAAATTACGTTTTAAGAGAAAATCAATTTTAAAGTCGGACACGATTCAGCATTGATAACAAATGCAAGGGAACTGGTGCACTAAACTTTTAAAAATCGCTCTAAACTCGTTTGGACCCAAAAAGTTACAAATTATATATCATTGCAAAGGAAATTTCATATCGTTTAAGGAAAATATATCTAAAAATCATGAAAAAAGTCATTAAGGGGATCTAAAACAACTCATATTGAACTCTGAATTTCTAGTCTCAGGGTTCTAAATAATATGCAATTGAAAAATCATAACTCTCTAATTTGAGCTAATGAGATCGTCGAAAAGCTAACTAAGTACTCTTTAAGAAAAAGTATTGGAAAATCCAAAAAAAAATCATTTCGGGCTTGAAAATTATTTTTCTTGTTAAGCTAAGCTACTGCTAGTAGCTAAAATAGGGAACTTTTTGGTTTTTGATTTTTAGTTCTCCTATACTCGAATTAAGCTTCAGACATGCAAATGTCTGATCCAAAGGTCAATAGTAGTGGGTTCGCATACCTATTCTAAATCCCCAAGCTAATTGAAGCAAACGAATGGCCCATTAGCCATACCATCCAATCCATAACAACATAAGGCTCACATCAAGGCATTTAATCAAATAGGTTGAAAACTATTTTTTTGGCTCAAAAATAAAATATATGACCTAATTTAACCATGAATCCAAACATTAAGACTTGATTTACCTCAAGATTGATAACATCAGGTAGCTAAACTTATGGACCATGATTAAACCATTAATTTGGATTAATAATAGCCCACCTTGGGACATTGTTTATGAAATCAGATTTAGCATAATCACAAGGCAGACATTTTGACAAACATGCTACGAGATAAACACATAAATAAGGTCTCAAACAATCAAGACATGACTAGGCATCAGTAAGTAGCATTTTAACAAGCATATCAAGAGTAAATTGTAAAATACTAGCATATGTAACATTTTAAGGTGCAAGATAAACATGATATGGCATAGATCATGATGTCAAAACATATAATATAATGTGGAAAATTTTGTGCAAGATAAACATGATAAACATAATATAATGTGGAAAACATATAATATAATGTGCAAGATAAACATGATATGGCATAGATCATGGCATCAAAACATAAAATATAATGTGGAAAATTCATGACTGCTCATTTCAAGAGAATCATATGCTAAAGACCAAGAGAAATAGACATTAAAGCAATTTTAAAAGAAATGGAAATGGGAAATATAACTATAAAGTCAAGTTTCTTTAGCCTTTGAAACTTTTTTACTTTCCTTTCCAATGTGTCAAGAGCTCTTCCGTTGCTCTCTGTTTTTTTTTTTTTTCCAAATCTTCAAATGTTGTGCCTCCTTTAAATGCTTCTTTCTCTTTTATTTACCTTATGCGACTTTTAGTGTTGTTTGATTTTTCTCTAACAGTGACGTGAGTGATAAGTGAGCAGCTATTAAAAGCAAAATAGAGAATAAGGTTTTTATACCTCATGTTAACCAGCCAAATGCTAACATAAGGGAGGGGCATTTTCATTGATAACTTGATGCATCACCAAGGTGATCATACCTTGTAATGTGCTTATAAATAGTCATTGACTACAAGACAAAATTTGTTGCATTCTTATAGTCTAGCCTTATCCAAGTTTTATTTATTTACAAAAATGCCAAATTTGGTAGGCGTTATGCCCTCACTCAAATTTAATTTTGGCATGAAATTATCTCAAAAACCTATCATCTAAGTTAAGCGGGCATCTTGAGATTTTTAATTTAAAATTAACCTAATTCAATTAAATAAATAAGGCCCAAATAAATTAATCTACCAAGCATGTGGATCATATTTCATTTAAACTATTTTTCCTAAGACCTAGCCTTAAATTAAAAATAACTTTTGGAGACACAAATATGGAAAAAATCGTGACTTAGATTGATAGTCAATTGGAACAGAATGCCACGAATGAGACAAAACTGGTTGAATGTATCATTACATTTGAGAATGCATCGATGCAATGAGGCCAAATGTATCGATGCATAGCCAAAATGTCTTGACACATTGACCTATGTATCGATACATTTGGCCATGTATCAATACATTTTGGGTCAAAAATTAAATTTAGCTACTGCCAAGATATCGATACATTGAGTGAACATATCGATACCTAGGTACGAAGTATCGATAAATGCACAAGGATTTTAAATTTGGTGATGTTGGAACCAACATATCGATACCCCATAGTAAGGTATCGATACTTTTGGTTAAGATTGTATGTTGTACTCATCTTTGGCTCCTCGACCACCTTACTCTAGCTCAAGATGATAAATATGGGATCCAGGCTCAAGCATATGGCCTCAATGATGCCTCAAAGTGCTTGCATGAAGGTAGATATGTCTTTGATAATTATGGTTTATTGAACATAATATTTTTAGTTAATTATGATTATTGAAATAAAAAGTACTAACTTTAATAAGATTTTTAATTTAGGAATATGTAACTTGATGTTTGAATTGTAAAATTAATAAAAATTCTGTATACATGATTATTTTATATAGCTTTCATTTAATTGTTAAAACAATATCTTTAATATTATATAACATAAAGTTATGAAATATTAAGTATGTAGATACTTAAGTCTAAGATAACTTTACAAAAATTTTTATAATATTGGCATGCAAAATCAGTGACATAAGAAAATATCGTTCATTAATTTTTAGTAACATTTAACATGCTGTATAGTAGCGTTTGTAGATATTCGATGATATAATGTTATTTAATAAAATACAATTTTACATATATATTTTGAAAACATTTTTTTTATATAATAACAAAATCTCACCACAATATAAATTTAATCAACACATAAATGTATTTATTAAAAAAGAGACACATTTAAATTTGCAAGTTTGAAGGTGGGAACCTTCGTCACTGTAAAACTCATTAATTTGATTACTTTTTATTCAACAAACAAACAATTAAGCAATAATTAAACTAAGCAATTTAAGGTTCGATCAAAAATTAAAAGATTAAACATAATTTGCATTCGTGTTTTACTGAGATGATGGTGATTATAAGAATGAATGAATTGATAAAATTTTTTAAAGTTATTTAAGATTTTATGTTTCAAGGTGGGACTCTTTAATGTTGTAAAACCTATTAATTTGAGTACATTTTATTCAAAGAACACACAGTTAAGTGGTAAATAAACTAAACAATTCATTCAAAAATTAAAGATAATACATAATTTACATCTAAATGTTATTTTGAGAAGACAGTCATTATACGATTGAATCAATAGAGAATTTATTTTCTAAAATTACTTATATTTTTTAATTTTAAAAATCCCTTGATTCTTCTAACTTGTATATCTATATTTGTTATCACTTTTTTTATTAATGAGTTTATCAATAGAACAATTATGCATATTAATTAACATAATAGGAAAATAACATTATATTTAAAAAAAATAAAATAATGATACATACAAATATAATAATTTAATTGATTTATATGAGATATAAGTTTAGCTAATAAGTTATTAAACAATTAAAAAGACATATGATTCCGTAATAAATGCAAATCACGTATAAATAACAAAACAATGAGACAATTATTCATACCAATAATCATTATAAATTAGTTACAAATATACTTACAATGATTCATATTATTCATAATAAACATGCGTAAGTTGATGTTTATTATTAAAATTTTTTTTGAAGAAATGTTAACAGCATCAGTCATTACAGCTTGGTAAATTACATCTGGATATTCCTCAATTCAAAAAATATCATTACTAAAATGTAAACTGTATTTTGCTAGAATGTGGGCAACTTCATTTCCTTATCTTGCAATACGTTGAACTCTACAATTTCCAAAAATCCTTCATCAGCTTTCTACCTTCCTCCATGATCGGTCCAATGATTGATACGTCATCCTCTTCTATTTGCAATTTCTTGACTACTATCAGAGCATCACCTTCAAAAATAACATCTTGAAAGCCTATTTGTGCTGCCACTTCATTCGCCTTGAGAGCTACAATTGCTTCAACCATGCTTGGGTCTATACAATGATCTATTTTGAGTGCAGCTGCTGCCATGACAAACCCCTTAAAATCTCGAATGATCACCCCTACACCTCCACATTTGTACTGGACATCCAAGGCACCATTGAAGTTGACTTTGAGAGTGTTCTGATCCGGTGCTTTCTAATGTGTCGTGTTGCAGACATATGGATTGGCAATGAGCTAAATGTTGGCTGCCTTAAATTCTTGGTGTAATCCTGTTATCAGATTCAACACCCTTATTTCCTCCAACTTATTGTTTTGTTGAATCTTTGCATACCTGGTATGCCATAATGCCATAGAGTTACGAGATAGTTATCAAATTCCTCTATAGACAAGCATCTTGCTGCATTTTCAATTCAATCAATGATTTACGATTAGTATCGATCAACATTGGAAAAGCTTTGTAGAGTAAGTTCCTAGATGGACCACACTGTATTATTGCATGAAGAGCAGTTTCTTCACAATGGCCACATCTCCAGCAACTAGGATCACCATTTTTAATTCTACATGGCAACTTACTCCTTGTAGGAACAATGCCATGACAAAATCACCAAGTGAATAACATTATTTTTGCGGGACTACAGTATTCCACATTGGCCTCCAGATTAATCTTTGTGGGCCTCGAGGGAGCTGCTGCATTAAAAGAACATGGTAACCACTCTTAACTAGTATTTACCATATTTGGTATAGTGCCAAACTAGTCTATCTTCTGTTCTTCTTTTATACGAGGGAATATTACAAATAATATCAACTTCTGCTTGAGTGAACTCTTCTCTGATTAGTTCTTCTCACCAAGTATGCTCCTCTCCATCGATTAATGTTTCGAATTTGGTAGTTCTTGGAATGTTGCTTGTTTCAGATGTAATGCTCAGTAGGCCGTTAACTGGTAACCATTTGTCATTCCAAATGCCAATAGATCTCCCATCATTTACACGCCATCTAATCCCATAACTAAAGAAAGAGGTATATTTTTATCAATGATTATATTACTAATATACCATAACTAAAGAAATTGCATTTAAGTTATTGCCTTTCTTTTTGAAATTTTATGTAACTTGGTGACTCACTTAACAAAATTTAATATTTGGACTGATTATATGGAAGTGTAATTTTTGTATGTTATTTCTAATAATACATAAAATTATATGAATTTGATCAAAAAAATAAAAAATTTCCAAAATCAATTCGCTCCTTAACTTTCAAGGTTAACTATATGTACAGGTAAAAAAACTCATATATCACTAAAATAAAAAAATATCCTTAGAAGTCATAACCCATTATTGATTTTCATATTTAATAAAATCTAAAAACCTACTTTAATCAGTTTGTCATAACAACTTGAGCTACTAATTGAATTTTTCTCTCAAGTTTCACGATCAAAATGAATGAAGAATTTTCACTTAAATAATGGATGATTTGAAAGTTTTACCATTCTCACTACTTATTGGCATCACATATTATAAAGTTAACTAAAGTTCTTTGTATATTTTATTATTAATTAAAGAAGAAAATATCCAAAATTTTAAAATTAATATAATACGTCAATTTTTAATAATATTTAAAGAATATTTCACGAGTTAATTATTGACCCATTTTTGGAATTTTTTTTGCCACATCTCATACTTAAAAAACAGGTCAAACGGAGCCAAAGCCTAGAATGTTGGAGCTAAGACCTGATAACAAATCTTTTTTTTTTTTTGCCTAAGTTTATTTTTCAGGTTTAATATTGTGTCCAAAGCCCTCCAAATATTGGAAAGACAATCGAGCTTAAGCAGATAAATAGCTCAACTCAATTAACACCTCTATAAGTGACACCTAGCAAATATTAATGGCAACAATAATAAATTAAAATAAATTTCATATTCAATTATTTCTTAATTGTTTCACATTGTAATGAAAACTAGTTTACAGAAATAAATAATTTTAAATTAAAAAAATTGAGTGAAGTAGAAACAAATAATTTCAAATTAAAATTTTTTGACAAGTTTTGAGTTTAATGTCGAATATTTACAAAACTAAACATCAGATATTTCAATTTTACTTTTTGTTTATTTTTATTTATAGATGTTATAATGATAAAAATCATATAATTTTAAAGGAAAGCTTAACTAATGCCTATAAGCTTACTAAAATAGGAAAAAAAATTGGTAATAATTACATTACATTCCCTTAAATTTCATAAAAGTGATTAATTTGTTATAAAAACATTCCCAAAATGAATAGTTTTATATAATTACTGGTGCCGTTGCCATGGAATTGTTTTACTATTTTTGTTAATATTAATACCAAGCAATCTTAGTCTTAATTCAAACTTTTATTTATTTATCTAATTATTTTTTTAAGGTAATTTGAAGAGATGGCGTTTTATAATTATCGATGGTCATCTGAGGAAGTTAAACAAAGGAAAGCACTAAATGCCATACCTGCACAATTGGATGCAATTTCTGGGAAGCTTGACAATTTGAATGCACATTCTATCCAAAGCCCGTTCATAACTTACGAATTATGTGGGGGAGCACATACTAATGATCGTTGTCCAATTTATGTAAACTCATTCAACATGTTGGGAACTACAATATGCAATAGGATTATTATTATTATTCCAACAATTATCATTCAAATTGGGGTGATCATTCAAATTTTACTTGGTGCAACACTCAATGACCTTCATATGCAGTCGATCCAACCTTTCATCAGGGTTTTCCATAGCAAGCTCAAGTTTCTTTCCTAAAGAAAAGTCATTAGTGGAAAAAATGCTTATGCAATATATTGAAAAAAATTGAAAGCCAAGATGCTATCATTCAGACTCTAGCAGCATCTTTAAAGAATCTTGAGACACAAGTAGGCCAACTTGCTGATGCCATCTGCAATTATCCTCAAGAAACTTTACCATGTAATACTGAAACAATCCTTATAAATGGTAAAGAGATTGAAGGGGATAAGGAGAAGCTAGAATTTGAAAATGAATTGTGATCAATAAACATGATGAAAAGGTTTAAGAAAAAAAGAATCAGCTCGACCCACCATCATCCTTCCTAATAGAGTGTGATGAGCATTGTGTAGTAAATGTGGTGGAAAATGCATCCAATAGAGTGTTCATAAGGAGCTATTCCATCCAGACATTCGAAGTATCTTTAATTTCAACTTCTGAGTGAGATAACATTGACTTTATTGGGTGTTCAAAATTGTTGGAAGCACAACCAAATTCCACTAGTTTTAGTCCTTCATTCGAACAATTGGAACTTTTAGCTAATGCAATGTCATCTTTAAAGCCTCTTATTCAACAAACACCTTCATTGAAGCTAAACACTTGCCGATGCATTTAAGAAACTATAAAATAGCATTGAGATGGTGAATTACCGACATAAAATGGCCTAGGAAGTTTAAGGTGAAACGGCAATGTTTTAAACATCTTTGGGGAGGCAAATTTGGTTGAAAAGGTCCTACAGCAGTTTAGCCTACCCAAAATAACAATGGAGAAAGTCAAGCCGACGACTATAAAACAAGCGCTTCTTGGGAGGCAACCCAAGCTTCTTAAACTTTTCTTTCCTTAATTTTAATTTATTTATTTTTTATATACTCATCTTTTTATTTCTTTTTAGGTGAACCAAAAAAAAAAAAAGATTGGCACCGCAGAGCCAAGCTGCATCATAGGTTGGTGCTGCAATGCCAGAATAGTGGCGTTGTAGCACCACAAAAAAAAAAACACAAAAATTTTGAATGCCAGCGCTGTAGCGCCAGGATCTTAGTGTTGCAGCATTGGCTGCCCCTTTTTCCTTTTGTTTATTTAAAAAAAAAACCTATTTTAATTTTTTTTATTATCGTAAAAAATAATAAAAATTTTTTTAAAAAAATTATCAGGATTATTATTATTGTTATTATTTTAGGATTATTTGTAATAAGTTTGTTTGATTTTCTTTTACAACTTCTCACTAACTTTGACAAGCATGATAATTCAAAGAGAATAATTAGAGCTTCGCTCGAGTTTTCTTCATCGAGAAAAGGGAGTTTCTTATTCTTTCTCTTTTGTTTATAGACATTGAGGATAATGTTTGTTTTCATTTTGGGGGTGAGGTTATTATTTTATTAGGGTCAAATTAGTTTAGGTTAATTAATTCTTGCATAATTTTTTTCTTTGTTTTTGCATAAATTTTGTTCTTTGTTTTTTTCATAATTTTTTTTAAATCTAGTATGATTGAGATATTTTGTGCGTAATATAATGAGATCTTTATCCAATGATGAGAAGTTAGTTATTGATTTATTTTGATTCTTGGGAAAATATAAGCATGATATAATTTTATGACTAGATTCTTTTGTTTCTCTCATTGTTAGGATATGATTTTCGAACATTCTGAGCACTTGATATCTTGCATTGATTTGTATTGCTTCTTGAATATTGTTTCTGTTGATGTAATTGTAATTATATCTAGAGGCCTAGAATTTGTTTGATTCTCTCTTGAGGCGAAATCCTAGGCAGCACTAAGTTAAAAAGATGATTTAGGCCATCTTTAGATCGTTTGAGCCTTCCTAAGCCGATATTTACATATTTATCTAGTTACCCCATTTGAGCCTAATTAATATATCCTTTTATTTTGGATTACCACATATATACTTAGCAGAGCCTAATAAGAAAAACCCTGATCAACCTTCACTACATAAGCATGAGCATGAAATTGTTTCAAAAAAAATATAATGAGCCACGTTTGAATTGCATTGTATTAGTGAAGCATGAAAGAAAAAAAAGAAAAAAAGTTCAAAAAAAACACAAAAAAGTGTGTAAAGGAATAAAATGGCATGAGAAAGAAAATGTCAAGAAAAAAAAAAGAAAAAAAGGGGTATGTGCTTCAAATTTGTTGTGAAAGGCTTGATAAAAGATCCGGAACAATAAAAAGTGTCTATGGGTGAATTAAACCGAAATATATCCTTTATCTCACCTTACCCTAATCTTACATGACAAACTTAATAAAGTCCTACATGATCTTTGATGAAGTGTTGATCTACATTAGTGGAGAGAGAGAGGAAAGCAAATATACGAGAATCTAGTAGTAATTCTTGATTTGCATTAGCATAAATTTATTCTATTTGCATGCAATAATTTGTAAAGAGATCAGTTGTACACACACATACACTGAAAATCCATCCGAAGCATTAAGATTTATGATTGAATCGAAGTATGAATTTGAATTATGTTTATATCTACCTTGAATTGAGATATTGAGATGACTTTTGAAGAAAATTAAGGTAATTATTATTTAAGTACATTCATCTTAGTTCATATTTCATTTTATTTTGTTTCATTTAGCTGGTTTTGTTTCTTTCTTTTGTTTTGTTTTGCTCGAGGACTAGCAAAATCTTAAGTGGGACGGTGTGATAACTCTATAAAATAGAGTTATTTAGTCTCATTATTCATATTAAATTAGCTAAGTCTTAAAAATTTTTATTTAAATTTTATTTATAGTAGTATTATTTTATTTAAATTTTATTTATTTTTAGTAGTTTTTAATTTAGCATTATTTACTTTTCTTATATTTTAATTGCTTAGTTATTTAAATATTTTCTTTATTTTTGTAGGTCAAATTCTAAAAGAGTTTCAAAAAGTACAATAACTTAATCAATAAGTAAAGTGGACTCAATCAAAAAAAGTAATTAAATTTGGCAATTTTCAAAAATAATATTCTTAAGCTACTTGGAGACCAAGTTTCTACCTTCAGGGTTTTGCTTATAAATAAAAATCTTAGTATTAGACATAGAGAGAATAATAAAGACAATCCATGATATTTTATAATTCTATTTTTCTCTAGTTCTTGGAAGATGAGAGAAGCCCCCATAATATTCAAAAAGCTAGATAGATTCTGGGGAAGCTTGAAGATCAAAGATCTGGCCAATCTTAGTTTTCTCTTTCTTTTAACTCTTTTTATCTTTCTTGTATTATTTATGATGGTGAAATTTTTTAGTTTTATAGTTTATATATTTATTATGAACTAAATTTATTCTTTTAGGATTACAATGGAACTCATGTAGCTTGGATTATTTTATTTTTTTTTTCTTGATTAATGATATTTGAGTTGTTTGTTCAATCTCGTTCTTAATGTTTCTAATTGCCTGATCACCAATTAAATTGATTTTGTAACCTTAATGAACTTGGAAAAGGAAATTTTGTGTTTAGACCTGGATTGAATGACATATGTTTCAGATTCATTTATTCGAATGAATTAATCTGCATGTTAAATAGGAATATACGAGCATGTCATATGTAACCAAATTAGAATCTACGCTTAATAAATTTCTTTTAATTCAATGTGCATAAAAATATAGTAAATTGATTAAAAAAATATTTTTATAAGATCCTCAAAAGATACTTATAAATCGATTAAAACTCTAAATTAACAATTCATTATTATTAGTAAAAAAAAATTTTATTCAAATAAAATATTGAAAGAAATTGTAATTCTAAAACTTCTATTATTTATTATTTGCTTCTTTGTTGTTATTATTATTATTTATAATTTTTTATCATTTGTTTGAATAAAATTATATTATTTTAATTTTAATATTTAACAAATTTATTATTAATTCCTCACAACATCAACACTCTATTTCATCACGATATTACTTGTTACGATAAGTCACTTGCATGATTAATTCCGAAAATAATTACTCAATAAACGAACCCAATTTTTATTTAGTTAATTTCAATTTTCAATCTACTTTGCATTTCTGAATTCTACCTGAATTGGACAGAAGAACCATTATATATATTTTTTAACTTTTTCATCTTTCTTCCTAAGAACGCCAATAAAAAGAAATATATATATATATATATATATATATATATATATTGCCTCTTTTTTTTTTTTTTTTTCTAATTTTTCATCTTTTCAATTTTCTATCAAAGCCTACCAAGTAAAGCCAAATTGTTGACTTCTAGAGTCTCGAAAATCTCAAAAACTCATATGCTGAATTATACATCATCAAAAAGGCACTCGAACAGTGGTTTCATCAAACGACCAGAAACCTCCCCAGTCCATGTATTTACATACAAACTCAAATGTAAATTATGGAGTCAACAACATCTTATTGTAGAACCGGCATTTTCAACGTTGGAACACATTTGCTAGCTAGTTTGCTTCTGCCGATACGCTAGAATCTGAAACAACATAGAACAAAATGATATTCAGATTTAATTTAAAGACAAATGGTTTACATGTAGTTACAAATATGATTGTGGGCCCTTAATTCGAGAATAATACATATCATTTTAATTTGGAGTTATTCATTTATAGCCTTGAAAATATTACCAGCCAAATAGAGATGTCAAATGCCAAGAAATGTACTCACCAATTGATTTCTTCCGGAGGTACACTTGATCTTAAGCCCTGCCAAAGTTTCTTGACCTTCCAAAATTTGTACTGCATCCTCTGAGCTCAAATTAATTGGGTTGGCGCTGTTGTCATCAGTATGGTATTGTCCTTTTACCATTAATATTTCTACTTCTTCAGCTCGCAATGGTGTCTGAAGAGCAACATACTGTGTAACACAGTCACCAAATTTTAGACAATCATCCCAAAAGTTTTTAAAGGGGAAAACGAAAAAAAAATGATAGATCCGATTTCATAGAGGGAGAGATGAGAGGGAAAAGGGATGTTGGAAGGAACATTACCAGATGAATTCATCCTGCATAGGATATAAGTTCGAAAATCAATGAGATAAACATAAGAATTTTAATTCGAACCCGAAACTTAACCATATGGGCACAGCAACCAAACACTATGTATTAAGGTGACTGGCTTCGATTTGGATCAACTGAAATAAGACCTAATGCATTATACCCATTCAACCAAATGCAAATCAACATTTTGGAAAATTTCGAGGCTCATAAAATTGTCATTTCCCGGGTTTCTACCTTCAGCTTTAGAAAGAGAGAGATATTCTATGAATTAAGCTGGTGGGAAAGAAATCTCACTTCGCATAGCTGCTTAACTGACAGACTGGGCCGACAACAAAGGTAGGGTTGCTGCAAACTTGATGTACTTTGTTCGTTCACTGAAATAAGCTTGAGATGAACATCCAACTGCATGCAAAGAATATGCTTTACTAAACAAAAGTGACGACCTGCATACAAAATGTGGAAGGATAAAAGGGAAAAAAACCGAAAGGGGGTGGGAAGGCAGAGAGCATTGGAGAGAAAAAGGAAAATCTTACAGCATTACTCACGTGGAACCTGTAAATTGGATAAGAATCTCTAGAAAGTTATGCCAATAGTGGCAGTTTAATACCAGTGATAGACCTAACTAGAAACCATTAATTAAAAGGGAGTCTAGTAGCATCATCCTATCATACCTCATCATCATTTTCCTCCAAGCTACGGAGATACTCTACCAGTCTGTTTAAGCGAGCACGTGAACTCTTGCTACTGCCACTGCCAGAATTTCCATGTCGAGTGTGACTCCGAGCACCACCTCTCCCCCAAGCAAGCACTTCTGGGTTCCAGACAAGCCCAGGAGAAATTCCTCTGCTGTCTCTAGACACTTCTGTATCATTTTCAACACAGCCGCCATCTGAGTTTACCACTGATGAAGCTTGTGATGGCCGAATTCCAGTCCGTCTTTTGCACCTTCTCTGCCTCACTTCTGTACAGCGCTCATCTGTGGAAGATGAATCTTTGCCTCCATTATCGTCATTTTCATCGTCATTGTCTTCAGATCCTTGATGCTCAGGTCCTCGAGAGTTTCGTCTTCTACGTGGATGAGCACTCCGATGATTGCGTTGTGATCTAGTCATAAATACACCAGTGCTCTCTTTACCAAGACTACGTCGTTTAACAAGTGCTTCTGACTGTCTCTGAAATATTTGGGCAATAGATGCTTGAATCTGTACAACAAAATATTGAACCAACCATTGGGAAGAATAAAGAATGTGTCAAAGACTTGGGCTTAAATTATAGTCCAATGATATTCTTAGAACAGAGAATTGGAGAGGGAAAGAAAAGGATACGAAGAGATCATCATGCACAGTCTAGCAAGGTCAATGTTTAGGAGAAGTTTCACATCTATGAAACAAGAAATAGAGTTCTTCCATTTTGATAATTTGTCCCACCACCAAGTCAGAATGACAAAGGGATAATGTCATAAATGTCCCCTGTAGCATACATTTCTTTCATTGTAGTACCTATACTTTAAAAATGTTCAATGTGATACCTGTACAGCATTCATCAGAAATGATGATGTGAATGACCAAACAACTGAAAACACTATATGTTTTTTTCTAAGTCACTATGCCATGTCATATTAACATTGCACATATGGCATTAATTTTAAAAATATAAATTTTTTTACCACTATTTTTTAAAATATTAATATCTGAAAAAATTTTAAAAATAAAAATAGAAGAGAGAAATAGATAAGGAAATATATATATATATATATATATATATAGAGAGAGAGAGAGAGAGAGAGAGAAAGAAAGGGAACCTTCCCCCTTCCCATTCTCTCCCGTTTTTTATTATTTTTGTTTCTTTTCTTGTTTTTAATTTCTTTTTAAAAAAATTTTCCTATGCTAGATTTTCATTTTTTTTTATTTTTTAAACAATTTCAAGATTTTAATTTTTAAAATAATATTTCTTCTATTTTAAATATCCAAGTTTTAATTTTATAAAAAAAGGAAAAAATATTTTAAATTTTTTTTAAAAAATGCTAGGTTTTTAAATTTAAAAAAGAAAAATTTATTTTTCTATTTTTTATTTTTTAAAAAAATTCTAGATTTTAAATTTTAAAAAATTAATTTTTCTATATTTTATTTTAAAAAAATTTCCAGATTTTAATTTTCAAAAAATCATTTTTTTAATCTCCAAATTTTAATTTTATAAAAAAAATAAAAAATTAAATTTTAAATTTTAAATTTAGATTTAGATTTAGATTAAGATTAAGATTTAAAAATTAGATATTACATAATGACGTGGCATAAAAATGCCACATGTCATCATAGTACTTAATTATAACTACTCCAGTCATGTCACTGGTGTTAAGTTCAAGTACTAGATCGACGCATGGAGTTGTATATATGTATATATATATATATATATACACACACACCACATAGGACATTTTTAAAATACAAGTATCAAATAAAAAAAAAAAATCATATTACAGAAGCGATTCATGAATTATCCCGAAGACAAATTGCAATGTTGACACTTTTATATGCAACTAATACAATTGTATGAACGCATATAAGTAACACCAAGAAAGTCAAGTTGCATGTTTTAAGTCAGGCGTATGAACACAAATCACCACAAATATCGGCCAGAACTCTTATCTGGATCTAGAAAATAGGATGATTTACCTTTAACCATAAGCAAGTAGAGCGGTAAGAAATAAATGCATATAGCAACAAAACTATATGCATCTTACCTGCTTATTGCGAGTCCTTTCCTCTTCATGAAAAGCCAATTCCTGAGACCAAATGCACAAAACCAGCATTGATTAGCAAGATCATGATGCAAGAAATTTTATAATAGCACCATGAATAAAAAAGAGCAAGTAATACAGAGAAAGAGAAAGGAAAGAACATGTACCTCCTCTTCATACTTATCAATATCTGGATATAAAGCTGCAATTAAGGCATCATAGTTGGGATCGTCTCTTAGAGAACGCCGACTCGCACAATGCGTACGGCAAGCAGGACACTCGTTGTTCCTACAATCAGAATAAAGTAAGAATTTCAACCATAAACTTTCCAGACGTTTACAGACTAGCACAAACAAGGGCAAGATAGTAGCAATCGATTTCTAACATACCCCAGTCGCATTGATTTGTCAATGCATTCTCTGCAAAAACGGTGTAGGCATTCCATTACAGTTCTTGTTTTCTTTATGATTCCTGTACACACAGAAAAGAATAGAAAATATATCTTCTACCACACCTATGTCCAATCATGGATGATAGACAAAACTGAGCGGGTTAACAAGATCAAGTGAGCAGAGGTGTCCGAGCTCCTTTCTGATCAAATCCTAGAGCTATCTAGCAAAATGCAGTGCAGTATAAAAACTTCAAGCAATAAACCAATGGCATAACAGCCGACCAGAGAGCAGCGAGGCAGCAAGACTGACAGTAGACTAACAAGCACACCCAGATGCAATCAGATATAGCAAATGTTTTTTTATCCAGCATGTGTCTCCATAAAAAAGTGTAAGCAGCACATTCCATCATGTGCCCAACCATGTGTCATATCCCCCATACCCATGTCCGGAAATGTGTTGGACATGGTTACTCCAACAATGAAGAGTCGGACCAACATAGGCAATTACGGCCAGGCCTAGTCACATAAATGCTGCCCATATTTTGGGCTGGGCCCAGCCTCAGCAGACATAAAATGTTAGCATCCCTTATGGGCCTGGCCCAGCCCATGAACAGGTACAACCCAGACAGTCCTTTGACAGAAGTGTCCATGCTTCATAGCTTCTTCCTGATTCACTAAAGACAATGTTATAAAATTTAGATTTACTTAACATCAAAACCCCTTTCTCCTAACCCACTGAAAAATTACCAAAAAATTCAAACGCCACAAAATCAACAATCTTCATTTATCTTTTTTTTTTTCCTATATTCTCTCCATATATACAACTTTATCTTAGGTTTACTATTCTCTATCATTTATGGGTCCTCATGCACTCATGGGTAAAAAAATTTTTTATTAGCTCATGAAATTTACACTAAATCTTCCAACACCATTAACCACAATTGTGAAAATAACATTCCAACTCAAGCAAGAGTCACAAGAAAAGTAAAATGAACATTATTCCGAGTAGAGTATCCAACAAAGATATTCTAAGAAAAGGGGCAGTCGGAATCCACCATTTGGAAGTCAAATTAAAAGAATTATGTTTAAAAAAGTCAGTTATATACAATTAAACTTTATATTCCATTATAGAACACACTCATACTGATAGTTGTTTTCTTCTGACAATCTATCTTCTTTTAGACAAACCTCATCTTAACTTCAGCACAAACTAGAGAGCGGAGGACAACATTTGATTTGTACAAAACCAACTAAAGAAGATATCACCATCAGATAGCATGAATAAAATTGCAATTGGAAAAAATTTTGTATAAATCTTAAAACGTTTAAGGAAGGAACCCTCTGTTCTATTTAAATGTTAGGTAATTTATAAATTAATAGTACAACATAACACTTGATTCTCCTCTTGTTCCCGTACAGGTTTATATGATTCTCCAAAGACAAAATCAACAGTATCTGCTACGCAAATAGGATTCAAACTTGATGAAAAAAAGTACGAAGAGATCGGTTTGACCTCTACACAGCATGTAACTAAACATGATTTGTTCATAAAAATATATTACAACCAGTGACATATATCACAACTCCTAGTCACAGGCATTGAATAGAAATAGTAGGACAAAAGTATCAGATGGTAGCAAATTGTAGTAAATATTACCTAAACAAATTGGGCATTGAACATCTTTACGAATTTCTGGAAGTTCTACAAAGACAAATCTGGAATACAAACATAAAAGAGTTAATAGAACTTTCTATCACTTCATTTACAGATTAAAGGTACTTTATAAAACTCAGTCCATGTGCATTATCATCTCAGCAAGCATTCCAGTAAAGATATACATCTATTACTGTCATCAATGTAAATATATGACATTGCATGGATGGGTTTGAAGAGACGTCTGTACCTACTTTGAAAGGGTAATCTATATCTTTCCAAGCAATCATATGAGTAAATATGCCATGACCGGCAAGGAAATCACAAAGTGTCAACTAACAATTTACTATTATATTCTAAGAACGACTATGAGAAAAAAAAAAAAAAGTAGAACAAAGCTGTTATTTTTTAGTAAATCTAGAAAGATTAGGAAAAGAGAACTAGAACCAAGCCCTAAACCTACTCAGCATGAAAATCCTCGCATGTTCCTATATTAAAAGAATGACCCAATATTACGGTTTATAAATGAGACAACACTGTCTTCCACTAAGACAGACTCCAAGATAGTTCCCAACCATGGGTTCCTCCCAATGGCTAGAATAGACAATGAAAAGCTAAGTATTTGAAACCCACTGGACTGTCAACACTCTTAATTTCCTTCTTGCTGACAGTTTCCATCAGAACCAAATTGATAAAATTGATAGTATTTTACCGAGATTATACTATTTGAAGAAAGAAAATTTCAAAAGCCTAGGCACAGAGGCACCTCCCTAGTATCAACGCATAACTCTTTGACTGACTGCTTGGCAAATTTAGCCCAGTGACTCGTTCTGGTTTTATCAGATTCCCTCGAGTTGAAAACAGATGCATATTGGGATTCCAAAAAAGCAAGGTGAAAAAGGAGAAAAAACAGAACCCAGAATCAAAATAAAAGTGCATTTGTACAAAATAAATCATGCACATTTTGAACAGTTGCACTAGAATATAGTAGGACGCGCTTTCAAGCTAGTATTTTACGAGTTGGTAAAGAGTATGCGAAGCGTTTTACTTGACAAACAAGCACCCCGAACGGATAAAGAAAATAACATGAACAAATTTCAGAATTTCCCAGCTTTATGTGGTTACAAGCATGGACAGGACCTACGGATCGCTGACATGCAAAATGCAATCGATTTAACGATGAAGAAATAAATCATAAAACGCAATGTCATATAGCGAAATGCATAAAACCCAACAAATAAAACGCAAATTCCTTTCTCTCCAACATTAAAACCATCCCAAAAAAAAAGCTTCTTTATAGAAAATAAAATTGCAGCAAACCCAACTCATAAAAGAAGAGCCATAGCTAATTATGAAGCTAAAATGGATTAAAAAATTATTAACGAAAACGAAAGAACATAAATGATTGAAGAAAGACAGAGAAAAGAGTACTCGGGTTTCTCTCGAGAAGTAGAAGATTGGCTTCCATCAGAATCTGAGGGGAAAAAAAAAAGAGTCCAACAAATGAAATCAACTTCAAACATGTGTTTACACCTATGCATCGACCTATACATGAAAAATATATATGTGAAAAAGAGAAAGGGACGTCACCATCTTCGTCTTCTTCATCTTCATCTTCATCTTCGTCGTCGCCTTGGAGTTGAACTTGGTGGTTTTGGTCATCGGGGTCTTGTTTCAGGTGTTGTTCTTGCTCCGGCTCCGGCTCCGGCTCTTGCTCTTGTTCTTCTTCCAGCTGTTGCGTTGTCTCATCTTGAGCTTTGTGTTGGTCATCTTGGGTTCGAGATTGCTTGATGTGGTTTTGGTGATGAAGGGTGGAGTCTTCATCGCCGAGATTCTCTGGCAATGACCGTTTATGGGCTGGCATTGATGCCTTTGCTTTCTCGATTCTCGGCCTCCTTTTTTATTTTTAACAGGGAGACCCAGCCGCAGAAGAGGAGGACGACCCAGAGATTGCTCACTTCTTTATTTTTCCTTTTGCTGTTCTCTTCTGTATGGGTCGATAAAAAGAAGAAACTTAAAAGAAAGAAATGGGGAGAGGTTATTTAGCTTTTCCCTTTTTCTATTTTATTTTCTCTCCAATAAATGTGCTTATAATTAATTAATTAAGAAGAGATCAGATTCATCAACTGTTTAACAGAGGAGCAAATGTTGGTTCGTTCGGTCATCGGTGGCCGGCCTTCGGTCTCTTTTTTTTTCTTTTGTCACCGCAGATGGCTACTTTGGTCATTTTCTTCTGTTTCAATATTCCCCTTTTTATTCAAAATGACTATGAAAGTTACTCAACATTAGGGTTAACTCGTATTTAATTATGTAATCCTCTGAAAAAAAAAAAAACAAAGGCAAAATAAATTTACCTAAAAAACAAAAAAAGGATCAAAAATATAATTACATATTGGACCTCAAATAGCAACCTTAATCTTAGGTACCATTTATTATTTTATCTAACAAAACAAATTATGACTTTTCAATTTTAAATTTTATATTTTCAAATTAGTAACTTTCTTAATGCTCGAGTATTCAGTCTAATCATAAATGCAGTGTACATGTAACTTTACTTGAAGGATTAAGTCTTGATCCGTTGTTTAAATTAAAAAAAAAAATAGCTTTTTAGTTTATCCCATAAATAATTAAGTTATTTATTTTATTACGCAGAGAACTAAGTAACTCAAAACTTTGAAAAATTAATTTCCTTCTATTTTATTTTCTTATTGTCCACTTTTTATAGGGTTGGGCTCTAATTTATTATTTTTTTATTTATTTTTTAATATATTTATCAATATCATTTATATCTATGGGACTCACTTATGAATTGTAAAAATCAAATTTATAGATGATAAGTAAAGTTGTATTAAATAGTAATAGATAAAAAATAATGAAAGGGCCTTTGCTTAATGCATGACTTAATATTTTGTTTGAATTTTCTATTTTTTGGCTAGTTTCTTGATTTTCCATTAATGAAAACTATATTTCCTCAAAAAAGTCTCCTTTTTATCTTATTTCTATTTCTTCAAAAATAAAATAGTACATAAAGAACAAAAACGAAAAACAATCTTCAATATAAGTATGCAATATATTATGTAGTACATTTTATATTGTTCGAGGAAAAATATTGTCATGAAAAATACTAAAAATAAGTTAAAAGTCATCCTTTAATTTTTTTATTAATACTTAAAATATAAAATATGAAATTTGTGAAAAAAATTACAAAAATTTAAAAAGCACTTTTGAGTTTTTGACATCCAGCTGGACTAGCATGATGGCCAAATTATGAAAGAAAACAATATTAAAAGCTTTGAATTATGAGGAAATCTATGGCTTGAAATTTGTAGACTTGAAATTTAGGTCAAACAATTAATGCTACTACTACATTGGAAGAAGAACCAAAAGAAGTCTAGGGTTCCTCCTTCCTCAACCAACATCAACTAGTTTTAACTTTATTTTTTCCTACTTTATTATTTGATTTTATGCGAAACCCCTATTATACTAAATTAAATCTTTTTAAGGTTCAGGTTATTTATCTAAATCCAAATATTCATCTGATATTGAGGAGGATTTGTCCAAAATCGTTAGGTATTTGCTCAAAGACCCTAATCCAACCTATTTTTTAATTATATAATATATTATTTTTATTTGTATACATTATGTGTAGACACCCAATGTTGTCCTGAGTCTTTGGATTGGAAATTGGAATTGAATATTGGGCATTGGAGTTAAAATATGAAGCAACTTATATATAAGATTCATTTTTTATCTATTTAATTTATTTGTCTTATATTATAAGATAATGATCTAATATTTATAGGATAATTAACAATTATTGTTAAGGGTTAGTTATTATTTTAATATAGTTAGCATAAAGATAAAGATATAATTATATTGATTTCTCCCTATCCATTAAGTTTACTCCCATATACAAATTTACTTTCCATTAGAAAAGTTTAGGTAATGAAAAGAAGAATCCAGGGAGAGAAACAAATTTATTTATGGCGATCAAATTCAATCAATTTACCTGTAGAGATTGTAAGCACCCTATTTTATGCAGGTCCTTAATTGACTTCTTTTCTAGTCTCAGAGGTTAAGTGAAATTTTTTAGTTCTGGATCTTCTCAAATAAGTTATAGATGATAGAAAGGTCCAACTGAGGTTCTGGTTGGTTCTATTAAGCATAGTTTAATGTAATAAGACATCTTAGCTTAGTTGTTCGATTTAAGGTTGGTACTGGATTTTGAAAAATCAAGACCCAGGTCCCAAAAATTCGAGAATGTCAAAAGTTGACTGATAAATGTCTTTTGAAAGAATTAGAGTAGTTATTAAGGTCATTTGAATGAAAAAAAGACTTAGTTTTAAAAAGTTAAAATCAAAAGTTAACTATAGGCAGTCACTGTAAAAAGTCAACATCTTAAATTATAGTTAGATTTTGAAATTGAAAGAGTTTCATATTTCAGATTTCAAAATTGATCACACCAAAATGGAATTGAACATGGACTTTAGGTCAAGAAGGTGTAAGTATGATCGGGTCATGAAAAAACCTTAGGAATTTAGAATGTCTGGAATTCCCGAGAGCTTAATCCAAGAAGTCTAAGATAAAAAATTTTAGTTTTTCGAAGAAAGCCATTAGGACACAGTTTTGCTACAAGATAGAACATTCAATTGAACCTTTACATAGACAAATCATGGTTAATTGAATGGAATAAAAAGTTATACATAGATTAGTTTATAAGCTAAGCCTTAGCCGTATTCTAACATGTGCATAATGTGCCAATTTTGTTCATCTATTCATTAATTGCACTAATGTAATTTCTCCTAAAATTAGTTTAGAGGTTAGTGATTAAGTTAAGATCACCCTAGGGTGATTAAAGCTAAAATCACCAACTTCAAGGCATATAAATAGGGGTGAATAGCCATAATTTGAGAACTTTTAAACACTTAGCAAATTTTAGAATTTTTGGAATATTCTCTTTTTTCTCTAGCTTTCATCATCTTTAAGAGGGAAGCAAGCTTGGAGTAAATATAATTTTTTACTTTTCTCTTTAATTTCAAGTTTATTAGCATGTTTTAATGATTGATTCATGCTTTCTATGTTTGATTGATGTTTCAGCCAAGCCTATTCATGTGAATTAAGTTTTGACCAACTTGAATCTTAATGCTATGATGTGTTGATTTGATTTTGAGCAATGAGTTACTTGATTTCATGTCATTTAAGCATGATTACGTGATTAATTGCTGAAATTTAACTTAAAAAAATTAAAAAAAAAAACTTGATTTAGGTTTGAACATGGAGATTCTCTTTAGATCTAGCTTCAATCAACACACTTTCTTACGATCTTAGTGATTTAAGTTTAGTTGAGCTAGGTTTTGATGATATTAAGTTGAAATCTTAAAGTTTAAATGATGAAATCATGATTCTCTAGTTCGATGTAGTGTTCAAACAAGAGGAAACAAAGAAAACTTGGTTCGACTAGCTTAGTTTAGGATAATCTTGAGCTTAGTTGATTTAATCTTGTATGATCTTTCTAATTTGAGCTAGTTTGAGCTAAAATCTATGTAGATAGAACTTGAATCCAGTGTTAAGTTATGAAATCGAACTTAGTAGAGTTTTTGAACAAGCTTAAATCCTTTAGCTAGGTTCAACCATGGTGGTTTCTTGGTGAGATTGAATGGGCTTTGCATAAGTTATGCTTAATTGATGAAACTTAGATGAATTAAGTTAAGATAAAATTGGGTAAGCTAAAATTTATTCTTAATTAAATGAATTTAGAAGCTTATTTGTTCAATTGCAGAGCTTAAATGTTGAAAACATGAGTTGATTGTTAAGCATGTTGATTGAATTGAATCCAAGCTTGGTCTCTTGTGTTTGATTGATAATTGATAAGATTTTGATAAGAATTGATGTTTAGGTGAGTATGTAAATTTTGATAAGGTGAATTTTATGGTTAGCATAGATTTTGTAGCTGATTAGTTGCTAGAACCATAGGTTAGCATTCTATATGTTTGATTAAATGCATTTTAGGATGTTTAGGTGGTGTAAAATCCTTGTTTGCATAAAAAGATCCCCCAAGGACAAGCTTTGGTTCATTTAATCAACAGGTGAATCAAAGTTTGGTTTTGTTTAATAAGCTTTTTAATGGATAGCTTGGATATATTAAACAAAATAGATTGAATTAAAGCTAATTTAGAGCAAAATAAAAATATTTTTGATGTTTAAATATACTTAATTAAGTTTAAAACTTGGTGAGCATTAGTGTGAGTTATTAGGTAATGTTTAGGCAAGTCTGAATATGTTATTTGGTTTCAGTTATGTGCTAGTTTCAGCACACAAGTGAATGGCATTGTTGTGCCATTCACTTGTTAAGAATAAATATTAATGAATAAAAGCGATAAAAGCAGAGTCATTCGCATGACTCCAAAGTATATCACCAATGTTGAAAAACATGTTTCTGGGTCTTGACACTTAGGAGTCTTTGTCATTTCCTCATATACGATACTTACATATTCTATTTGGTCTCATTGGTGGACATTCCAATGTTTGGAAATGTGTTTTAAAAATGTGACAAAAGGCTTCATGATCACAAGTAACGTCAAAGCTACTATTGCAGTATAGCACTATAGTCTTGGAAAAATGATATATTTTGATTAGGTTATAGGCTTATAAATTTTTGTTAGTATTTTTCTCACAATCCTCATTGATTAGGCTATGTAATAGGCTATCAAAACATTTGATTTCATGATCGAAATAATATATAAATTCCAAAACTTGAGATATTCATAGGGTTTTGTTTTAATGCTTGATCACTATTACAAACTATTTTTATGAAGATAATCATTTTTTTGTATTTTTCTTTTATTTTTATATAAAAGTATAATGAATAAGCTTTTCAATCATGTATGGCTCGTCCAGTAGGTATTTTAGATGAATTGGGAAGAAAATCTTAAAAGCAAGCTGTTTGGACATGCTGTGTGATGCTGTGAGGTCTAATTAAAATTTTACACAATAGCCAAAATGATTTTCTGGCATTTTTTAAATATTTTTAAGTTGAAGTATAACGAGTCAACATACATTAGAATTTTGTTTGATGATTTTCTGTGATAGGAATAATCTAGAATTAATTCAGAGAGCTTAAAAAGTCAAATCTATCTTTGTTTTGGTTCTCTCTGTTTTTGTTGTCCACTATTATAAGGCATTCAAACACCTTGGAATCAATTACGAGAATCATGTTTAGTGAGTTAATAATTCTAGGTGTGTCTTCTAAAACGTCCTTAGTGTCTCACATTAAAGCTTTCGAGTTGAAATAAATAAAGTTGATTTTTCATATTATTTTCAAAATTATGATTTTATTTAATTTAGTATAGTTGCTATTTTTATGATTTCTTTTAAATGAAGTCAAAATTGATAAAAAAACTAAAATGGAGTCAATAAGTAAGTATATTTAGAGTCAATGGTTTTATTAAAATTTTCCATTTTAAATGATTTTTACTCTAAATTGGTTATAAATTCAAGTTAGTCTTGATGGGAATTTGGGGTACTTTTTTGTTGATATTTGTTTGATTTGGAATAAATAAAAGGACGATTATGGTTGAACACTTATGATTGAAACCGAGAAAAACAAATTTGAATACATGTAATTAGTTGGTACCAAGAATTAGGCATCACAAGAAGGATCGAGTCCTTAAGAATTGGGTATCACAAGAAGGATCGAGTCCTTAAGAATTGGGTATCAGAAGAGGGATCGAGTCCTTAAGAATTGGGCATCATAAGAGGGATCAAGTCCTTACTTGTGGCATAACCGACTCTTGAGCCCAACTTTATAGATCTCAAATATACGCAGATTATAAAATCATTTCTTTAGAGTTTTGTAACTCTTGAGTAAATGGTTTTAATAGTTGATTAATTACACTTATAGTCAAAATATATTGGTGGCAACTCTTTAACCTTGTCACTCTTGTATTTCGGTACTAGAGGTTTAGATGAGTGATTTGTCTAACTGGCTAGGGCCTTACAATAATTCGAAACATTGTTTACTATGATATATTGAGGTTTGTATCTTGATATATTACGCAAAGGATTTGAGGTTTTAATCATGGCATTTTATCTTTCACATGATCAAGATTCAGTTTTGCTTCTTTATCTTTGGATAATCAAGTACATTTTTTAAGTGTGAGATTTTTATGTTCAATATCCTAAAGTTAAGTTTAAAGTATGCTTGATAATATTTATGAATGATGTTTTACATGTGGTATTCAGAGCTTTCGGTTATTAAACACTTAATTTGTCCATGAATGCTTTCTATAGAATTTGTTCCTCACATATTCGTTTTCTTTGTTAAAAAATTAAGGAAAGTTGTCTTTATCATTCATGATGTGTAGGGATTTAATAATTCCTTAATATTTATTAATATTTCACTATGATTATTGCAATAGCTATTTATTTATATGCATATTTTATGTTTATGTAGTTTGCTAGTCACCAAAGTAGCATGCATAAAGAAAAGTCATTTATCCTTAACATTATGAAAGCCTATTAGTGAAAATTAAGTGGATAAATGAACGTTCACTAGTCATAATGTTTGGAATTTTGCCTAAAAATAAAAATATTACTATATGAATGGTGAGCATGATTGAGGTAAATTAAGTTTTTACTCAAATGCATTTATACATTTAAAGACACTATCTGTGCTTGATTTGAAATTTAAATCAGCAAATAAATGTTGATATTGGAATTTAACTAATTTTAATGATAATATAGCATAGTATTAGAATTATTTTGTACTTTATTGTTATATGTAAGTCCATAAAGTAAATATAGTTTGATTTTGAGCATTTATATATCATTTAAGGTTGTTTCATTTCATCGCATCCTTATCTATTGGCATATTTAATGGTTTAAACTACTCTGAAATGTGAACAAGTTTCACTTAGGTGTATTGGATTTTGACTTAGCATTGTTCAAAGGTAAACCTACTACTATTATAGATTTAAGTGGTAAGGACGAGAAGTTATACCATAAAGCATGGAAAAGTCTAATAAATTAAACGTTATTTTTTTTGTAAATGACTATTAAGACTTCTGTGCCACAAACAAAAAGTATAAGGGAATACCTTAGGTTTGTGGAATAATATTTTTCACGTTGAAGATGATTCATTTGCCTATACTCTGATGGTGCAAATGACCATAAAGTTTGGTAGGTCAAAAGCCATGCAAGAACACATTATCAGGACAAATACTATAGCAAGGTTGAAATACTCGTGGATGATAGGGATGACTTATTCTCATGGCAATTTGTTCAAATTCATTGCCTCTTGGTATGAGTCTCTTTTAAATTAATTAAATAGTATTAACGACAAGTGGAATATCAATGAATTAGGCAATATGATTGTTCAGGAGGAAACGAGATTGAAAATTAATGGAATCAGTCCATTAAGCTTATAGGTCAAAAAGCTAACAAAGGATTTAGGGTTAAGACCAATAAGTTTAAGAATAAAAAAGCCTATTAAGAATACCTAGGTTGATAAGAAGGAATAAATGGCAGATAGTGTTGCAATTGTAAGAAAATGAGACACTATCAGAAAAAATGGCTAAAACATAAAGTTTGGTTTGAAAAAAAATAACCTTAGTGATTTTAGATGTTTCAAATCAAACTTAATTAAAGTTCCTCATGATGCTTGTTGGCTCGATTTTGGCACTACTACTCATGTATCCAACATGATGCAGAGATTCCTTACAATCCAAACCACAGACCTAACTAAGGATTTTAATTCATGGGAATCGCATAAAGCTTCTATTGGAGGCATAGGGATTTATCATCCAATTTTTTACTTTGGCTATCTTCTAGACTTATTAGAAGTCTAGTTTCCCTTTAAAAAGTTGACATTTTTGGGGTAGATGTTAATTTTGAACATGTTTGTTTTGGTTTATTTAAGAATACTAATTTTCTTGGTTATGGTGTTCTTATTGATGAAACTTGATCATAATTTAACTGCATCCTTACTTATTATCTATAGTAATCTTGGAATTAAGGTAACACGCTTACTGAAAGTTCTGTTTACTTGTGGCATAGATATTTGGGTTACATATCCAAAGAAAGATTAGATAAATTAGTAAAGAATGAGATTTTATGTGTGTGGATTGCATCAAAAGGAAAGTAAACCAAACACAGTAACAAAAATGCCACAAGAAGTATCCAGCTTATTGAAATAATACATACTCTTATATGTGGACCTTTTGACGTTCCATCTTTTGGCAGAAAAAAGTATTTTATCTTTTTTATAGATGAACTTTCACATTACGGATAGTCTACTTGGTTAATGAAAAATTTCAAGCAATAAATGCTCTTGAAGAATACATGAATGACGTTAAAAGGTAATTAGACAAGAAAGTTAAAATCATAAATCTAGTAGAGGTGGTGAATACTAGGCGAAATATAATGAATCAAGATAATGCCTAGGACCATTTACAAAGTTCTTCGAAAAAATGTGGCATATGTGTCAATACTCTATGCCCGAGCACACCTCAACAAAATGGTGCAGCTGAAAGGCATAATCGGATATTAATGGATATGGTTAGGAATATGATAAGTGACTCATCACCTAAATCCTCGTAGATGTATGCACTTAAAACACTATTTATTCATTAAATAGAGTTTATAGTAAAGTAATGCCAAAAACTTTTCTTGAATTAGGACTAAAAGGAAACCTAGTCTAAGACATATACATGTTTATGTTGTCAAGCAGAAGCAAGAATTTGTAGTCTGCGTGAAAAGAAATTGGATTCTAGAACAATTAATGGTTACTTTATTGGTTGCCTAAGAAATCCAGAGGGTTTAGATTTTATTGTCCAAACCATAGTCTAAGAATAATTGAAACAAGTAATGTTGGATTCTTCGATAATGGTGAAGTTAGTGGGAAAGGTGAATGACAAATTATGTACATATAAGAAACTAGGGTTGATGTTCCTTTACCCATAAATGTCTCTTTATCCACAACACTTTCAAATACTGTTCTAGCTGTTGAAGAATGTTTTCAAGATGCTGAACAACATTTAAATAATGGAACTCTTTAAGATGTAACTAACATACATGGATCTTATATAAATGAATCACATGAATGCCACTAAGAAGATATTAAAGAGAAAAAAATGAGCTACTTGAAATGATTACATAGTTTATTTGCAAGAGTTAGATCCTGATGTTGGAATCATAACCATTTAGTTTCTTTTTCACAAGCCATAAAAAATAATGAGTCTAATAAATGGCAAGATGTCACAAAAGATAACTTAAGTCCATGGAACAAAAGAAAGTCTAGGATCTTGTTGAATTCTTAAAAGGATACAAATGAGTCGGTTGTAGGTGGGTCTTTAAGACCAAGCATAACTCAAGTGGTAATATTGAATAGTATAAAGTAGGACTTGTTATAAAAGGCTATACTTAGAAAGATGGAATTGATTATTAAAGGAATTTTTAATAGTCTCAAAGAAAGACTTAATAAGAATTATTATGACATTTGTAGCTCATTATGACTTAAAGTTACATCTGCTGGATGTGAAAATAGTCTTTTATTAATGGAGAATTAAAGGAAGAAACTTATATGGACCAACTAATGAAAGTTTCTCTATGCAAAGAAAAAGATCATGCGATGTGTAAGTTTTAAGAAATCAAAATATGGACTTAAATAAGCCTATAAACAATGGTATCTCAAGTTCAACAATACTATAATGTTTTTTTAGATTTAAGGAAAACACTATTGATTAATATATATACTAAAAGATCAGTAGGGGTTAGTTTATTCTTTTAGTTCTATATGTTGTTGACATTTTACTTGTTACTAATGATTTATGCATATTGCATTAGACGAAAGATTTTCTGTCTAAGAATTTTTGAATGAAAAATATGGGAGAGGCATCTTATGTGATAAGTATTGAAATATTCCATGATAGATAACAAGAACTATTAGGATTGTCTCAAAAAGATATATCAAAAGAAATTTTTAAAGAGATGTAATGTAGACAAATGTTTAGCAAAAATTGTTCCTTTGTGAAAAAGTGATAAATCTAGTCTCATGCAATGTCCAAAGAATGATGTAGAATGTAAGGGAATGGAATCAATTCCATATCCTTCTGTTGAGGGCAGTTTGTTGTATACACAAACCTATACAAGATCTAATATTAGCTTTATGGTCGAAATGTTAGGTATGTACCAAAGTAACCTTAGAATGGATCACAGAAAAGCTACAAAGAAGGTTTTAACATTACTACAAGAAACAAAGAATTCATGCTAACGTGTAAAAATCCGACCACCTAGAATTGATTGGATATTCATATTTGAAATTTTCGGATGCCTTGATAGTTGAAAGTTTGCTTTTAATTATCTATTTCTATTAGTTAAGGGAGCATTATCATGAAAACATGCTAAGTAATATGTAATTGCTTCATCCAGTATGGATGTAGAGTTTGTGGCATGTTTAAAGCCATAACCATGCATTACAGATACAGAATTTTTATTTAAAGCTTAAGGTAATTGACACCATTACCAAATCACTAGAAATTTATTGTGATGATTCTACAATAGTATTCTCCAGAAAAAAAGACAAATATTCAAAGGATGCCAAATATATGAAATTAAAGTATTCCATTTTGTTAGCTCAAAGTAACAATTAAACCATGATAGGGTGAAATAGTTCTTTTAAAAATCTTGAAGTGTATGTCTTTTCTTCTTGGCACTTCCCTGCGAAGGTGATTCCCACAATTCATTAGTGAAATTTTTACTTTTGAGGCTAAGGTATAACCTTACAACTCTATCTTTTAAGGTTTAGATAGACTTTTCAATCCTCTTAAGAATTCTACCTAAAGTTTTTAAGTGTTTTCACATAACTCCTTTTTGTAAAATGGATAAAGTGTTTGCAAATTAATTAGAACCTTTAATATGTGGTTGTTTGCTAGAATTTGACTACAGGATGAATGAGATACAAAATAATCTAAGAATAATACAAAATGAATACAAAGAAAATGAAAAACTTAAAGATTTTGCTTTTGATGTTTAATGCTTGATTAATCTTGGTATCTTCTATTTTTTTAGTTGTTAGAAACCTTTATTTATAGCTTAGATCTAAATTATGTAGGTGGAGAGCCATTGTAGCCTTCATAAATAAAAGTTTTCGATCAAACTCGTGCTGTTGTATCGATACACTAGTAAAAGTATCGATACATAGACTTTAAACATGCGACTGTTACAAGATTTTGGATTGACACACAAAGGGTGAGTATCGATACATCAAGGTTGAGTATCAATACTCAAACATATTGTATCGATACAGAGACATTTGTTTCGATATATTTGAGGGTTTCAGCCAAACCTTAGCTACTACCAAGCATTGTATCGATAAATTCATAAAAAATACTTGTAAAAGTGTTTTTCTTGGCTAGAATTTGATTTAAATATATTTCAAAGTATAAATATGCATTTGGAGCATATATTTTTGAGAAATTAGGAGATAAAATCAGTTTAGCATTTTTCAAAATGTTTTCTAATTTAATTTAAGGAAAAATTCTAAGTTGGAAATAATTGAATACAAGTTAATTTAGCTTAAGTTATTGTTATATCAAAATCGAGACTAATTCAAAGCTAATAAAGCTAACAAATCTTTCCTTTTTTGATATAATAAAATTTAAGATAAATTTGCTTTACTAGAAACTCCCCTTAAAATATTTAAAGATTTTTAATGAAAAACTCCCATTAAATAAAAGCAATGTTTTCAAAAGTTTCAAATTTTAGAAAATTGGATCCTTGAGAAAATTTAAAGCAATAACATTTTAAATCCATGATTTTTGTAAGTTAACGTTTAACATGTAATCATATAAGCATATTAAATATTAGCTCAATTAACATGCTATTTGATTTTAACAACATTCATATTGTGTGTAAGATTTTTACAAAAATGTTAACATTTAATATTTGTCAGGTCCACAATAATATCATCATCATATCATTAGATGTAAGAGACATATTTGGCAAATTTATAGCATCTCTCCCTATTTTTGTAGTAATAAAACTCAAAACAGTGCAATTCAAAGCTAGGAAGAGTAATTAAGCACAATTCGCACAATTAAAGATAATTTATTTAGAATAAAATGCAAAATATGTCCAACAAAATGATCAAAATATTTTGATGAATTGCAAAATTTTGGAAAAACATGCAAAATAAAGTCCTGAAAATCGATGAGTGATCCTAACGATTAAGAGTCATCGGTCGGAGGATCATCAGTAGGTAGAGCAGTAGTCAGAGATCATCAAAAAAAGAAACCAAAAAAAATCTAAAATTGCTAGGTTAATGCCCAGTGACTATGATCAAGATCAAAAGGGTGAATGTCAATAGAATCAAAGTGTTGATCCCAAGATTTAAAGCTCCACTCCCATGCATCAATGCAACCTATAATGGAATCATTAGATGTCCATGGGCACGGATGATGAGGTGCTAGGAGCATGGAAAGGAGCCTCATCATGCTTTATATCATCACCATCATGGTCATCAAGAGCAAGAGCATCCAGTTACTTGAGCGAGAAATGGTTGTAGATGAGTCTTAGGAATAAAATCGATGCCTTGTATGTAATAACCAGTGAGCTCCATGGATTTGCAACCAATATAGTAATACGAAGAGCACATGATTCCAAGATCACAAGGTCAATTGAGACCTTGAGCTTAGAGTTAGTAGGTCAATGCCATGCCATGGAAAAGGCTATGATAACCATGGATACACAAAACAAGGTTGACAAAAATGAAATAAGTAAGGTTTGGGCGATTGTCGATCTAGACCATGTAAAGCCACCAATAGCTTGGGTCATTTATTACAGCTTGTTTAGTACTATAAAGGCGAAGTGCATGGGAAATGATAAGATGTAAAAGGTGATTAATGGGAAAAAGAAAGGTGGCTTTATTATTTGGAGTGTGCAAGATGCTAAGTGCTGGACCTTCCTTGATTATACCTTTATTTGAAAAATTAAACACAATCACATGGAAGCACAATTAACTATTATCCTAAAAGATAGGATCGAATAGAAATGGCACATTCATGATCATTAAAAAAAAGAGAAAGTTGCTAAAGAGTATATGAACAAGGCTTTTACGAATTAAAATTTTGAGAGAAAGAAATTAGGTCTATCTGAAGGGATCAAAAGTTTAGAGGTAAGGAAAAGCAATGGATCGAAGAAAAAAAGTCGATGACTCAACATTGTTGGATATACATACTGGCATAGATGGTGTTAAATCATTCATCAGGTCATGTATTCTGAAAACATGACTAAAAATTAATTGGTTTTAGGTTGAAGGTGGTTGACAGAAGGAGGAAGTGGAAGTGGGTGATGGGAGCTTCATATCTAGCAGTTTGTTTAGTGCGAAGAGGCATTGTAAGGTAGTAACATCATTAAGGAATTTTGTTGCATTAGTGGTAGCAATTCACAATTAAAAGATGGGTAAGCTATCCGAAAGGGTTCAGAGGTCTGGGCAAATATTAATAATGAGTTTGAAGTGATTTGGAATAAATTAGACTAGTTTAAAGTGATTTTATAAGAGAAGCCTAGGTGGGCAAGTAAGGGTCGTGTGCTATGGGAAGGCTTCATGTTAGGCCAATTAAGCTTGATGAATTGCAAGGTGTTAGTTAGGGTATTTGATTGAACAGGTGGTGGGTTAGGCTTTGAAAGGGTGAATATAAATGATATGGGTTAGAGATGGAACCAAAACCATAATAGACTTAAAAGGGTGTTATAGGAAGGGAAAACACGTAAAAAATTCGAATAAATAATGAGAAAAATTTTAAGTTTTGGGAGAAAGAGTGGTTAGGGTTTGAATATGGTAATTTTTCAAATTAGGGTGATTTGGGTGTTAATTGAGGGAATTTTTGGGGTAAAAATAATGAGATTGATGATGGAAAATTGATTTGGATGGAGAATTTGAAAAAGGAATGTAGATTGGAATGATGTTTGTGATAGGGAAGTGTTGTGTCTCGAGAAAAAAAGATCAGTAGCGTTTAAAGGCTCAATGAAAATGAGTTTCTCATGCACAAAGAGCCTATAACAAAAGCCAGTATCAATAGCTAGTTTTGTATATCGATACAAGGTATCAATACTATGAGCAAAACTGAGTTTGAAATAAAGAAGCATGTATTGATACAAAGATAGGTGTATTGATACACTGTATTAGTACTATGAAAAAGGTATCTATACAAGGAGCAAAAATTCTAGGTTTTGTAAAGGTATCAATATAATGATTTCTGTATTGATACAAGAGGCTCGAAAACCATAAAACCTAGGAATTTTTATGTTAAAAACACACGAATTGAAAACATTTTGCAAGGAAAAAGTTGTAGGATTGAAAAATTCATTGAATATAAATTTTTCATGAATAATTTCAATTAAAAGCATATTTTCAAAGTGAAAATCTTTAAGTTGAGATGAAATTGCAATTTTCAACATATGTAAATGCAAGGTTAGACTATATTGAGCATTATTTCTATCATGATCATTTTTGCATGAATAGAGGGAAAGAATTTAATGAAATTCAATTCAACAATCATGCTTATATCGTAGGCTACAAAATCAATCAAGTACATAAAATATTAAGTGTGCATCAAAAGACCATTATGAACATTCATGACCAAATACGCCCATACAGTAAGGTTTTCTCATTAAACAAGATGAACACAATTCAAATATCATTAAGACAAGTTTATAAGACATATCATGATTTAACAAACTTGCTCACATCATTAAACATAAACATAAACATCAACAAAAAATCAAGGTGCATTAATTAGTCCAAGTTCACATTTAATGGTGCAAAATCTATCATTATTAAGAGGTTTAATGACAATATCCATGAATTAATGCAAAGTAGTAACAAACTCAAGCATAACATCATCTTTTTGAACATGATCTCTAATAAAGTGGTGTCTTGCCTCTATGTTCTTAGTTTTAGAGTGTTGAATTAGATTTTTTAAGAGACAAATGACACAATATTGTCACATTTACTAGGAATATGATCCATAGTAATTCCAAAATCCTCCATTTGTTATTTTATCCATAAGATTTGGGTGCAACAACTTCTTGCAGATAGGTGTTCTACTTTAGTTATGGACAAAGACTAGAAGTGCTTTTCTTATCAATTTTACATCCACCAAAATTCACACATAAGTAAGCATGTAAGGCAATAGATGATTCTTTTGGATGTTGTAAGCCTAAATGAGGAGTGTCTCTAAGATATCAAAAAATTCTTTTCATGGCAACTAGATGTGACTCCATCGGTGAAGATTGATATCTAGCACATAGGCATACACTAAATATTATATCGGGTCTTCTTGTAGTAAGTTAAAGCAATGAACCTATCATAGACCTATAAAGTTTAAAGTCAATGCATTTACTTCATCCCTCTTAAGCTTTGTTGAAAGACTTAAAGGTATGGAGCAATGCTTTTTTTCATCTATCTTGAACCTCTCGAGTAACTACTTGTATACTTTGGTTGATTGATAAAGATGCCATCTTTTGTTTGCTTGACTTGTAGTCCCAAGAAGAATGTTAATTCTCCTATCATGCTCATTTCGAATTCACCTTGCATTATCTTAGAAAATTCTTGATTAAGAGATTCATTAGTAGTGACAAAAATGATATTATCAATAAAAACTTGAACTATTAAAATGTTCTTACCTTTAACATTATAAAAAGAGTTTTGCCAACATTACCTTTATTAAAACCTTTTTCAATTAAAAATTTTGAAAGCCTTTTTCATACCACACTCTAGGAGCTTGCTTTAAACCATATAAGACTTTTGAGAGTTTAAAAACATGATTAGGATAATTAGAATTTTCAAAACTAGAAGGTTGCTCAATATAAGCTTTCTCATTAATAAAACCATTTAAAAATGCACTTTTGACATCCATTTGAAATAGCTTGAAATTATTAAAACATGTAAAGGCTAATAGTATTCTAATGGCCTCTAATTTCGCTACAGAAGCATAGGTCTCATAAAAATCAATTCTTTTTTCTTGACTATAACCCTTAGCTACTAACCTAGCCTTATTTCACACTATGATTCGACACTCATGAAGATTGTTCTTAAAGACCCAATCAGTACCTTCAATGGGATAATCACTAAATCTCTCCACTAAATTCCAAACTTTACTTCTCTCAAATTGATATAACTCTTCTTACATGGCCATGATCTAATTATCATCTTTTACGGCTCATCTATATTCTTAGGTTTAATATGAGAAAGAAAAGCTACATAATTGCATGTATCTCTAAAAGAGGATCTAGTTCTTACCTTTTGATTTGGATCACTAATTATCTCACCTTTTTTAACATAAGTCAACTCTTTAGAATGATTTCGTCGTCTTCCAACTTGAGTTGGCTCATGTAGTTCATCTTCTTTTGAAGCTCATTGATCTTGACTTGTTTGTTCTTACTCCTTGTGTGATGCTTCAACTTGATTTTCTTGGTAAATCTCTACGTCATCACTATCAAGAGATACCTTTCTCAAGGTTAAATTAGCTTCATCAAATATAACATGTATGGACTTTTCAACAACTAAAGCTTTCTTATTAAACATTATCTTATAAGCTTTAAAATTTGTACAATAGCCAAGAAAAATTTCTTTACCACTTTTTGCATCAAAATTATCTTTTGCATTACTTAATACAATACATTTGCATCCAAAAAGATGAAAATCGCTAAAGTTAGGCTTTCTTCCCTTAAAAAGCTATTGAGAAGTTTTCTTTGAAATTGGCCTAACCATAGCTCTATTTATAATATAGCAAGAAGTGTTAATGGCTTTTGCCCAAAATACCTTGGAAAATTATTTTCACAAAGCATGGTCTTAGCCATTTCTTTCAAGGTTCTATTTTCCTTTGAACAACTACATTTTGTTGAGGGGGTTCTAGGAGCCAAGAAATTATGCCTAATACCATTTTATTACAAAATTTGTCAAAACAAGGATTTTCAAATTATTTTCCATAGTCACTTCCTACACTTAAAATAGAATATCCTTTTTCATTTTAAATAATTTTGCAAAAAGTAAAGAATTTTTCTAAGGCTTTATCTTTAGAGCTTAACAAGAGAACCCAAGTAAACCTATAATAGTCATCCATAATAACAAATCTATTATTTATTGCCTAAGCTGAATGTCTTAGTAAGACCAAAAAGATCAATATAAATAAGTTGTAATACTCGTCGCGATGTGCCCCCTCACACATATGCATGGTGGTAAGCTAAGACTTAAAAACAAAAACAAGAAAGGGCTCACCTTTGGATCATCTCTTGATGAATTGCTCATCTAATTGGTCTTGGATGGTTATTATGAAATGACCATGACTTAGAGTCACCATTGATCATTTTGGGCTAGGTATGACTAGATACCTATTAAAATTGATGATTTTG
Source organism: Adansonia rubrostipa (assembly GCA_038381775.1). Classification (NCBI taxonomy): domain Eukaryota; kingdom Viridiplantae; phylum Streptophyta; class Magnoliopsida; order Malvales; family Malvaceae; genus Adansonia; species Adansonia rubrostipa. Next base: position 1,766,861 of record JBBYHM010000009.1, on the reverse strand, counting down.
AGTTACAAAACTTGAAATACTGATTTTACAGACTGCCTATAATAGATTTCATTTTAAAAGGGTCTTAAAGTCGGTTATGCATAGGGAAGGATTAGCATTCCCATGATGCCCAAAATTGTTACCGTCTAGCCATAAATTATCAAAGTCCCGAGTTTCTTCGTTTTTTTGCGATCATCATTTATGTGTAATCCATTTCTTATGGATGTAAAATTTTTAATATTGGATCTAGATTTTAATAATAAAAGTTTAATTAATATCTCTTTAGGCAACCTAAGAGAGAAGAGAAACATAGAGGATTCAACAAAATAAGGTCTAGATTGATTTAGAAGAGGATACTTTACATTAAGCACTAAAGGGATACAGATGTAGAACATTACCTCGATTTTAATGAAATTTGATTTTGGGAAAACATGAATGCAAATCATTATCAAGAAGAAAAATAGGTTAGCAAGACATAAAGGAATACAATAAAAATGCATTAAAGAAAAAAACATGGAAATGAAAAGAAGAGGCGATCGAGATGTATCTTGTAATTAACCTTAGTCATTGAGGAATAACTGAATTGATAATTTTAAGACGTGTTTGGCTTCAGTGGCTATCTTAGGTGTAAAAAGGTTAATAAAAGGTCCAAAGATGTTTAGGGAAGAGAAAACTTAGATTTTGGATGTGTTTTGAAGAGCGGGGTTTCAGTATCCCTTTGAAGGAAATAGGTTTGGAAAATTTCCTCAGAAAAGTGGGTTTAGAGTATCCCCTTGAAAAAAAAGTTTAAGTGATTTTTGAAAATCAAAATTTTTTATATTTTTAAAGAAAATAAATTTTATGATGGAAAATATTTTAAATAGGAAATTAAAACTAATTTTGAAAACAATTTTGAGTTTTGATTCGAGCCTAAAGGGACCTATGTCCTGACTCATAACATTATAAGGAAATTATTAAATATATTTCAAGTTATTTGAATGACTAGAGAAGATTATTTGGGAAAATCAAAGTAATTTTCTCATTCAGCAAAAATAAGGGATAGCATCACGCTACCTATCTTCTTGAATTTATTTCAGCTTGGTCTGATGGTTTTTAATGGCAAACAAGGTACCGTTGGAAGGATTTACTTGATAGAAATTAATGTAACAATATTCCAAAAATCCTAGAAATGTAATTTTCTTGGTGGAACTAATTTTTGAAACCGGGTTTAAGTCAGCATTAACAACAAATGCTAGAAAAAGGGAGCAGTGATCTTTGAAAAATCATCTTGGACTCATTCTAAATTGTTAAATCGCAAATGATACCTTTTTAGAGAGGGAATTTCATAAAATTTTCAAGAAAAATATTTAAATAATCTAGAAAAATCATTTGATAGGTTAGAATTGCCCAAACAGAATGCAAATCGCTGATTTCAGAGTTACTAATAGCAAAGGTTCAAAAATATCATAACTTCTACATCTGGGACGATCCAAGGGCCAACAAGGTATCATTTTAAAGGTAATTCACAGCTCTTTCTAGGAAAAATGCTCAAAATTCTAGAAAAATCATCTTGAGTCTCAGAATAATTTTTAAAGTAGTGATTACTATGCTACTAGTACTGTAGCAAGGTTTCTTCGGATTAAGGCTTTTATGGTCACATGTCAAGGTGTCAGACATGCGAATGTACAATCATTGAGGTCTATGGTAATGAAGTAACAGACTAATCCAACTCCATTGAGTAGGCCTCCAAACCATCCGCTATCCATACTAATAGTAATGATAGGCTCGTAATAAGGCTTAAATTAAATATTTGAAAACATTTTTGATTTGACGTTAAAACAAAATTCATTTAGCCTAATGAGGCCATGATTTTGAAAATTTATGTTTGATAAATCCCCAAGATTGCAGAACCAATATATTGAAAACCTTAAATCCATGCTAAACCCTATTTATTAAGGTTAGCATAGACTTAATTGAAAATAGATTTTGGCAAGCATCATAGAGCCATTTCAATAAATATAGAATGAACTAAACTAAGTGAAGATATCAGACATGAACAATCACTTGAAACAACAAGCGATCTATGCATTTTAATGAGGAAATCTAGTGAAAATGCATGCCAAGGCATGGTCAAGATTAAAATATGCTAGGCTGAGCATTCACACATGAAATAAGCATATTGGGATGAAAAAAAACATGGCAAGAATGTAGGAGTAGAGGCTATTTTAATGTCAACAAGGAATATGGCATTCTAACTCATCAAGATAACATTGAAGACCAAGAAGTCATGAAAATCCTAAAGCTACTACAAACAAAGCCACAATAATGCATGGAAACCTTAATAAGGTCATGGAAGGTTGGAGGTTTACTAAAATGATGATGATGAAGGAAAATAAAAAATAAAATAAATAAAGATAAAAGATACACTTTAATGGAAGCTTAGACTCCTAGTTGTATTCTTAGGTAGCACTCAAGCAACTTCTAGCTCACTTTTTTCCTTTTCTTTGCTATAGATTACCAAAAAAAGAATGAAAAGGAAGAGCTTTTGGTTATAGTGGCTATGGAAGGTAGTTTTTAGGGTCAAGATTAAGGAAATAAGAAGTTTCGGAAGGGTCAAAAGGGAGTTATGATAAGGATTTTGAGAAAGCTTGAGGTTTTTTTTGGTTGTTTGCTGTATAAAAAAGTTCTTTTTAGCTGAGTAAAGATTGAATTATATAGTGGATAATTTTAGCCATTAAGATGACCTAGCAATGAAAGCATATAGGACTTTTGGCATGTATATGATGACTCATTATACCAAGGTAAATCTTTTCAGTATTTGATTGGTTAACATTGATTCTTGCATGCAAAGAAATTCGTACATTAGCTTATCAGATGAGTAGTCTTAAGTTTGTCCTTCACAAAACTAGATTTTCTCATGAAATACCCTCATGCTAAGCTCAATGGCTTTTCCAAAATGTGTTAATCCAATGTTTAAAGCCAAAAATTAAATCTGCATGGTTTTTATGAAATTATGTTTGATATTGGATGCTTTTTTAGGCCAATTTCATAACCAAATTTGAGTTATAAGTCATGGTATGAAAGGAGGAAAAATGTCTCGAATTAGGCCTAAATAGCCTTGTATATCGATACATTGAACAAGAAAACCCAGAATGTATTGAAATTTTGAATTTGGTATCGATGTAAAGCATGGTATATCAATACTAGCAAGCTTGTATTGATACCCCATTTGTTGTATCAATATACACGTCCCTATATCGATACTTGTTAGCCAAAAATCAAGATTTTTGCTATGACATAACCCAGTTCGATACAAACACCTTTGGTATTGATAAAATAGAAAAATCTTGGAATTGGATGGCACAGAGCCTTGTATCAACACCTTAGGCCCTTGTGTCAAGACACATATACAAAAATACAGATTTTCTCTTATCTTTGACCCTTTAAACTCTTGACCTTAGCCAAGAATGGTGAGAACTTGAATCATGATTCTTCGAATGACCCTGATGGAGGATGATGACTTCTGATACCTCGACTGTTAAGCTAGACAAAATAGAATGTCTACAACTCTGGTAATTGAAACAATATTATTGGGTTGAATGAAACTTTCTTATGTTTTCCTTAAACGCATGCATCATGTATTCTATCATCATCAAATTTCATTTTTGGTAATCCAACATAAGTAATTTTGAAATCACACTCATACTAGCATGTCCTAATCTTATATTCCATAACTAAGACATGATATCATTATTATCAACAAAGCAAATATTTAGAGAAGCTAAGTTATCCAAATGCATAATATAAACATTTCCTTCTCTATGTCCTATGCAAAATAATTTTATTAGACTTAACATCAACTACTTGACAATTCATTGACTCAAAAATAACATTCATGCCTTTACCATATAATTGACTAATACTATGAAAGTTATGCTTAAAACCTTTGACAAAGAGAATATTTTTAATATTAGATGAGAAGTTGTTACCAATGGTTCTAATGCCTTCAATTTGTCCTTTTGAGTTATCACCAAAAGTAATATTTCCACCAATTTTTAGGCTTTAGTTTCACGAATTGACTTTTGTCATTGATCATGTGTCTTGAGCATCAACTTCCAAGGTACTAAAAATTCTTCTTTGTTGAATTTACCTTAAAGCAAAGCTCTTCCTCTCACAAACATAAAAGCATGTTTTGTTTTTAGGTACCCAAATTTTATAGGGTCCTTGAGCATTAGTGTTCATAATTCTTATCCTTTTTGGGATCTATTTCATTTTAATAGTCTCATCTTGAGATATGCTAACTCCCTTAAGAATCCACACACTCATAATGAGCTTACCTTTATAAGTAACAATTTTCAAGGAACAAGTGTGAAACGTATGACCAAGTTTATGGCAAAGAGTACACATACTAGGTGCATCATATGATTTATTTCGTTTCACAAAAAAAATTTTCAATTCAGTTTCTTTTTCAATTCCATTACAGCCCAATATATCTTTATCAAAGAATGCTCTTTATGTTTTTAACATGTTATTCAACTTTTGTTATACCATATAAAACCTTAAGAATAAGTTATGCAAGTTGGTATTTTTCTTATTTAGATCATCGATCTTAAAATTTTTACTTATCTACCTTCCTTTTAAGATAATCCTTTGTCATGTTGAATGATTTATTCTCTTCTTTAAGTTTGGAAACCATTATTTTAAATTTCAAATTCATGGTTTCAAATTCTAATGTTAACTCATTAAATGCATCTTATAACTCATCAAATGAATAAGGATTAGCATTAGAATATACCTTAGGCTTATCAAGAGTATGAGACATAGGTTGGCCATTTCATCATTATCATTTTTAGATGTGTCACCATTGCTCCATCCATCATTGCCTTTTTCATTTACTTATTTGCATTTTACTTTTTTCACATCGAAAACTTAAATCTGATGTGTCCCAATTTCTTGCATTCATAATAAATGATTTGGTCTTTATCTTTTTTGCTAGATTCTTCTTTTGTCATTTTTCTTCCAGAAGGTTTCCTTGCCTTATTCATCTTTATGAATTTGTTTAATATTTTTGCAAACATGGCCATCTTTTCATTTTTTTTCAAACTTTTTATCATTATCACCACTTTGAGTGGTTGATTTGAAAGCAAAACTTGCTTTCTTAGGTGGCTCTTAACCATGTTTAATCTTTATCTCATAGGTTACGAGAGAACCTATTAGTTCATCAAAGGTTGGGATCTTTGGATTCCTTAATTGCCATCACTTTTGCTTCCCAAGGCTTGGGAAAACTATTAAAAAACTTTTTTAGCATCTCTTTGTTTAGATAGGTCTTTCCAAGTGCCTTCAACCCACTGATGATGTATATAAACCTATTTGACATTTCTTTAATGGTTTTATCCACCTTTATTTTGAACAACTTGTAGTCTAGTGTAAGCATACTTTTTTAGATTCCTTAATTTGATTTATTCCTTTATGAGTGGTTGCTAACTTGTCTTACACTTGCTTAGCTTTGGCATAAAGTGAGGCACTTTTGTACTCACTTGGGACAAAAGATAAAATAGTCTGTGCATGGCCTCGGAATTTAACTGTGCCATTTTAGTATCTCGCTTAATCCATTCATCTTCTTCCTTTAGCATAACAATATCTATAAAATTTTTCCTAGGAATGAGTAGTCCATTGACAATAATCTTTCATACTTGATAGTCACTGGCTTAGATAAAAAGCTTCATCCTCGTTTCCCAATATAAGTAGTTGTTACCATTGAAGAGTGAAGGTCTCAAATGAATTGGCATTCAAGTCCTATAGCATTTGCACTTGTTTTAAAGGTCATGAAACATACTTCATCTTGGCTCTTTAACTCTTGTAAACTTCTTAAAGCTTTAAGCATTACATTTGCATCTTTCATTCTTTAAGATATTACGAATATTTTTTAAGGTTATGAAACCTATAACAGAGACTAGAGCAATGATACTAATTGTAAGCTCAAAGTAATGATTGAACCAAGAAGTGGGTGAATTGGTTCTTTTAAAAATTTGATCACAAATGAACCTTTTCAGAGAAATTAAGATAAAATGAAAGTAAAAATGAGTTAAGGTAAGAAAAACAAATAATCAATAAATAGAGGTTTAGTCCTTGAACTCAAAGCCTACATCCTCTTTTCTTGGGATTTCCTTGCCAAGGTGATTCTTACAATTCACTAGGGAAATTATTACCTTTGAAGCTAAGGTATAACCTTACAACTCTATCTTTTAAGGCTTAAATAAAACCTCTCAATCCCCTTAAGAATTTTACCTAAAATTCTTAAATGTTTTCACGAAACCCCTTTCTGTAAAATGGATAAAGTGTCAGTAAACTAATTAAAACCTTTAGTAGGTAAGTGTTAGCTAGAATTTGGTTACAAGATGAATGGGATACAAAATGATCTTAGAATAATACAAAATGAAAACAAAAAAAATGAAGAACTTATATATTTTAAGGTTTTGATGTTCAATGCTCTACTAATCTTGGTATCTCATGCTTTTTCAACTATTGGAAACCTCTATTTATAGCTTGAAACTGAATTATGGATGTTGGGCATTAATTATGTAGGTGTAGAGTCGTTGTAACCATCATAAATGGGAGATTTTGTTCAGAACTGCATTGTTGTGTAGATACACTAGCAAGAATATCGATACATGGACTTAAAAAATGTAACCTTTACAAGATGTTGTATCGATTCACCAAGGGTATGTATCAATACATCAAAGTGAGTATTGATGCATTAAGGGTGAGTATCGATACTCAACATATTGTATCGATATAGAGACATTTGTATCAATACATTTGAAGGTTTCAACAAAACCTTAGCTACTGCTAGCATTGTATCGATACATTCATCAAAAATACTTGTAAAAAAGTTTTTCTTGGCTAGAATTTGATTTTTATATATCTAAAAATATTTTAAGTATAAATATGCATTTTGAACATATATTTTTGAGAAATTAGGAGGTAAAAATCAATTTAGTATTTTCCAAAATGTTTTTCAATTTAATTCAAGGGAAAATACTAAGTTGGAAATAATTGCATATAAATTAATTTAGTTTAGGTAATTTTTATATCAAAACCGAGATTAATTCAAAGCTAATAAAGCTAACACATCTTAAGAAGGAGGTTTAAAAATGAAGAGTGTTTATTAAGCACATTACAACTGATATCATGGTTATAAATCAATCAATTAAGGATTTACATCCTAAGACATTTAAAGAATATGTACATGGAATGGCTTTTGGTTGTATTGATGAATAATATGTTTATGGTACTTTAGACACTCTAAGCTCAATCATGAATTTCTAGGGTACACAATGAATTTCCAATTTCACATAATGTGTGCACATACTTTATATTGAGTTAATAGGAAAGCTCTATGAGATATTAGTGTAGACCATAATGGAATATATATTTCACTTACGTACCTACTATTTAAGTTACTAATGTGTGGTATATGGAAGGGAGTATATGACTCAAATAATATATGAGCACCATAACCTGCACTTAGTGATTTAGCATAATATGGTAATTATGATGAACATTGTAGAGAGATTTGTTATTTTATGCATGCTACAATGTTTATGCTATTAAAGTTTAATGTTATTGAATATTCGGACCAAGTGAGAGAATGCAAGATAATGGTATGATATTTATGGGATAATTATCAATTATATGTAATGGTCAGTTATTATTTTAAGATAATTGACGTAATGATTATTTAATTCGTTAATAATAAATTCATATTTATCCTTTAATGTAAACAAATCTGAATTGTTAATTTGGATACTTGATGGACATTCTAGATTAAAGATAGAGATATAATTAAATTAGTCTTCTCCCTGTCCATTAGGGTTACCACATATGTGCATTCACTTTCCATTTAAATAACTTAGGGTAGCATAAAAAAGGATCAAGAAAAAGAAACCAATTTACTTATGGAGATCAAATTAAATTAATTTACTTGCAGGGATCTAGAGTTTTAAATCCTAGTACTTTATCTTCAGCACGATCAAGATTCAATTGTAGTTTCTATATCTTTGCACAAGGTAGGATTTTTAAGTGTGAGATTAATGTGTTGAAGATCTAAAAGTATTAAGTTTAATTATCAATATGTTCGATAATGTTTATGAATCACGTTTTACATATAATTCATGTTTTTATCTTTTTATTTATCTAATTTAAAATTTTCTAGATTTATTTTTATTTTATTTCTTATATATTTTTTTGGGAATTCAAAAGTCAATTCAATTCAATTTTATTTTTATTTTCATTAATTTTTATTTTTTTCGTATTTCTCTTGAAAATAAAAAATCAAAAATAAAAAATTTGGGTTTTGTTGTGAAAACCGATTCTGACTAAGAATTTGGAAATTTTTTGGGTTTGGGAAACACGTTGACTTTCTTTTAGAAATTTTTAGGGAAAAAAGAAATAAAGACAATAAGAAAAAACCAAAGAAAATTAAAAAAATAAAAGAAATCGTAAAAGGTTTGATATGCCCTAGTAAGTCCAAACCAGCTTTTTTATTTGAAAATTAATAATTTCTTAAAAATTCAAAACCATACATGATTTGAAATTATTTTTTTGAAATGGCTTTTTTAATCTAAAAGGGAAATCGCCATCATTTCATATAGCATAAAAAAATTAATAAACATATATGAAGTAAATATAAGTTTTTATTTTTTTAACTTACATGTATGGAAGTTGTGCTCACCATAGGCCATTTCATACATGTAAGTTATAATTTTTTTTTTTTTTAAGTTCTTAAGGAATGGGGAGGCTTTCCATATCTTTTTTTAAAATTTTTTAGTAATTAAAATAATTACAAAAATAATTATTTAATTAAAATTTTATAATTAAAAAGAAATAAAAATAAAAATATAATTTTATATTTTCAAGTAGAATGTCCATGGGCCAACTGGGTTGATATGTAGCATAAAAAATTTTAGATTTTTTCTCCATGCCCAAATAAGGCTTTGTCCATAAGCTTGAATCACAACTTTAAATAAAAATAAAATAAGGCTCTACCCATAAGCCCAAATTATTATTTAAATATTAATAAAAAACTCAAAAAATATTTTGTAATAATATTTATATTTTTATAATTAAATTTACATAAAAATAACTTTTGTCATTAAATAGTAATAATGGTTGTCGTAGCCAACCTAAATTCAGAAAACCTATGTCCAAGCAGAGCCTTAGACATAGATTTTCTTAATATAGCCCAAACCTTAAGAGAACGTTTCACCTATAATTCTATTTCTCATAATCCTGCAATCATCTAATCATAATACAAAACTATATATTGCCTATCATTTAAAACCATAACTTTTACATAATACTTTCATGAGTCTTACACAATTCAAGATTGTGATTGGCTAATTGTATTGGAATAATTGTAGATGATATACTCCTGAACCTTAAACATAGGTTTTCTTAATTGAAATTGGGCCAACCCTATTACTATTAAATAATGAAAAGTTTTAGTTAAATTTCATTATAAAAATACAAAAATATTTTTAAATTTTTTTAATATTTGAATAGCAATTTAGGCTTTCGGGTTGGATCAAGCTTTATTCGAGCCTAAACAAGAAATGTAAATTTTCTTTTGAGTTGTGGATTGGCCCGCTCTAACTTGGACACCTCCACTTGATAGAATTATATTTAAAATTTTAAAATTTTTTAATTATAAAATAAAAATAATTAAATTATTAAATTTTAATTCTTTTTAATATATAATTATAAAAATATTTAAATAAATAAAAAAGGGAAAGAGGAGAGCGACCCTAACCCTTACGTTAAAATATGGTTCTTAATTTTTTTTATGTTAAAATAGCAGTTTCCCTCCTAAATTAGAAGGAGACCATTTCGAAAAAAATAATCTTAAATGATGCTTAGTTATGGAAATGAAAAAAAAAAATATAAATATTCAGAAAAAAAGTTCATCTAAACCTCGTCCTTCAAGCACTAATCCTCTATATAAATTGTATAATCAAACAAGCACGGCAAGCAAGAATCGGTACTCAAAGCAATAAAAGAGTTTTAGGTTTTGCAAAAGTATTTTTTAAAAATATTTTCTATTTTTTATGCATGAAAGCCTTATGATTTGAAGTATAATCAAGAAAACAAAGGGCTCTCTCAATTTCTTTTAAACAGAGGGGATTTTTAATTTTTTCTCAAATACTTGTTTGAAAATAAAAAACCTTCAGAAGAAATGTTTTTTTTTTTTTTTTCCTAATGAAACCTAGTTTACAGGAAGGTTTTTGAAAATCCTTGATGAATTTTTCGATCGCCAGTTTTGAGTATGCTTGAGGCTTAGAGAAAATCATTGAATTTCTTAAAAGAAACCCAAGTCAGTTCCGATGTATGTATATGTAGAAAGTGCTACCGGGTCGAGTTGGCAGGGTCCACGCATAGACCAGTGGGCCGACCCAAGTACCTAACGCATTTGCAAGTTTTTCTTTTCTATTTTCTTTTCATTTCCTGGTTTACTTGATTTTTATTTTTTTTCAAAATTTTTAAATATTTTTATGCATTTTAGTATGTTTCTAAATATCTTAATTTTTTTTAGAAATTATTTTATTTTTATTTAGTATTTTTATATATTAGTTAGTCTTTGCAAATCCTTGATGAGTTTTTTAGTCGCCAATTTTGAGTCTGGTTGAGACTCAAAGAAAATCATTGAATTTTTTAAAAGAAACCCAATTCAGCTCCGATGAGTATATATATATATATATATATATATATATATATAAAGTTCAACCAAGCCTAGTTGGCAAGGTCCACGCACAGATCAGTGGTTCAACCCAAGTACCCAACACATTTGCAAGTTTTTCTTTTCTATTTTCTTTTCATTTCCATTTTTTTTATTTTTAATTTTTTTTCAAAATTTTTAAATATTTTTATGTATTTTAGTATGTTTCTGAATATTTTAATTTTCTTTTTTTTTTACAAATTATTTTATTTTTATTTAGTATTTTTATATATTATTTAGTCTAATTTTGTTATGTAATTTATTTTATTTATTTATGTCTGGCTTATTCATTTATTCATTTATATTTTACTTATTTACTTATTTTATATTTTATTAATTCATTCATGTATTTAATTTCTTTATTGTTTATTTTATTCATATATTTTATTTATGTACATTTAACATGTAATTCTTATTTGACGCATATTATTTGTTATAGACTTATTTTTATAATTTATTTATTTGTCATATTTAGATTATTTCATCAATCATTTTTTGTTCTCTTATTTAAATATAATTTCATAATTAATAATAATCAGAATTGGAACTTTCCTACAATGAAATCTTAGAAATTTGCAAATAATAAATTTTTACGAATTTTTAGGTGAGGAAATTTTTAGAGATCTAACTTGAATGGTGGAAAGTACACTAAAAATTTCTGATATCTGAAGTTTTTCAATATTCATTTCTATAATAAAATATCAATAATTAAATATACAGTCATAAATCTTGCTTAGAATATGTGTGTGTCTCCTTTTCATAAAACACAAATTCGATGATAAAGCCCCTTCATGTAAATGATTGGTTTTTATTAAGGACTCTTGAGATGGGATAAGCACTTTAGAATTACTCCCAAATGGTGAAAAGGATTCTAACATTTTATCAATATTCAAATAATAACAAAAATAAAGACCATTAGTTAAAAGACCAAAATTAGGGTAACATTAGACTAATTAGATATAGTCCACATGGATGGCATTGTGGGGTCTTAATCCTTCTCCAATCATAAATATATTCCCAAACTTAGTTTTGGTAAAGAAGACTAGGACCTATATCTTTGTCAAGCTTAGGATTATATTGAATTGGATAAACTCATTAGAGTGGCTAATCACATTTAATAAAAAAAATATTAGTGGCGACTTTCAATAAGTTGCATTTAGCATACTAAATTCGTATTTTGCACATTATGATGTGTAATTTATATCATATAAAGATGAAATATATAATATTATATTTAAACATAAAAAAAATATGTTAAGAAGTCAACATTTAAGAAACTTAATAAAAGAAAAAATATAAAAATTACTAAAAATAATATAATATAATATAATATACTTTTAAAAAAAATTACAAAAAAAATACGAGGGAACTAAATGAATTTTGGTTATTTATTCAAGAACATATGCTAGTTTGGGCCAAATTTGAAGCCCATATTTTAGGCCTAGACTGGCTTGGACAAGTATATATAGTGTTAATACCATATATCAACTTGACTTGTCCCAACCCAACCCATGAACATTTCTGTACTAGACACTCATCCCATCATTCCTTGGGAAATTATTCTTTTGGAAAGGCTTTGAGTTTTCTTAAGAGCATGATTGTATACACCTAATTTGATTTAGGTTATTCCTCTAACAATTCGGAATAGCCAAGATCGAGAAACATGTAGTCATCTTGGGGGGATCAGTTTTTTCTGTATGGACCGGGCATTTTTAGGACCTATTTAATAATATTTAGATGACTGCTTGCACACGATTGAAAAATTACATTTTTAAAGTCTGTAAAAAAGCAAAACTCAGTTAAAAAAGGCAAACTTCGAAGAGAAAAATTAGTTTTTAAATACCTTCTTATGAAATTATGGAATACAATTTAAAATATGATGTCAAGATCAAATTTTCCTTTTTTTTTTTAACAAAATTTTTTAGTCTTCTTTTGTGACATTTACAAATCGGCAATCGTATATTTTTATCGATATCCTAAAATATTTATGCTAATACTCACTTTAAAAACTAAAAAATTATAGGAAACTTTTTTATTAGCATTTATATTGTCAAATTAATTTATTTGTTTTTATTAATTTTATACGATATTGTGAGTATCCTTCTTTCTAAATATTTTTCGTAAACTTTTTTCATATTTTGGATTTTTTATTCTTTCATCATTGATTAAAATTTTCAATTAAATATTGTGAAAACTTAAATTCATTTTTGACAAATTTCTTTTTCTTTCCAATATGGAATTTTCACATCCACAAGGATTTTTCTTGTAAACTTTTCCAAGTTTAAAATTTTTAATTTTCTCCTCTTCTTTCCATACATGAAATTTCCTCATATAGCTATATTTCAACTGTAGAATTTTAATTTTAATTAGAATTTAACACTTGGATATTTTTCAAATGTTTTACTGTATTTATGCATGAGATATTCCACCAAGATTTTTTTTTCCACATGGAAATTCCCACTAGAAATTTTCTTAGCAAGGAAATTAAATCCTTTAATACATTAAATTTTAGAAAACTTCATGCATGAATTTTTTAATTAATTTCTTTGCATGAAAATTTTTGTTTTAATTCTTTAAGGATTTTTTTCCTAAATTCTTTTCTCACCAAGATTTATCTTGATAAAATTTTCCTTATTAATTTCTTTAATCCAATTTTTCCTTATAGATTTTTTATTGCAATTCCTATATGATTAAATTATTAATTGGATTTATCACATGTGGAATTTTAATTCATCACTTGATTACATGGATTTTAATCCAACTTTTTTTCTTTTACACTTGAGTCCTTTAACTTAATTTCTTCCATTTGGTTTTCAATTAGGGCATGTTAGACATTAATTTCTTTAATCCAATTTTACCTCATGGTTTTTTAATTAGAATTTAACATGATTGGATTCTTAATTAAATTTTATCACGTGTAAAATTTTAATTAACCCTTTTAAAGTACTTGAATTTTAATTCTTTTGTTTATTTCAATACTAGTCATCTCAATTTTAAATTTTCCATGAAATTTTTAATTAGAACTTTTCCACTTAAATTTCATTTATTTCCTCACTTCTAAATTTTTTTTTTATGCATGTAGTTTTCTAATCAAATTTGTCTATACATAACTTATTTGAATTTTTAATTTATTAGCCTAAGTCACATGAAAATTTTGATAAACTTAATTCCAAAAAATTTCCATATTAACTTAGAGAGTAATTTTGGCTCAGATCAAACATTTATTCCAACGAAACTAGTTCAAGTTCAACTATCTCCAAAAGGGTTGCATGAGAATCAAATTTCTCGCCCAACCAATTTGTTCTCATTTCAACTACGTCTAAAAGATAGGATAAAGAGGACATGGTAGTTATCTTAATCTTAAATGGTGGCTAATGACATAAGGCATCGATTTATGGCAAGTTGTCATAAGTTTTCACCAAACAAGCAGAAAAAGAAAATCATTAAAGAAAAGGTGTAAAATATGGCATTTATTTTGGACATTTACACGTTTTTAGGGGGATTAATTTTCATCTTTCTTCTTTAAAAAAAAAAACTCTTTCAATTTCTAAGCCTCTACTAAATTATCTTAAGAGAAATAAATAGTTTTAAAAGTTTAGTGTTGAAATTAAGTTGTTTTGATTTAAGAAAGTTATCTTTCTTTTAAGATTTCCTTCAAATTGTTTTACCATTCATCTTCATTTTTATACACCATTTTTATTTTCAAAGTTACTTTTTCTTGTTGGTAGCTTCTTGAACCTAATTAATTTTGATGAAATGGCCATATGATTTTTTTTTATTTTTTTCATTTTGCTAAAAATTCTTTAAAATCATGTTTCTAAAGTTTAAATGTTTTAAATCATGTTCATGATGTAAACACCTAATCTTGTCCGAGCCCCTTCTCCTGACAGTCTAGAAATATCTGAAACTAAGAACTTAGCAGCCGCCCGATAAGGGTAGACTTCCTTCAGGTGGAGTAAACATCTTTAAGACATTTTTAGTCCAGCTTAAATGGCCAAAGGTGCATGTAACAGAAAAAGTACCATTTCAAGGGTCAATCTCGAATAAAAAGACAAATATTAAGGTAAAATATTAGCTTTTAAATTTATTCTTTTGAAATTTATTTTTGTATATGTTATCACGATCAAATTTCTCATTTTTAAAAAATTTTTTGACAATTTTTGGTAAAATTTGGAAAGTTGACGTCATATATGTTTATCAATACCCATGTAGTATTTATATTGATATGCACTCCAAAAAAATTAAAAATATTCAAGAAAAATCCATATTGGCATTTTATACCATGAGATGTCAAATTGACAAATTTATCAATTAATTTTGATTTTTTTCATTGTACATTGAGTTTCTGCTTTAGGATTTTTCATTAAAACTTGTTCCAAAATCCAAGGTTTTTTATGTTATTTCCACCAATGAATACTTTGAACAAGGTTTTAAATTTATCTCATTTTTCTAAAGTTGGATTTATTTTTGAAATTTTTTTCATTTCCAAAATATAAAGGTTTCTACTCCATAAAATTTTTTAGTAGGATTTTTTGAGTTTAAAATTTTTAAAATTCTTCAAATATTTTCATTAGAAATTCATAATAAATCAGTTTTTGAAAATTTAATTTATTTTATGAGATTTTATTTTTTCCAAATAACAATTTTCTTTCACAAAGGTTTTTTTTGTAAAGTTTTACGAGTTTGAAATTTTTAACTGTCTTTTTCTTGCACATAAGACTTCTTAAAAATTTTTTGTATAATTCAATACTTGAAATTTTTATAAGAAAATTTTATTATTTTTATTTTTATTATTTTAGGGACGAATTTCTGTAATGGGTTTAAAATTTGTAAATTTTACTAATGGGCCCAAAAAGCCCATCTATTTCTCAACAAGCCCGACAAGCTTTTCAAGCCCATTTTTTATTTTTCACTAAGCCCATTTCATTCATAAGCCCATTTGTAATTATTCCATCAATTTTCCAATAAGGCCTAATTAGGCCCATTTTGATTTTGCACAAAGCCCAATAATTTTTCTCTCTCCAAAAATTTTATTAAATTTTGTTTTTGGATCCAAAAATTTTAATTAGATATTTAATTGGGCTTTTTACATGATTAAATTTGTAATTAAGTTTATCAATTTATAACTTTTAATTTCTTACAAATTAGTCCCTTTATTTCAATTTATTCATTTTTAAGAAAATTTGTAATTATAATTTTATTTATTCTTACATTTTCATAAATTTATGTATATTTATTTTAATTTCAAAATTTGATAATTTGGTTATACGAGAATTAATTGAATTGGGACTAAATTTTATCACTAAGTTAAATATTATCAAACTTAGTTTTTTTTTTTTTAAGCAAAGCTTCTAGATGATGATATCATGCATGATGTACTATGCTTAAAAGATAAAAATTCATTAATTGAATCTTATCAAGAAAAGAAAAAGTCTAAAAAAGGTAAAAATTATCAAAAAAAATGAATAAAAAATAAAAAAGAAAATCTAGGAAAGTCTAGTGGCCATTTGGCCAAGGTGATTTTTACATCACCTTGGTTGAATCCTTTCCCTATAAACAAGGGAGGGTTGGTTCATTTGGGGGGCTTTGGGACTTCTATAGAAAAAAATAATAAAAATTACATAAATTTCTTAAGTTTTCTAAGCTTTTCAATGTAAACACACTTAAAAAATTTTTAGTTTTTGCTATTTTTATTCATTTTTCTTCCTTTTAGTGAGCCAAAAATCATGCTTGAGTTCATGGATTTTAATCCATTTTCAAAGGCCAAGCATGTTAGCCATGAACAAAGTTTCTTGATTTTGTTATTTTATTTAATTTTTATATGTAATATGTTGATTTTTCATCAAGATTATTTATGTTTGTTGATAGATATGATGTTATTTTTCATGTATATATTTTTGTCTTATTCTTCTTAATATTTTCATGTTTATTTTCATTGATATATTCAATATTTAACATGATTTTATGTATATTTAAGCTTGGTAAAAATTATGTCATGTATTTATATTGATATTCATGAAAATATGTAATGAAAAATTGTTCCTAGTGGAAATACATGCTGACCAAAAATCATTATGATTATTAAATAATTTCTTATGCTTGATTTTGTGATAGTTTGCATTATTTTGTTATATTTTAAACTTGCAGAGGCTTAAAAAATAATTTTTCTAAATTTTTGAAGTAACGGTGTTTCCATGCTTGGCCGAAAATAATATGTGTAATTTTGTGATGTATTGATTTTTAAGCTATTTTGTAATTATAGAAAAATATAGAGACTAAATTGCAAAAATTTCAAAAAATAAAAAAAAATTATTTCAAGGCCATTCAAGCTTGGCTGAGAGCTTCATATACCCTTAGGGATTATTTTGTGCATTTTTAACATGTTGAAATATAGTTCATACATTTGTAATCTTTTTGGGGCTTTTTGGCAATTTAAAGAAATATAAAGGCCAATTTGCAAAAATTAAAAAAATTTGTTTTAAGGCTGTAAGTGCTTGGTCAAATATTTAATTTTTTGTATGTGTTTCACGTTGATTTTGGTATGTTTAGTGTTTTTTTTTTTGTAATCTTTAAATCTTGTAGGGACTAAGTTGCAGAAAGTGAGAAATTGTTCTGAAAGCCGTATATGCATGCCCAAACCACTTATAGACATTTAAGGGTGTCTTTCATGTGTATTTAGCATCTTTGAATATGATTCATATATTTTTAACGTTTTAGGGGCCTTTTGTATTCTTAGAAAGTTTAGATGTTTATTTATAAATATTGAAAATTTGTCCTAAGGCTAAAGATACTTGGCCGAATGCTTTTGATGATATTTGGTATGTTTTTCTTGATGATTTTGATGTGTTTGATATTCAGTTTTCTATTTTATTTTATTTAAGGACTAAATTGTAAAGTTAGAAAACTCTTTTTCGTTTATGGGGTTAAAATAGTTATTTCTCACATTAAATTATCCATTTAGGGTATTTTGGTCATTTTAGAAGCATTTTTAGCCATTTTGCAACGACAATGCAATTTTAAGAAAACTAGGGACCTATTAACAAATTTTTCATTTTAGGTCAATTTTGATGTTTTAGTTACCTATTTTGGGTAAAACTATCATACACATCATTGTTAAGCCCTTTAGAGTTACTAGGATACTTCTGTGTCAAAGGTATGCCTTGGAGTTATTTTAGTAATTTATATTAAAATCAAGTCTTTTATGATTACTGGGATGCTTCTAGGTCAAAGGTATATAATAGGGAAAGGCTTTTCGTTTTATGAAGTTATCGAGATACTTATATGTCAAAGGTAGACCTTAGTGATATTTAGTAATTTACATTTAAACTAAGTCTAATGTGATCATCGGGATACTTCTATGTCAAAGGTACACAGTAAGAATAAGTTCATTTTCTTAAGATAATATTACGTCCTTTAAGTTATCGGGATACTTTCATGTCGAAGGTATAACTTAGGGACATTTAAGTAAATTACCCTAGAATTGAGTTTTAGAGTCACCGAGATAGTTCTACATTGAAGGTGTACTTCAAGGGTACTTAGGATAAATTTTATTATTTTTCATAAAATAGGAATTTTTGAAAATTAAGGTAATGTCTCTATGTTAAAGGCTAGTTTTGGCAATACCCAAAACAAATGAACAGAGATCAAGGTCGATAGTTGGTAAGGAACTAATACATGAAATTTCTCCTAACATATGAGAAGGTTTTGCAGTTTATTTTAGTAATGAGATATCCTTTTTTGAAATTCAAAAAATAAATTTTTTTTTATGAATTTTGGAAAAATAAAACCTTTCATATTCTTCTGGTTCTCCAATGAGTGCAAAAGGTATTTTTATTTTTAAAACCATTCGTATTCTTATAGCTTTTCGATAGGGTATGAAAGAAGTGGGGTACAAAAGATATTTTGATTTTCAAAAATATTGGAAACTCGATTTTCTCATACGGAATAATAATTTGTTTTATAAAATATTATATATAGGAATTATAATTAAATGCTAGATATTGAAATCGAATAAAAATCAAAATTTAAGTTAACATGTGGTTAATAAGATATCAATTTACGAATGCCATGTGAGGGGCAGATCCTTACTCATGACTGTAACTGACTCCCAGACCCTTTCAAATAATTTCTAGTATTTTCGTAGACCTCAGAGTTTGTTTTCAAGGGCTTCATAACCCTTAAAATATGAACTTTGATAAGTGATGAATCTCATGTAGCCAAAATAGATTAGTGACGACTCTAAAATAAATATTCATTTTGTAATTGTTATTTAGGGTTAAATAAATGAATGATTCATCTCGATGACTAAGTCCTTGAAAATAAGAGAAATAATAATGATACAGTCCCTAAAAAATAAAATAATAATGATATATAGATATATATAGGAACGAAGGGTGTTACTGGTCAGGATTCATATCCAGGCCATGTTGCAACACATTCAGGTTGGTATTAATTTTAATGTTGATAAGTTTATGTGATTCATGCATGATATACACTTAATTTTCAAGTATATATCAAGCATAGAGATGCAATTGGCAATTGACTTAACTAACCTATGAGTTGCATAAAGATGCAATTGGCAAGCTATGTTGCCTGCCTAATTAAACTTGTTCTACTTGGTTGAGTTAACTCAAGTTACAAGATGTTGAAAGGGGTCTCAGCCCATTAGAAATACCTTGAAAAGATTTCGTATAATAATTAGGGCTATTATTATGAAAAATTAGTGGAAATATCAATAAAGATTTAATACCTCATCTTTATTAATTCAAAAACATGACTATCTAATTAATACTTATTTTCATACTAGATTGTTACTAATGGTAATTATAAGAATTGCACTGTGAGCATATTATATGCTAGTAAAAAATGTTTGGACTGCTATGTGAAATTGAAAAAGTTTCTTAATAGAAGGTTGTTAACTTCCATGTTAACATGATTAAGTTGAATTACTTTACAATTTATATAACCACTTGGATAATTGACTCAGGTTATGGATCACAGTAATGTAATGACATAAGTTTGTTGAAGAATAGTAGACAGCTGGGCTCTAATAAGCTAGTTCTAAAAATAAGCAATAGAGCAAAAGTTGTAGCTACTACCATTGGAACCTATACCTTATCATTACCTTCAGGCATGACCTTGGAACTAAAAAGAATGTTTCTACATTCTTGGATTATTTAGAAATATCATTTTAGTATCATATCACATAAAATGATGATTTCAAGTTTAGAATGAAAAACAAGAGTTGCATGATCATTCTACATGACATGGTCTATGGATTGGCCTCATTAAAGGATAGGTTATTTATACTTAATCCAAACATGCCTTTACTCAGCATAAATCTGATGAAAGTAAAGAAAAATAAACTAACAAAAACCTATATCTGGCATTATAGACTTGGACATGTTAGTGACAGTAGGGTAGCCAAGTTACACAAACAAGGTTATCTCGACCCATTTGATTATGAATCATATGGAACATGTGAATGTTGTCTCCTTGGCAAGATGACCAAGACTCACTTCACTAAGAAAGGTGAAAAAGCTGGCATTTTATTAGGCTTAATACAATTAAATATATGTGGACCAATGAACATAATTGCTATTATATGTACTTAATGAAGTACAAATCTCAAGCCTTTAACAAGTTTAAAGAGTTTTAAAGTAGAAAAACAAATTGGCAAAAGTATTTCAACTCTTAAATCCAATCGATGAGGAGAACACTTGAGTTAGGAATTCTTGGATCAGTTCATCAAAAATGGTATTTGTCACAATGGAGTCAACCTAGAACTCCATAAAATAATAGAATGTTTGAAAAGAGTAACCAAACCTTATTAGACATGGTTCGTTCCATGATGTCTAAGGTAGGCCTTTCAATATCCTTTTATGAATATGCCTTAAAACTATTGCATATCTTCTAAATAAGGTTTCAATGAAGTTTATGGATAAGATGCCATATCATATGTGGCATGTTAAAAGACCATCTTTGTCTCATCTTAAGATTTGGGGCTATCCCACTAATGTAAAGTGAACACTGTCTTGCAATCTTAGAGCTACTCAGATAAATGTAAATTTATAGGGTATCCTAAGGAAACTTATTGATATTATTTTTACAACTCAACTAAATAAAAGATATTTATTTCTAAATACGATGATTTTCTAGAGAAAGAGTTTCTACTAAAAGAGTTCAATAGAAGTAAAATTAATCTTTAAGAAATTCAAGAACCATAAATAAAAATTCCTATGAAACTGGAGTTGAGGATAAAACATTAAGTGCTCTACCCGAAACTCAAAAGACAAAAAAACTCTAACAGTCTAGTAGGATCAAGCAAGCTCCTGAGAGATATGGATTTTTCATGGATATAAATGACTTGTCAAGTGATACTAAACCTACCATTTATGGAAAAGCAATGTCTGACATTGATTTCAAAAAATGGCTTGATGTCATGAAGCCTGAGATGGACGCCATGGATGTTAACCAAGTATGGACTTTGGTTGACCTAGTTGAAGGGATAAAACCTATAAGGTGTAAATGGGTCTTTAAGAGAAAAACTGACATAGATGGCAATGTCTAAATGTATTAAGGCCAGACTGGTAGCGAAAGGTTATAATCAAGTTGAAGGCACAAATTATGAAAAGACCTTTTACCAATTGCCATGGTAAAATCCATTTAGATATTGCTTGCAATAGCTACATAATATGATTATTAGATATGGAATGGATGTAAAAACAATGGTTCACAACGAAAATCTACAAGAAAAGGTGTATATGACATAGCCCGATGGTTTTACATCTAAGTCAAATCCAAATTAGGTATGTAAGATAAAGAAGTCCATTTATGGACTAAAGCAAGCTTTAATGAGTTAGAACTTTAGATTCTATAAAGTAGTTAAAGAATTTGGCTTCAAATAGAATCCGAATTATCCATATGGTTATAAAAAGATAAACTGGCATTCAATCATTTTTTTATTGCTATATGTTGATGACATATTGCTTAGAAGAAACGGCATACCAATGCTGCAGATGACTAAGGTCTAGCTGTCTAGACAATTCTCCATGAAAGATCTAGAAAAAGCAGCATTCATTCTAGGAATTAAGATTTATAGATATAGATAAAAAAATGCTTGGCTTATCCTAGCCCTTATATATAGATAAGGTATTTAAAAGGTTTAAGATGAAAACTCCAAGAAAGGAAACTTGCCTATGGTACATGGTATTCATTACTTAAAAATTGGATCCACCACGTATACCATGTTGTGTACTAGACTAGATGTACCATATGCTCTAAGTATCATGAGCACATACCAAAGCAATCCTGGTTAATCTCACTGGATAGATATGAAGAATATCTTGAAGTACTTACCAAGGACTAGGGATATCTTTCTAGTTTATGGCAGGGTTGAGCTTCAAGTTAAGGGTTACATTAATGCTAGCTTCCAGTCAGATTGGGATGACTACAAGTCATAAAGCGATTTGTTATTTACCTTTAATGGTGTTGCAACTAGTGGGAAAAATTCCAAATAGGTTATAATTGTAGACTCAACAATTGAAACCGAATCTATTTTCACTTGTGAAGTAGCAAAAGAGGTAGTTTGGATGAAGAAGTTGGTTATTAAACTTGGTGTGGTTCCAAGCATTATTGATCCAGTACCACTTTAATATGATAACAATGGAGCCATGTTGTAATATTTTAAATGCGAGTCCGACAAGCCGAACTTAAACTAATGAACTTTATTTTCTCGTATTGGGATGGGACTGATTTGTCAAACGAATCGCATGTCCAACCTAACCATAAATAGTCATTATGAAATGACCAAATAATTTGAAGTCACTGCAATCTAGATTTGACTAGGTGAAATTGGTCACCGATCGGGGCTCGAATTTTAAGGGTTACTGTAGACACCTAATTTCATCCAAGCCTAGTTTCAGTTGTCCTAAATATTCGAGATTAAGAACCTGGCAACTGATTTAGTAGAGGTCGACCTCTTCTAGGCAGACTAGGCATTTTTAACACCAATTTAGTTATGTTTAAATGGCTGCATATGCACGTGACTGAAAAAATGTAGTTTCGAGGGTCATAAAGAATAAATCTCGGATAAAAAGGAAGAATATTCAAGAGAAAAATTAGTTTTTTTAATATTTCTTGTCAAATTTTGAAATTCATGTCTACATAGCCAAATTTCCCACTTTTAGGGATTTTTCCAGATTTTTCAAGAAATTTGGTAAAATGACCTTCGATATTTTTACTAATACTGCGTATTATTTATGTTGATACTCACTTTGAAAAATTAAAAAGATATTCAAGAAAAAATAGGTATTGGAATTTTATAGAATGAGGTATTAAATTATCAAATTTATCCATTAAATTTAAAATTTTTGCAATATCGTAAGTGTCATGCTCATGAAATTTTTTGATAAAATTTGTCCTAGATTTCAAGTTTTTATCATTATTATTTTTATAGATTAATATTTTGACTAATATGTTGAAATCAATTCAATTTTATAAATTTAAATGTGTTTTTAGAATTTTCTCAGTTCCAAAATATGAACTTCCTCTTTGTAAAATTTTCCTAAGTTTATAATTTTAAAAATTCTTCAAATACTTTCATTAAACTCATATTAATTTAGTTTTTAAAACTCTAATTTATTTTATGAGTTTTCTTTTTTTTTTTAATATCAATTTACTTCCAAAAGGAATTTTCTTATAAAATTTTACAAGTTTAAAATTTTTTATTATCTTTTTGTCACATATAAAATTTTTAAAAATCCTTTTAGTGTTCAACACTTGGAATTTTATAAGAAAGTTATACTTTATTTTATTTTGTTTTTGGGCCAAATTTCTTTAATAAGCCTAAAACTTTCAAATTTTGCTAATGAGCCCAATAATCCTATTAATTTCCCAATAAGCCTAATAAGCTTGCCCAACCCATTTTTAATTTTATACCAAGCCCATCTCTTTCTCCTTAAGCCCATTTATGATTATTTCAACAAATCCATTCTATTTTTCAACAAGGCCCAATTAGGCCCATTTAATTTTACAACCAAGCCCAATGGTGTTTTCTCTCTCCAAAGTTTTTATTAATTCTTTTCGGGGTCCAAAATTTCATATAAACACTTTATTGGGCTTTTTACGTGTTTAAATTAGTAAATTTGTTAATTTAAAATTTTTAATTTCTTATAATTTAGTCTTTCTAATTCATTTTTTCATAAAATTTTAATTATGACTTTATTTTTTTCATTTTTATGTTTTTCATTCTCAAAGTTTTGTTTATATTTATTTAAGTTATGAAATTTATTGATTTAGTTACCTGAACTAGTTTGATTGGAATTTAATTTTTCCTTAACCAATTTAGTTTCATTTTAACTATATATTAAATTAATATTATCCTAAATCATAATGAAACCTACCCTTAGCCCACATTGGGCTTTTTGACTAAGGTTAGATGATTTTATATGAAGAAAAATTAATTAGCTAAAGCCTAAAAAAATCTACAAAATAAATTAACAAAAAAAAAATAATAAAAGAAAATTATAAATTTTGCTAAAACTCATGTAGCCAAAGAGGTTTCTTACACCCGGGGGAAGGTTGGTTCATTTGAGAGACTTTAGCTATTCCATAACAAAGACACTAAAAACATAAAATTTTCTTTAAGTTTTCAACCTTGTTAAGGTAGTTTCTCTTGTAAAATTCTATTTCTTGTTCATTTATGCTTGATTTTTCTTTTTAGTAAGCTAAAATCATGCTTGTGCTCATGGATTTTAATTCATGTTGAAAGGCCAAGAATGAAAGCTATGATCAAAGTTTCTTGATTAGGTTGTTATCTTATGTTTTTCTTGAAATTAAGATGATTTTCATTTATATAATTCATGTTTGTTTGTGGAAATGATGTTATTTTTATATGTATATATTTTTGTGCTATTTTCCTTTGCATTTGCATGTTGATTTATGTTAATATGTTCATTATTTTTCATTTCATGCATATTTAAGCTTGATAAAATTTAAGACACGAATTTATGTTGATACTTATGAAATTATATGGAGATAATAAGTTTTTGTTTGTTATATATATTGGCTGAATATGATAGCATGCTTGGAATAAATTTTTATGCTTGGTTTTATGGTATTTTAGATTATTTTATAATATTTGAAAATTGTAGGGCTTAAAAGTAATTTTTTTTAAAAATTTTTAAGGCTAGGAAGAATATTTCCATGTTTGGCATCAAGGCTGATTTGGTGATGTTGTTGATTTTTAGGCTATTTAGTAATTATAGAAAACTTGAGGACTAAATTGTAATTTTTTCAAGGCCATCCATGCTTGGCCAAATGTTTTTTGTGACTTTTAGTATGATTTTCATGATTTTTGTGATATGTTTAATGCTTAATTTTGAGTTTAAATCATGTAGGGACTAAATTGCAAAACTTGCAAAAATCTTTTCTAAGACCTTTAGCGGGTGTCTGTCCTGCATTTCTAGCATGTTTGAATGCATTCCGTACATTTTTAATACATTAGAGACCTTTTTACAATTTTTGAAAGTTTAAGGACTTGTTTGTAAAAATTAAAAAATTATTCCAAGGCCAAAGATGCTTAGCCGAATGATCCTTATGATTTTTGGTGAATTTTCCATGTTGATATTGATATGTTTAATATTTGATTTTGCATTTTATTTCAAATAGGGACTATTGTGCAAAATTAAGAGAGTTAGTGACATTTTAGGTAAACCCTTGCATAGTGAGGTCAAAAAGTTTTTTTCTCACATCAAATTACCCATTTAGGGTATTTTGGTCATTTAGAAAATTTTTAGCATTTTTGGCCATTTTGAGGTTAAAATGTAAATTTCAATAAATATAAGGGCCTATTAGCAATTTTTGCATTTTAGGTCATATTCAA
This sequence comes from Adansonia rubrostipa, assembly GCA_038381775.1. Lineage (NCBI taxonomy): Eukaryota > Viridiplantae > Streptophyta > Magnoliopsida > Malvales > Malvaceae > Adansonia > Adansonia rubrostipa. The sequence goes on along the minus strand of JBBYHM010000009.1, from coordinate 1,741,245 downwards.
TATCTAAGTTACCCATTCAGGGTAAAATTGTTATTTCATATCGCTATGAAGTCCTTTAGATACTTATATGTTGAAGGTACATCCTAAGGGCATTTTAATAACTTACTTTAGAACCAAGTCCCTTATGATCACCTGGATAATTCTATGTTAAAGATGTATAATAGTTTTTAAGGTTACCGTGGTACTTTAACATCAAAGGTAGAATTTAGGGACAATTTAGTAATTTATATTTAAACCAAGTCTTATGTGATCATTGAGATACTTCTATATCGAAGGTGCACAATAGGAATAGGTTCATTTTGTTATGATAATACCAAGTCCTTAAGGTTACCAGGATACTTTCATGTTAAAGGTCTACCTTAGGGACATTTAGGTAAGTTACTTTAGAACCGAGTCCTTTAGAGTCATGAGGATACTTTTATGTCTAAAGTATACTTTAGTACTTACGATAAGTTTTTGTTATTTTTGATAAAACCAGAATTTTTAAGAAATTAAGGTAATGTCTTCAAGTAAAAGTAGTATGTGAAATTTCTCCCAGCATATAGAAAGGGGTTCGTAGATTATTTTAATTACGAAATATCCTTTTAAAAACGAAAAATCATGATTTTTTTAATTTCGAATAAAATAAAACATTTCGTATTCCTATGGCTCTCTAGTAGGGTGCAAAACATATTTTGATTTTTAAAATCTTTCGTATTCTTGTGGCTTTCCAGTGGGGTGTGAAAGATAATGATAAAACCTGTTGTGTTCCTTTGGTCCTCCGAAGGGGTACTGAAGATATTTTGATTTTCAAAAACATTAAAAATCTAATTTTCTCATCTAGAATAATAAATTTCTTTCATAAAATTTTATTTTGATATATAGGAATTATAATTAAATACTGGATATTGAAATCAAATAAAAATCAGATTTAAATTAACACGTGATTAATAAGGTACCAATTACTAGGTGTTATGAAAGGTATCATTCCTTACTCATGATTGTAACCGACTCTTGGACCCTTTCATATGATATATGATATTGTCATAGAACTCAGAGTTTATTTTAAGGGTATTGTAACCCTCAAAATCCAAACTCTGGTAGGTGACTAATCTCACCTATCCGAAATAGATAGGTGGTGACTCTAAGACAAATGGTCATTTTGTAACAACTATTTAAGGTTAGATCTAGTGAGCAATTCATCTTAATGACTTGTCCCTAAACACAAAAAATATGAAAAATAATAATATGGCCTCAAAAAAAAAAGATGATATATATAGGAACGAAGGGTACATCTAACTTTTAAGTCGGATTGGTCAAAATTCGTATTTGGGCCATGTTAACCCTAAAAAATAAGCTCCAAGGTCTACCTTAGACCAGAGTTCGCGCGAAAGGGTTCGAGAATCAGTTATAATAACAATTAAGGATTGATCTCTCTCGTGACACCCGAAAATTGCTACCTCGTAGTTACATGTTAACTAAAGTCTTGATTATAATCGGTTTTAATTTTTTGATATTTAGTTTTAATTCCTTATTTTTGAAATTATTTATAATTAATATTATTTTTCTTGTCTTAAATAAATCAAATTTTATATTTTTTGAAAATTAAAATCCTTTTTGCACCCTTCTAGAAAACTTGGAGGAATATAGAAGTTTTATTCCCTGAGAAAATTAAAAATTATGATTTATTTGTTTAAAGAGGGTATTCCTTCTTGTAAAATAATCATTAATGGTGACTTTCATATACCAAAAGCACACCTACAGCCTATTTTAACTCGAAAATATTACCTCAAATTTTTTTTAAAAAAATTATAATTAACATGTGTTAAATTAAAAACGTAGCATCATGAAAATGACTCCTAAGTACATACATGAAATTACAAAATGATCCTTTAATTATGAAAAGAACGTAAATGGACTTAGCATTTAGGACATTATGATATGGTCCTTAATTAAATGCATGGAATTTTGCATAATGACCCCTAAGTCATAGAGAATGACCTAAAATGAAATTAAAATTTACAAAATTATATTTAAGTCCCTAGATCATGGAAAATGACCTAAATGATAGCAAAATCATGGAATGACATAAAAGTCCTTAAAACATGGCAAAATACTAAAATGCCATTAAGATGCATGAAATTGCATAAATATCCTAAAATATGGCAAATGACTAAGACAAGTAAGCAGGTATGAACCTTTAAATCATCAAAGATGACTAAAATAGTGTTAAAATGCATTAAATTACATAATAACCTTTAAATCATGAAAAATTACTAAAATAACCCTAAAATGCATAAAATTTCACAAATGGTCCTAAAACATGACAAATAACTAGAATGACCCTAAAATGCATGAAATCGCCTAAATGGTCCTTTTAAGCTTCTACCACCCCTAAAGCACCCATAAACATTTTTTCTCAACAAACATACAAAAATGGCATGAAAGTAATGGATTTATCATTGTGCATGGTGACATGGTCATAATCACAATATATTAATGGAAAATGCATGGACATGTGCAGCATGATAATAACATATGAAAATGTCATAGAATGCATGTCATTTATGATTTTAAACATAAAATGGCCTATCATCATGAACATACATAAGTACCCTAACATGCATGGTGATGTTGCCATAATCATGGTATTTTCACATAGAAACCACATAAAAAAACTAAAGGAACTTAACATAAAACCTCTGGAAAATAAGTTTTCTTGATGGAAAGATGATTTTTAAGAGATTTTCAACAAAAATCAGCAAAGAAAACCAAAATAAAACATTTGAAGATCATAGCTCAAAATTTGGCTAGAAACTTGATTTTTACACCTTTGGCTCAAATCATCACCTAAGCATGGTTAGGATCCTCAAGCTCACATAAGATGAAGAGAAAATGATCAAAAACAAAGTAGAAAAATAACTTTGGATCAGACTTGAACAAACTCTATCTTTTTTTTCTTTTTTATTTTTTTGTTGAAAACCAATTCTTTCCCTCTATTTTGGATGCCCCAAGAAGTGTAAAACCACTCTTGGCTAATCACTTCTTATCCCTATGCACTACCACTAATTTCTTGACAACTCATGCAAGCTTGCTTGCAAATAAACCATCTAAGGCTTAGTTGATCTAATCAAAGGGATGAAATCTTATAGTTTAGGGCATGGATTAGGTTATCAAAGTAGAGGAACTCAACTGCATGGCGTCACAGATAAACCCCTACCTAAATCATCATAACTTGGTTTTATGCAAGAAAGGTGTTTTAACTTTAACTCAAAATAGTCATCCATTTAATTTAGTTGAATTAGACTCAAAATAGTTAGAAAACAACCAAACTAGATGCCATTTGGTTCCCAAGTATGATTAAAGCATTAATCTTATTTATCTTAAGCTTATTCATGCTTGAATGGTTTAATCCATGTGAGTAATTCTCATGCCTATGTTTTAATGTAAAAATGTTTATGAAGTATGATTATAAAAAAGTGATCCAGGGCCATTAGAAAGAGGAAATGTAAGAAATCTTGGGTGAAAAAGCTTGTTTATGGTGAAAATTTTTGTGTAGTGATGGTACATTAGTGTCTGTATCAATGCAAGTGCTTACAAAACCAAAAATTCATGAAAAACATGACATTGTATTGATACAATAGGGCTCTATATCGATACAATAGGCATTGTATCCTTATATCAATATAATGCATGCTTAGGTGTTGAATGACTAAAATCTTATGATGTATCAATACATTAATGAAATGTATTGATACATATTCATGAATTTCATGAAAATGCCATTTTTTACATCCTAAAAGTTTCAAATCGTTCAAATTGTTCCTTTAACATTTCAAATCTTTCTTTTTCCTTCCCTAACGCCATGTTATCGGGAATAGGCAACACGACATCTTATAGTGCCTTTTTATCATTTTATTTTTTTATTTTATCACTTTTTAATTAAGCCCAAGATGTTAGAATTTGGTCTGAGAAGAGAAGGGCACATTTTATCTAAAAGTCTCCAATTGGACATAATTTGTTTGAAAGGGGCCCAATCAAAATTAGGAGTCTATAGCTGCCCCTCTTTAGCCATTATTGAAGATCAAGAATAAGGCAAAAACCAAAGACATAATTTTCTGTGGGCTTCTTGTTTTCTATTTTTGATTTAGCTTGAGAATAACCTAAACAAAGCTAATAGTTGAAAGAAATGACCTAGGCAAAAACAATAATTGAAAAAGATGACCAGGGCAAAACCTATTAGTCAAAAGGATGACTAGGGCAAAACATATAGTTCAGAAAATAAAAACTAGGGTGAAACCTATTAGTCAAAAAGGATGACTAGGGAAAAATTTATTATTCAAGAAAGATGACCAGGGTGAAACCAATTAGTCAAAAAAAGTGCCTAGGGCTAAACCTATTAGTTAAGAGAGGTGTCTAGGGTGAAACCTATTTGTCAAAAGATTGACTAGGGCAAAACCTATTAGCCAAAGAAACTATCTAGGGTGAAACCTATTAGTTAAGAGACTGATTAGGGTGAAACATATTAGTCAAAGGATTGATTAAGGGAAACCTATTAGTCAAGGGATTGACTAGGGCGAAACCTATTAAGTAAAAGATTTTCTAGGGTGAAACCTATTAGTCAAAAGAAGGGACTAGGGCCAAACCAATTAGCCAAAAACAAAGTGACTATGGGGAAACTTATTAGTTTAAGAAGATGATTAGGGTGAAACTTATTAGCCAAGAAATGTGACAAGAAAAAACCTATTAGTTAAAGGAGGCAATTAGGGTAAAATCTAATTAGCCAAAAAAAAGAAACTAGGGTGAGTCTTATTAGTCAAAGGAGATAACTAGGGTGAAACCTATTAGTATGACGAACATAAAACTTTTTAGTCAAAAAAAGTGACTAGGGTGAAACCAATTAGTTGAAAAAAAATGGCAAGGTGAAACCTATTAGTTGAAAGAGATTACTAGGGTGAAACCTATTAGCCAAAAGAAGTAACTAGGGTAAGACTAATTAGCTAAAAAAAGATGACTAGAATGAAAAGTATTAGTCAAAGAAGATGATTAGGGCAAAATATTCTAACTGAAAGAGATAACTAAGGTGAAACCTATTAGTCAAAAGAGATAACTAAAATGAAACCTGTTGCTTAAGAGATGTGACTAAGGTAAAACCTATTGGTAAAAGAGATGACTAAGGCGAAACCTATTAGTCAAGAGATCTGACGAGGGTGAAACGTATTATACAAAAGAAGCGACTAGGGTAAAACCAATTAGCCAAAAAAAGGTAACTAGGGCGAAACCTATTATTCAAAGAAAATGACTAGAGCGAAACATATTAATTAAGAAATATGATTAGAATGAAACCTATTTGCGAAGAAGGTGACTAAGGCAAAACCTATTAGTCAAGAAATTATCTAGAGTAAAACCTATTAGTCAAAAGATACGACTAGGGCAGAACCTATTTGTCAAAAGATAACTAAGGCAAAACCTATTAGTTAAGAAATATGATTAGGGTGGAACCTATAAATCAAGAGTTTCATGGGCCAACTTCATTGGACTTAAAACACTGTTGGCTATTTTTTTATTTTGGTGCTGATTTCAACTGAAATGAAACCTATCAGCTATTTTTGGGCTTTTCTCATGCAAATGCCAGTTTTAGTTGAGATAAAACCTATCAACTGCTCTTGGGCTTTCTTATTTTAGGGGCCATTTCAACCGAGACAAAACTTACCAGCTACTTCTGGGCTTTCATTTCAGTGTTAACCTCAACTAGAGTTATTTCTACCAACTAATTTTAGGCTTTTTCATTTTAATGCTAATTTTAACTAGGATGAAACATATAAGCTAATCTTGGGCTTTCACATTTGAAATTTAAAATTTTTAAAGGGTGCAAATGATCATGACGTATATGACAATGCCTATGCCTAGTGCAAATGCTTCTTAAAAATATGCAAATATGAATGCAGACATGATATATGCATTATTTCATGTCAAGTCAAGGAAAGATTAAGAGTGTTAGTCCTATTGCATGTTTACAAGGCTTCATCATTTCACGCCTCATCATTGTTAATTTTTTTCACTTCTTGGGGTTATCTTTTTAGTGACAGCTCATGTTGGATCTTTTGGGGGTAATCTAGTGCTTGCCCTTATTTTGACTTTGAAGTCTTAAGAATACTCTAATTTTTTTGAAAAGTCACCAAATGCTAATGCTTATCAATTCAAGATTAGAAATCTCACAATTTTATCCAGTCAAAGTAATAAAGTTGCATTCCTTTGCTTAAGAAGTATACAGATGCCACCTCCCATTTAGCGAGGGTACCCCTATTTGGATTAGGTAAGAACTTAAAATTATTCAATCATCTTAGATTACTAAACATGGCCACCTTCTTATTCTGACCTAGAAAAAGTTTACTCCATTGAGTCCTAAAAGTTAGGGTAGGTTCCACATATTAAGGATGACGGACATATGATGTCAAAATTTTTTTTTCATAATTGGTGATTATCTCTAGAGAAATCTTTAAGCAAGTTAAGGCAAGTTTAAATAATCAAATAGATTGGTCTTACGAGAATCAAATTTAAAGTTTGACATGAAAAGGTTGAAGGTTGTCACGATAAAATCAAGGTGGATGTTTTTTGACTAGGATTTCTTGAAAGGCAAATAGTCAGGATACAACATCCTTTTGGTCTCTGAATTTAACAATTCGACAAGTGTTAAGCTAAGCTAGTAAACACCAAGTCCCAAAAAGGTTAATTTGGAAGGCTTATGGCATTAGTTCTTAAAAATGGGTACTAAATCTTAAAAGGTTTTCTTAGAAGGTATTGGAAAATTTAGACATTTGCCCTAACCATTTTTGACGTTGTGAAAATTTTTTGAGATTTAGATTGTCCCTAAATTAATATGGTAGGTTTCTTCTTTTCGGTGGCTACCTTTTCTAATTTAACAATGACTTCAAAATCTTTAAGTTCATTTTAGATTGCCCTTTTTAGGTTTTCACCTTACAACTTCATTCTTTGTTTTTTATTTGTTTTGCCCCATCACATTCTTAAGGACTCAAAACTTATCCAAGAAATGGAATTTTCTAAAAGCTTCCCGGGACTAGCTTGATAGCTAAAATAGATATGTTTGATTAAAATGGTTTTTTACGATATGTACCATAGGCCATGGTTCAAAAAGAAAATGATAGATAGGCCCAAATTATGTTTTTAAGGATGAATGAATCAAAGATCACTTTTCTTCAAAAAGAGTTTCATTCTTTATTTTTTAAAATGAGGTAATCTTTGTTTCCACAACCTTTCATCTTTTTTTTTTTCATTTTTTTATGCATCTTTCTATTTTTTTTACCTTGTTCATTTTGGTTTTTTTATGAAGGAACAAAAAACTTGAACTTCAATCTGTCTTCATCTTGGCCTTATGATAGTTAGCGTGTTCTTTTTGTAGCTTTAAAACAAAATTTACTTCTTTTAATCTTAAAGCTTCACTTTATCTTACCCCTAATGTGGAGGGTGATCCTTGATTAGGCCTTTAAATTGAACAATTCATTAGGCTCAAAGAGGACCACAAAAGAATTTTTTGCTTTTGTTAAAGAATAGAGAAAGATGGCCGTTTTTCATCCCAAACAAAATCATTTGAATTGATAAGCCTTTCTCTAGGAAAGAAGACAGTTTTCTTTTTGAAATAATTTTAAATAGATTAATAACATGATATTGCACTTAATTTTCTCTTTTTTTTTTCTTTTTTTAATGTTTTTGGCTTCATGTGTGCCTTTCAAAATTATCAACTTTGTAGCTACTAGACGAACCTTAATTCCTGTTGGACCTTTAAGAAAAGAATCAAATTAGCAAAGGAAACCTATCAAATCTCACATCTTGTTTATTAGGCATTAGATTGAAAGAAATTCATCTTTAAAGAAAGTTTTTTTTGGCTTATTTTGGTTTTTATCAAGAATTTGAAGAAATGTCAAGGAATTTATGGTACAAGATTATTCAAGTGAATTTAAGAGATCTCATAACATCAATTTAACACATGTTAAACTATTAGTATATGAATCTTTTAGAAGCATAACCTATTTGTTTAACCTTCAAGTAATCCAAAAGGAAAGTTCATTTTCAAAAGGTTTTTATTTGAATGACATGAAATGTATAACTAAAGGTGGAGGGTTTTTAATTTCTTTTTTCATTTTTCGAAAGAGTCTAATCTAGTGGTAATCACTAATCACATGAAAATCTTTTTAAATATTCTCATTACCCTTGATACTAAGAAATCATTAGTAGAAAAATTTTTGGCCTAAGACAAGATGCATGATGCTCACAAATTGAACTTTATTAATTTCAAACCAAGGTTGAAAAGTTTTACAAAGAAAAGTAAAAAATTTTAAAGTTAAGATAGGAACTGCTTTTGATTGGCATGCTACCCTAAAGTCGATGACCTTTAGATCAATTATCCTTGATAGGTGTCCATAAGCCCTTTGAACTTTGTTAAAGGTTTGCATCCATGAGGGCCTGCACTTTATTCTTGAACGCATCGTAGTTTTCCTTTATAGGGCCTTTTACCCTTTGGTGGTATTCATATAAAATGCTCAGATTGTACCATTCCAGGTAGAGAGATTTCCTAGCCTTTGTCAAGAAGGTGAAGATCATTTGATTTCGAGTAAGTAAAAGGAAAAGCTCGGTGTAAGGAACTAGTAAAGGGTGATATAACTTGGCTCTTTTTCTTTTCCACTTTCAAAAACTGCTCCATAGATCCATTTGCATATTCAAACTATGGACTAGGTAAGCTTATGTCATAAGTTTTGGAACATGGGGATGGATCCATAGAATCTGCCAATTGATAAAAGGATGGAAGTTAGGACTAAGACTATATAGATCTTCTTATTGCTCTAATTTTCTTTTGTTTTTACTGTTAATGGTTGAGTCTTATGTGCATTGATTGATAGCATTACCCATTTGCCCTGCTAATGCCATTTCATTCATGTTTACAATCCTTTCAGCCTTTATGCCATGCTCGATTCTTTCCATAACAAACAACTTGTCAGAGAAATTTGAGAGTGCATTTCTAACCAACTTGTCATGGTATGGAGGCAGCAAAGTATCAACAAAATAGACTTGTAGCTCTTTATTGGTAAGAGGTGGTTGACTCGTAAGGCCATATCCTTTCATCATAGGCATACTCCTTGTAACTTTTGCTAAGATTCTTTCTCATGTTTTGAAAAGTCCAGTGGTCGAAAGTCATCTCTAATATATGTTTGTATCGCTCTAGAAATGCTCGAGCCAAGCTTCTCCATGTACACAAATGGCCTTTTTCTAATCAAGAATACCACTTAAACACTGTCCCAATTAAACTTTTAGAAAAAATATGAATGAACAACTTCCCATTCCATGTATGCCTTGCCATTTTGCGACAATATGCCATCAGATGCATTTTTAGGCATGAACATCCACCATACTTTTCAAATTATGGAGTTTTAAACTTTGGCGCAATGATCACATCCATGACCAGCAAAAGTTCTCTCATATCTTTGAATTCCTCCATGCTCTAAATGGTTCAAATCTTCTCTTCAAATTTTTTAAACTTTTGAGGCATTTCTAAGCCCTGTATTTTTTTTGCAAGCTTTCTATTGGCCATTTTGATTTGGAAATCCCAGCAAGGTTCGGGTAGAACGCCCTTCTATCTTGAATTGGAAGTGAACTTCTTTTGTTAGGAGTTTTCCCTTGTGCATGATACATTTCTAAAGTCTCTTTTTTTCTCCACCTTCTTAGATGATTTAAGGTCTCTGGTTTAATTGTCTTTCAATGTGGTTTTGCATTTGATCTCTCTGATTTGGCCAAGCAGTTTGATCTTTTTCCATTTTGCTTTTCAGTTATGTCCAAATTAAAAAAAAAAAACAAAAAAACTAACTTAACTCATAAAAGGCACATTCTTATCAACACTCTTTTTTGTCAGTTTTACTAGAACATTAATGGTTTTGAATGCGTGAATGAATGGACAAGTGTATTAACATTACTGATATGCATGGTTTAGTGAATAAGTGATTTGAGTATAAGCATAGGAAAATCAATATAGAGGCAAGATTTAAGGACTCTCCATCATCAACCAAAAAGCTTTGAAATTATACATTCATTATTAGGACATACAACTGTATATATAAAGCCTCACAAAGTAACTAAAAAGCTATCTCTATGATATTCCATTGCCACAAATATTCTACCACTTTTGAGCATTCTTTAGTTTCACACTTACAAAATCCATAAAGCAGCCATAAAAAGCTATTTTTTCGAACACCATATGACCCTAGCACTCTAATAGTTCAAAAGTCTTTTAATCCTTTTAGAAAGGGATTAATTTCCTGATTAATTTGCAATTGAAGTTTTGGATGCCAATTCTGAAACTAGTGTTGGGAGGCTTCGTGGGTCAAAGTGCAAAATTCTTTTTACGATTGCTAGATAAAGTATGACATGATAAAAGGTTAGTAGTGAAATTTGACTTTGGTTTAAATCAGAGCACTAGTGTCAAGTAGGTTTTGAGCTCTCCTTTTAAATGCATTGTAATTTTCTATAAAATGTCCCCATAACCCCACATGGCATCAGCAATAGGTATTGATGTTATACCATTGAAGATAAGGGGGCTTGTAGAGAAAAATGTACATGGGAATAATGAGCTGATTCTAGAATAGGAGAGAGTACAATGCTCTATAGGTCTTGGGATTGAATCGAATTCGCTTTCTTTATCCTTTTGTGGTCTTTTCCTAGTATGGACACTAAAAAGTGACTGGGTTGCGTCAGAAAAACTAATAAGGTTGGACGGTAGCCTAATCTTCACAAGTATGACATTGGGTGATTTAGCTTCGATCATATGAATAAGTCAAGGATTGAAATCCTCACCTAATAGTATGCTCGATGCAATCTTTAAGTCTTTGAATGTCAAAAATTTGATTGAAAGTAACAATGACTCTTAGGGATCTCCATAAAGATCTTTGATAAGTTTTGTCAACTGGAGTAATTGTTCCTTTATCTCTCGGATCTCGTGTCCTATTCCTTTCATTATTCCTTCCAAAGCATTTATTTATGCTTCCAACTAATCTCCAAAACTATGATTCTCTTGATTCATCGAGGATAATGATGCTCCTAAGCAAAGTTCCTTTCTTGTCCTATATAGATCCTCGACCATTTTTACCAATATGTCAGGCTAATTTTCATTCCCCAAACTTCATGATCGAACCCTTTTGGATGAATTTTAAAGCATTGATTTTTGCCTCTAACTGGTCTCCCTTGTTTTAACCCTTTAGATGCAATAAACAAATGGATTAAATGGTCTATGATTTATGAATGCATGAGCACAATGATAATAAAATGTGTGAAAATGTGAAATGCAAGAAAGCTTGGGGGAAGTTCATTAATATATGCACAAAATGTCAACGCATGAATGCTATACAAAAGTGCAAAAGATTAAATAAAAAAATCCTAACACCATTTTTATTTCTCAAACAATATGGGTGCCTCAAAATTTTTTACCAACATTTTTTGTTTACTTTTTCTATTTTTTTTTTCATTTTTCTCCTTCTTGGTTCTTAACTTTTTTTGACTTTTTATTACATTTTTTTTCATTTTCTTCTCCCAAAAATTCATTCTTATTAAAGAAAAAACTAAAAAACCTTTTTTCAATCATGGAAACTTTTATTCTTGCAATAATAAAATTGTTGAAAACTTGCCTCGAGAGAATTTATCAAGGTATTATGACACTTTTGGGGCAAAGAAAAAACTTGAGGCAAAAATAATGTACACTCACTGTTGCTTATCTTAAAAGTTCAAGTCATAAAATACGAGAAAAAGTTAAGAAGTGTTCCTCTTGTGTCCCTAGTTCTAGGAAAATTCTAGAAAAGGCCCGGCATGGCTATACCTAAGTTGGTTGCTACAGTTCACGACATGGGATTGAGTTTTCCATCAAAATAAGTTCACCAACTACTCTTCGAGTTTGGAAAGAATTAATGAGGCACTTTAATCCTTGCCCATTGTAGGTTTCTTTTGAAAAGGTTCCAACTAGCGTGGGAATATTTTCCAGGCCCATGCGAGGCAACACCTCAAAAAATGCAGGAATTTACACCCGTTGGGTTTTTCACTAGCCCTCCTAAAATATTGGATCACCTATGCCTCTTTCCATACATTAGAGGAGAACCTAATGCATATGCTTGTGTAAAGTGTGTGTAGAAGGAAGGAACAAAACTTTAATAGCCTATTCTACTACCTATATGCAAAAATGCTTAAATAACAACTAAATATTATAACAAAAAAATAACTAAATAAATCAAATGATAGTAATAACAATGCATGAATTATTACCTAAGAAAATAACAGGATTAAAATCATATATCGATTAAAGCTAACTAATCAAGATATTGGATAACATGTAATTAATTCTAGGCTTGGCTCTTTAAATTTCCCTAGTACAGTCGCCAAGCTATTGTAATGTGTCGAATGAAAATTTGATAAGTCAAACTTAAACAAATAAACTATATTTTCCTATATTGTGATGGGAATAAATTGTCAAATGAATCATGCATCCAACATAACCCTAAAGAGTTATTACAAAATGACCAAATAATTTGGAATCACTAGTAATCTAGTTGTGGCTAGGTGAGATTGGTCACCTACCAAGGCTCATCTTTTAAGGTTTACAGATCCTCAAAAACAAGCTTTGAGGTCTACGTTGTACTAGAGTTCATGTAAAAGGGTTTGAGTCGGTTACAATCATGAGTAAAGATCGATCCCTCTCATGATGTCTAGAAATCTATAACTCTTAATTACATGTTAAATAAGGTCTTAATTATAATTGATTTTAATTTTTCAATATTTAATTATAATTCCACATTCTTGAAATTATTTATAATTAATATTATTTTTCTTGTCCTGAGTAAATCAAATTTTTATATCTCTTGAAATGAAAATTTTTTTCGTGCCCTTTTGAAAAATTTGGAGGAGTACGAAAATTTCATTTCTTGAGAAAATTAAAAATTCGGATTTACTTGTTTAAAAAGGGTATTCCTTCATATAAAATAATCAATAAGGTGACTTTCATACACTGAAAGCACACCTATGGACTATTTTAACTCAAGAATATTGCCTCAGTTTTTGAAAAAATAATATATCATAATTAACATATTAGTAAATTAAAAACATAACATCATGAAAATGACTCCAAAGTATATACATGAAATTACGAAATAATCCTTTGATTTTGAAAAATAACCTAAATGGACTTACCATGCATGGACAATATGAAATAGTCCATAAATCATAGAAAATGATTTAAATGCATGAAACTTTGCATACTAACCTCTAAGTCATGGAGAATGATTTAAATGACATCAAAATCCACAAAATTACATTTAAGTCCCTAGATCACGAAAAATGACCTAAATGACATTAAAATGTATGGAATGTCAAAAAGTCCCTAGAACATGGCAAATGACTAAAATAATGTAAGCATGCTTGAAATTACATAATAACCCCTAAATCATAAAATATGACTAAAATGGTGTTAAAATGCATGAAATTGCATAATAATTGCTAAATCATGAAAAATTACTAGAATGACCCTATTACATAAAACCTTTAAATCATGACAAATTTCTAGAATGGCCCTAAATTGTATAAAATTATATAATAACCCTTGAATGAAGAAAAATTACTAAAATAACCCTAAAATACATGAAATTGCATAAATGGTCCTAAAACATGACAAATTACTAAAATGGCCCTAAAATGCGTGAAATTGCATGAATGGTCCGTTTAAGCTTCTACTAAATGCACCTGTAAACATTTGTTCTCAACAAACATACAGATATGGCATGAACATAAATGGATTTATCATTATGCATGATGACATGGTCATACCCACAATATATTAATGAAAAATGCATAAACATGTGCATCATGACAACAACATATGAAAATGTCATAAAATGCATGTTATATATAATTTTAAACTTAAAATAGTCCATTATCATGAACATACATAAGTACACTGACATGCATTGTCACATTACCATAACCATGGTATTTTCATGGAAAAATGCATGAACATGGGAATGATGACAAAATGTATGGAAATGTCATAAAATGCATGAATTATACATAATATGAAAGATAAATGACATAAAAAGTTAACTAAAGCTGAAACATGAAAAGAATTAATGAAAACCACATAAAAATTAAAAGAACTTAACATAAAACCTCTGGAAAACAAGTTTTCTTGATGGAAAGATACTTTTAAAAGACTTTTAATAAAAATTAGCAAAGAAAACTAAAATACCATAACCTTGGTTTTTACACCCTTGGCTCAAGTCATCAACTAAGCCTGCTTAAGATCCTTAAGCTCACATAAAATAAAGGAAAAAAATGATCAAAACCAAAGCAGAACGCAACTAGAAACAACCTTGGATTAGACTTGAAGAAACTCTCTCTTTTCTTTTTTTCTATATTTTTCTACTGAGAACCAACTCTCTACCTCTATTTTGGATGCCCCAAGATATTAAAACCTTTCTTGGCTGATCACTTCTCATCCCTATGTACTATCACTCATTTCTTGACAACTCATTCAAGCTTGTGTGCAAGTAAACCATCTAAGGCTTAAATGATCTAATCAAGGGCTAAAATCTTCTAATTTAGGGCATGGATTCAGCTGATCAAAGTGGACAAACTTAGCTGCATGGCTTTAAAGAGAAACCTCTGCCCAAATAGCCATAACTTGGTTCTATGCGAGAAAGGTATTTTAACTTTAACTCAAAATAGCCATCCATTGAAATTTAGCTAAGTCAAACTCAAAATAGTTAAAAAAAAAAAAAGCTAGATGCCATTTGGTTTCAAGTGTGGTTAAAGCATTAATCTTATTTATCTTAAGCTTATTCATGCTTTCATTGCTTAATCTATGTGGGTGGTTCTCATGCTTATGTTTCAATGTAAAAATGTTTATGGAAAAAATCTTGTATGGTTATGAAGTGATCCAAGGCCGTTAGAAACAGGAAATATATGAAAACTGGGGGAAAATGTTTATTCATGGCGAAAATTTTCATATAGTATCAATACGTTGGTCTTTGTATCGATACAAGTGCTTCTAGAACCAAAAATTCAAGAGAAACATGACATTATATTAATATAATATGACCTTGTATTGATACAATAGGCATTGTATCAAAACAGTAAGCATTGTATTTATACCATATGGCCTTGTATCAAAACAATGCATGCTTCAGGCCTAGAATGATTAAAATCCAATGATGTATGAATACATTAATGAAATGTATCGATCCATATTTGTGAATTTCATGAAAATGACATTTTTGACTTCTTAAAGGTTTTCAATTGTTCAAATTGTTCTCTAGATATTTCAAACCTTTTTTTCATCCTTGGTGTTTGTCACTAGGAATCAATGACACGACATCCCATAATCTTTCTTTGTTATTTAGTTCTTTTATTTTATCACCTTTGAATTGAGTCCTAGGATGTTAGAATTTGGTATAGAAAAAAAAGGTGCATTTCATCTAAAATTCTCCAATTGGGCATAGTTTGTTTGAAAAGGGCTCAGATAAAATTAGGTGTCTACAAGCCATATCACAAGCTAAGGAAACAAGGTCTCATCATAAATCCAAACATATATTACGGTGATATCATGTCATTAAAGATATAATAGAAAGACATGATGTTAGTATGGAATGAGTAGCCATAGAGGACAATAAAGCTAAGCCTTTCACCAAGGTTCTACCTAATAGAAACGTGATCATCATATGAAGAGTATAGGGCTTAAACATATAGGCTATAGCTTTAATACTAGTAGGAAATTATTAGTGTAAGCCTTACAAGCCAATCTTGTAATGCACTAGCATTTAGAGGTTTTATGTAATAAACATTATATTTATTATAATGTTAATGAGGTGTTTCTTTATCCATAGGGTTTGCTTAGATAATTTTTTATTAACATGCTATGTGGATAAAGCCCATAAAACACATTGGCCTTGCAAAAGTACCATAATACGTTACAACATGAGATCCTTATGCATCAAATCCATCTTTCTAAAAATGTTTATGGTCATTGCATTATCAAATAAGGTATTGACAATACACAAAGATTGTTTTATGTTAAACCTTCATGCATTAGATGTATGTAACTAAGATCTCATAAGTTGAAGTATAAATATGCTTGAGGATAACATGTGGTGCTTGTTAAAAGAACAAGTTCACCAAACATGACCCGGTAGAAGATACTCTTATGTGAATTATCATACTTAGAAATCATCACAAACGGGTTCTTAATGGATGAATAGCAAAACAAAGGTGGTTTTAGGTATAATATAAAACATACTAAAGATAAATAAGTGATCTAGAAAGGATTCCTCACCCTAAGTGATTTAAAGGAACATATGGCACATGTACTTGGCCTGTGTTAACTCGAAGACCTTGGCTAAGGCAATACTAATTATGGAGTTAACAATAAGGGTTGCATACTAATAGGGAATGGGTTAACAGTAGACACTAAACCATGCTCTTGCTAATTCTAGGATATATGAGGAAAGGATTCAATTACAAAAAGATACTAAACACAAAAGGACTTGTCAAAACTAGATTAATACTCATTGCATGTTAAGTGGCCATAATGCACTTGCTAAATGCTAGTCTTAGTCTATAAATAAAAATATTCTTAATTGGTATTTTATATTTATCATTGACATTATGGGGGCTTAATGGGTTACATACATAAAGGTGATTAGTGGAAATTAAAATGAGACCGAGCTAATATGTCTAATACAAGTAAGAATTACTTGGGCCCAATTTGAACTAAGTCACATGGACCAAGGGTAAAATCATAATTCTTTTGAAATTAAAATGTTGAACCCTAGATATATTTCCTATGGTTAGCCATCCAACATAATAGACTTTCATAAGAAAAATTGGCCAAAAAGACTGAAAACAAAGGGCTTGCTTTTTCTCTCCATAACTCTAAGTTGAGATTACGTAATCTTTAATTTTTAATCAAAAATTTGTTTTTTTCATTTTGATTCTTGAATCAAGGTCTTCTAATGCAAGAGATGGTTTTTGAAACCTAAGCTGACAACATGGTTCCCGATAAAGAAATTCTTTCTTTTTTAAAAGTTTTTTAGGTCATCTATGTGGATAACCGTTAAAGGTTGGACATTTGGATAGCTTTGGTTTATGACAACTGCTCGGTGTTTGAGAATTTATGGACATAGAATGTCCAATGAATTACACCAATCATATGCTGAAGTATAAGAAGTTTCAAATCTATTTTTTTGTTCTTAATTAGATAAAATCAATCAAATCATGCAAGTTAATCCTTTAAGGAAGTTTCCATATTGTTTGTTCTTATTATTTTGCTAGGCATTTATGTTTTAATTTTTTATAAAAATATAGTTGTTAATTCATTCATGTAATTAAGATTTCCAATAAATTTGAGCCTATAAGACTTGCACGTGACTCAAAATTTCATCAAAATGAGAGTCAAACTCATCACAAGTTATCTAAATGCCTCAAAAAAGTGATTTGGTAAAATTGCTTGATTTTGTCTAATGCTAAAAATAAAGGACAGCATCTCCTAAATTATATTTGGGTTGATCCGAAGGTCTTAGGTGGCAAACAAGATATCATTGGAAAGGTAACTCGATAAGGATACTCAAACCTCGTTTTCCACTAAAAAACTTGAATTTTCTCTCTTGGATTTATATGAGATTCTTAATTATTTTCTTAAATCACCATAAATTTTCATTCTTAGGGATACTTTAACCCCACCACTTAATAGGATACTCTAACCCCACTTTTACTTCAAAATCTAAAAATTTTCTCTTTTTCGGATATCTAAAATTGTTTCGATTAAAACCTTTTTCCACCGAATCCAAACCTGTTTCCAAATTGTCATCCTAATTATTCTTCAATAATCCAAGGCAATTACAAGATACATCTCGATCATCCCTCCTTTTTACATTTTTTTTGTGATTATTTATGAAATCATTATATTCTTTTTTGTCTTACTAACATGTTTCTTTTTGTATTGACTATTGTGCATTCATATTTAAAATTTGTTCTCAAAAAAAATTTTATAAGGTAATGTTCTGTGTTGGTATCTTTCCAATGCCTAATACGGAATATTCAAATTTTCAAAATTTAATCCAGAAATTATTTTCATAAAAAAATCCCTATGCTCCTCATGCTTCCTATAGCACATAAGTGACATAAAGTTTTCTATCAAAACCCAGATTTACAGTTTCCATAAAAGTTCAGGCATTAAAGGGGATTATATCTAAATAATGACCAAATGAAGCTAATTAAACCAAAATTAAAGTGAGATATAGTAAGCGGGTACCAATTTTGATCATCGTGGGGTGCTAGTCCTTCCTCATGCATAACCAACTCCTAAACCCATCCAACGAATCTCTAGACCTTGTAGACCTTGAAATCAATACTTCAAGTTTTGTAACTTAGGATATTATTTTTAATAGGCATCTGCTCATGCCTAGCCTGAAATAGTTGGTGGCGACTCTAAAATTATGGTTATTTCCTGGTAACTTTCTAAGACTAGTTGGATGAGTGATTCGTCCAACAATCGCTCTCCCCTCGATATTATCATTCCTAATCCAAATCTTAACCAAGGGATAACTTAAAGGCTCTGACCAAACACCATATATCTTTTAAGTCATGCATGTCCCCTTTGGATCGTCTGAAGATAAGAATAAAAAGGGACACATGGCGATAGCTTGGCGACTCTATTGGGACTTATGTAGAGAGTTAAGACTACGACTAGCTATATCTCATTCAATTCTTGGCTTTTTTTTTTAATTCCGTTATTATTTGGTTTTAATCCCCTTTAACATATATACACTAACTTTTTATTTGTTTTTGGTTTTTCCCTATGATTGTCAGAGACTATTTCATTCCCGAATACATATTGACTTAAATAAGTATGGTAATATGGAAGTAAAACAAAAGGTTTAATTGTTTCCTCGACACACATTGTGCACTTGCATATGCATTAGATTCCCACCAAACACCATGATGATGTTATGGTCCTAATTACTAGGAGGAAGTAAACCATCCACCTTCATGAGTATCCATTCGCATAGGCATGTTAAGACTTTTTGAGGTGTAAATCACCTATGTCTTTCATAAGTACTCCTCCTTATTTGCATAGGGAAATACATCCATCAGATCGAACCCGTTCTGCCAAACACGCAATCGGCCTAGGATAGGGGTGCCTTGGTTGTACTTATCGGACGAAGAAAGGATTTAGATATCAATCTAGGTTTCAATTTAAACCCGTATAGTGAACCCTACGAGCCAAACCATGTCAAACCATGCTAAAGTGCTCTAGAATAACCCAAAAAATAGGGTCACTTAGGGAAACACTTCTTACCTTCACTCTTATATACCATGTTACACAGGCAATAATAGACATTGTTGCCCGTATTTTTTATTTTATCTCAATCATTTTTTGGGTATGCTATTTTGTTTTATAGCTAACCCCCTTCAATAAGTGGGTGATAACAAACGAATGCCATCACCTACAATGCCCTATGTCACCTAAAAAGGAAGAAAAAGGTCATATCTGACTAAAACAAAATGTTATGCTACCGAAATGACAACTTAACATGTACCTATCATAGATGTTGACGAACAAACAAAGCCACTTAATTAGTCAATCTGGTCCTTGTGAGATATTATGTCACCTTGGAAAAGGTGATTTTAACTCAGACATGCTGTTATGCTATCTGTTTGTTGTCAATTATCTGTCCACCCCTAGACATCATACCATCTATTGTTGAGATAAATTTTTGATGTATTTTCATTGTTATTTTATATTTACCTTTATTTTTGCAATTATTACTTTGTGAAATAGCTAAATTATTTTTTTTTGTTTTATTGTTTAATGCATGCATCATTTTATCATAATCATCATTATTATGGGACAATTAGTCAGTGTTCATCAAGAAGGTGTCTATCAAGGAGCAATTGTCCACTTCAGATCTAAAGCCTTTTGAGCAAGTTCAAGCATGGTCTGAATATTAACAACGTGAAGATAGGCACATTCTCAAACTTGGGTATGTCTCAACAATGCATGAAAGGGTCATGATAGGATATCGTCAAAATGATGGCAAGATCTAAAATATGTATAGACTAGTTAGGACAATACCGAAAGGGAATTATTCAGTAAGAGATACAGAGACATAGCCTTTTTACTTCAAGTTCGTTTGGATGTTGGTCTGTTACAAACAACATCTTAGTTTGGAACCCAGCATATCGATGTCTCACTTTAAATCATGAAGATTGGTTCCCACAATTAACAAAAACTCTATATTACTTAACATCGAGAGGGCTAAGACAAATAGAATATATTGTAAAGCTTTGCACCTTCTAACTTTCAAGAAAGGATTAGTTCAGATTCTTGGGGCAATAGAGTCCTGGATCAAGGATTGTATCAGGACAAAGAAGAACGATAAGTGTATTTTATGGACCAGTTTGAAATAAGCAACCATTGATATCAAAAAAAATTCAAGATATCTATGCTCTGGCGATATACAGTTGGTTATATTTTCAAAACATTAAGCTATGTTATAGCTATGGTAGTAGCTCTCTTTTACCAGTTGTGCTACACATCAATCCTGCACTGGCTATCATTGATAAAATTATTCAAGCTCTCAATTTTATTAAGAGAATGGGTATGGGTCGATTCATTGGATACAAGCCATTTTTCCATATCTGGCTTGTCAATCATTTTGTTTTCAAGAAAAAAGGGTATCATACAACTTCTTACCTAATTTTAGCTTTATCTCTAAGGCCCTTAAGAAAGAATGGCCTCAATATAAGTCTAAAGAATAATGGATTCAGAAATTTTAAAACCTCAAGAGGGAAAAGGTGACATGGAAGGCCTTTTGGTTTTCACCATAGATGATTATATGTTAATACGAAAATTATAGTTATGTGCCACTCATAGGATTATGGGGAAGCACTAGTTATGTACCTATCCTAGTTTTGTGATAATTTCAGTGTCAATAATTTATTTCCTTGTCCAAGACTTAAAGTAATGGGATTTTAGTTATGGTGAGCCTAATTACAAGTTAAAGTTCAGCTAGCTTTCCATACTTAAAACAAATTCATTGTATGCAAAGGTATTGGAAAAAGAGTAGTATGACCCTAAGATATGACAAATGGAAAATCTTTTGCATCAATGATGCCTTATCCCTATCTGGTGTTGGAACATCACAAGTACCCATTGATGAATTTCCCTATAAGATTGAATTGCTCAAGCAGAAGTTCGAACAAGAAAATGCAACCTTTATCGAGGAAATAGCTTGATTAAATGAAAAGAAGAGTCAATTGGAAATGGATCTCTATCTCTAAGATGGTGAGATAAATCGGCTCATTAAAGAGAAAAACCATTTTAAGGTGGATATTAAGAGTTTGAAGAAATATTACGTTCAGCAAAGTAAGCAAGTCCCAGTGCCTTAAAAAGTCATCAATTGAGTGGAAAGCAAAAATTACTATAATTGAGAAAAAACTACATTAATGCAGAGAAGCGGTTAGGGTCAATAAGGAAAAGCTTATTAGAACTCGTGCCCTCGCATCAACTTACCAAAAAAGGAATGGATGGTTAAAAGCTCGAGTTTGGGATTTGAGAGTAAGTCAGGTTGCGAATGAGGCTCTGACACTCAAAATTCAAGATTTAGAGCATTTTCTTCAAGCTAACCAAGTCTAGGTTAATGAATTAGTGAGAGTCCTTGAGCAACAAGAGTAAGAATGGCCCCAAGTGGTTGATCAAGCATGCCAAAATTATCAAGACCATCACTACCATCTCACCGCACAAATTCAGGTAGCCTATTAAAGGTTGAGAAAGTGATGGACGTAGCCCAATCCTTGATATGTGACATTTTGCCCATTAGAGCCCATGAACAAGAATTGTTGTATTTTATAGAACATGTGATCAAGCAATATAGCTGTGTCAAGCATTTTTGAATGTAATCAAGTGTAATTGGGATATTTTGTTGCCTTAATGAAAAATCCTATTGATAGAGCTGCTCCCTCCCTCTTGTATTTGCATAACTAATCTAATCCATTTATTACTTATACATTTATATTGTCATCTAATTGCATGCTCATCTCCATCTCATTGAACATGTTCACAACACATAATAAAAGTCTAATCCGATAATAATCTAAAGTGCAAGTGCTTTAAAACATGAAATCTATAGTTTATCATTGGTATAACACTCGTAATCCTTGAAAACAATAGAGAATGATCACCAAGCCCATATTAAGTCACTAGAACTTATGTGCAGGGAGTCCCAATAGCAATCATTTCATAAGAATAAAGAAGTACAAGCTTAAATTGCGAAATTGAATAAGCTATTGTCTGAGGCTTTGAAGGAAAAGGGCAAATGAGCATCGTCGATGTGGGAAAAGAACTAGCCAATCCTAAAAGCAACTTGAATGGTGGTATTAAAGCCACTAGCACTTAGAAAAAGGCATTGTATAAACAGTATCCTTTGGCAACAAATATCCCATCTACTTAAGCATTCATTTACATCAACCCTACAATAGCATCCCATATAGTTTAAGGGTTTCAAGGTATAGGCTTTTCACTAACAAGGCCATAGTCCTAAAGCTCGATGAGCGAATAGAACAAGAAAAGCAAAAAGTCCTCAAAAATGATGAAGGCTTAAATAGGTATCAGTCATTGGAAAAGTGCCTTCAAGCTATCAAAGGAAGTGACAAATTTATGTTGTAGACACAAGATTTTTGGGATTGGTTTTTGGTCTTGTCATTCTGCCTAAATCAAATTGTCAGATTTTGAAAGGTACAATGGGACTACAAAACCTATGGCACACCTTCACATGTACTGCTGTAAGATAGCTGAGTATAAGAAAAACAAAAAACTATTGATCCATTACTTTCAAAATAGTCAAACTAAGGCAACCATTCTTTGGTATATAGGGCTTGATTTTATAAAAATTCAAACATAGGGAAAGGTACTAGGCATAAGGCCACTCTATTAAGAACTACACTTAATTTAAGGGAAAGGTACGAGGTCTATCAGAAAAATGTGTGATTGAGGTCAAATGAGGGCCTGGGCCTAGCATTGGAGCCAATCCACTTTTTAACCATAGGAAGCCAAGAATGAATAAGGTTATTAAAGGGAAAAGATGTTAGGTTAAAAAAAGCATTAAAAGAAGTCAAAACCACAATGAGTAAGGTCTGGCAAGTCTTTGTGAAAGTTAAAACAATGTCAAATGTTAAAAACCAAAGCATACAAAGCACTGAGCAATCTTACTATAACTATAACAAAAAGCATACTCTTCAGTACGATCCACTTTTCCTTTAAATGGTCCAAGGGATGATGGATCGATCTGAAATTAAGTTTTATAAGGAGCTTGAAAAGTATATCTATCCATTTGTTAATGCCATGGACGAAGAAAAACCTATCATCGATCGAGTTTTAAGTTGTTTTTCTCTTATAAACATGGAAAAGAGAGATGACAAAGCTTTAAGCAATATGCTTTGAGATAGATGGAAGAAGCTATTCAAATTTATCCCTTGTTGACAGAGAAACAAATGGTGGTTAGATTTATCAGCGCATTACAAATGCCTTATTATGATGAGATAGTGAAAAAAACCCTAAAGAGTTTTGTAGATGTAGTCATGTTGTGTGAAATGATTGATGAAACTATAAAGAAAGGCTCAGGTAAGGAAATATTTTTAAAGGAAAAAAAGTTGAAGACAAACAACAACCAAAATCCAATACTGGAGCTAGTTCATCTCAAACTCATATTGAATCAAATCAAAAGCAAGTGGCTATTGAAGAAGACTGTGAGGTCATAGAAAACATAGATGAGGTTAGAATACCAATGAATTTGGTCTAGTAAATCTTGGTACAAGTTAAATTGGTCAATGGGGTTGAAAAAATGAAAAAAAGAGCTGATGATTTTTGTGATTTCCACACTATCTATGGCCATACTCTTTAAACATACAAAGGATGATGAATGAAGGTAGCATTAAATTCTATGATAAAAAGTAAGCCTCATATGCTGAATCTACAAGTGCAACATCGTTTGTCAACATCGTGGAAAAAGAAAGGAATAATCCTCTTTACAGGATTAGAATGCCATTAGTTTTATTTGACAACCAATCGAGTACACAAGCTGCCCTTGTTCGACCTACATCAAAGATGATTATTTAACTTCTATCTCTCTTCCCTTATAAGGATAACAAGGTTGTTCCCTGGAAATATGAAAGCAAAACGTTAATCACCAAAAAATCTAGGCAGCAAGCAACAAATGTTGATCTCTTAGGGGTAAGTCATCTAACTCAAAATGGTAAATGTTATGCCTTGATAGCATCAAGAGACAAAACTCAGCAAAAGGATACCACCCTTGTTTCTTAATCATCAAAGTTTACAACCAAAGACTCAGATCCAATAGCTATCAATAAGCTAGTGGGTGAGAAAAAAACTAAAGAATTCTTTAAGTTCATCAAGCACAACAAATTTATCATCATCTATTAGTTGAACAAGCAACCCACTAAGATATCTGTGTTGTCACTTCTATTGAATTCTAAAGCTCATAAAAATGCCCTCTTTAAGGTCTTAAATAAGGCATATATCCATCCTGACATCCTAGTTGACTAGTTGGATCACTTAGTAAGCAACATCACTACTGACAACTATATACCTTTAGTGATGATGAAATTTCTCATGGAGGAAGGGGAAACTACAAAGCCCTTCATATCACTACATACTGCAAAGGTAGCATATTGCCTAAGGTGCTCATTGATAATAGGTTAGCTTTAAATGTAATGCTTGTATCATGCTTGAATAAGCTCTCTATTGATGCATCTCATATCCAAAATAGTAGCACAGTAATGTGAGCATTCAATGGAACTTGCAAAAGCATTATGGGAAGCATCACTGTTTCATTCTAAATTAGCCTATGTGCTTAAAAAGTAGACTCTCATGTGATGGATATTACTCCATCATATAACTGCCTTTTGGGAAAGCTTTGGATTCATTCTGTAGGGGCAATGCTATCATCATTACATTAGAAGTTAACATTCATCATCGAAAACAAAGTTGACAGTGTTAAAGGAGAAGAAGATATCATCGCTGCTACCTAAACTAATGCCTGTACATCAAAACAGATGATGACGCCCTAGAATCTTTGTTTTAATCCTTTGGTCAATGCCATTTATGTTAAGGAAGGGTTGCTAATGCTTGAGCCTTACCTATCGACGAACACTTATATGGGTCTAAAGTTAACTATTGGCAAAGATGCCCAAGCTAGAAAAAGACTCAAAAACACCTTCAAGCGATTGCCAGAGCCTTGAAAGTTATCAACTAGATTAACAAAAGAGGGTTAGGATTCAAGCCCAATGTATAGTAGAGAAGTAAACAAGTTTAACAAAACCATGAGAAAAGGATGACCCATCATTGGGATAATACATTGGATATGAACTAATAATATTTCCACCACTTTGAGAAAGTTTTTGTCCAAGAGAACATGTGAATATTAGCTTTGCATAATGTTATGCTCATACTGAACAAGGCATTTGGAGATCTCTCTATCGATGCAATTGATGAGCCAAAGACATCAAAGATGGACCAAGAGATTGGTCTATGCCCTTTAGGATTTGTTTTAAGTGTTTAGATTGAAACTAAGATTCCTATGCTATTCAAATCTATTTTAAAGTAATCTGTGAACTAAACCCACATGATTCCACATAAAAGCATTATAGGAAACCTTTGTCAGGGCATCTTTTTATTAATATTATCAATGAAAATGACTAAGCATTATGCATTTAATCTTTTATGTTCATTTTCATAGTTCTTGCCATTTCTTAGATTTTTTTTTCTACATATTTTTTTGCCTATTTTGTTTTTTTTCCATATTTTTAGGTACCTCAATGAAGGTGACATGAATATTTATACTCATACTCTGGATATTGATTTTGAGCTACCAGTTTACATCGATGAGGTCAAGTTTGAGGGGGATTTTGAAGAGAACGCCATACCTCTAAACTTACTGAGACTAATTAAACTAGAAGAAAAATATATGTTGCCTCATGAAGAACCCACTGAAACCATAAACCTTGGAATAAAAAAAGACCATAAAAAAGTGAAAATTAAAACCTCTATAAAACCATCAACTTGAGTTGAACTAATAAGTTTCCTCTAATAATATCGAGATGTGTTCACCTGGTCCTACCAAGATATGTTGGACACCAACTTTGTGGCCTATAAACTTCCCCTTAAACCTAAAAGTAAGCCTATATAACAAAAGCTTAAAAGGATGAAACTTGAGATACTTCTAAAGATCAAAGAAGAAGTACATAAACAATTTAAAGCAGGATTTCTCGAAGTAGCCAAATATCTTGAATGGGTAACCAATATAGTCCCAGCTCCTAAAAAGTATGATAAAGTGTAGATATGCATAGATTAAAGGGATTTAAATCAAGCTAGCCCAAAAGCTATTTTTTTTTGCCCCATGTCAATACTTGAATAGACAACACCACCAAAAATGCACCGTTTTCCTTCATGGATGGATTTTTGGGTTAAAACCAAGTCAAAATGGTAGCTTAAAACATGGAGAAGATCACCTTCATGACCATGTGGGGCATTTTCTGCTACTAAGTGATGCCTTTCAGGCTTAACAGCGCTAGGGCAACCTTCCAAAGGGTGATGGTAATATTGTACCATGATCTCATACACAAAGAAATCGAGGTTTATGTGGATGATATGATCATTAAATCGCCAAAAGATAGTAAACATGTGGCAAATTTATGGAAACTCTTTAAAAGTTTTACAAATACCAACTCAAGTTAAATTCTACAAAATACATATTTGGTGTCAAATCTGGCAAAGCATTATGCTTTTTTATGAGAAATAATGGAATAGAAGTTGATCTCAACAAAGTCAAGGCCATTAAGAATTGATGGCCACCTCAAACTCAAATAGAAGTGAAGAGTTTCTTGGAAAGGTTGAATTACATAGCTTGATTTATATATCAGTTAACTAACAAATGCAATTCAATTTTTCAGCTACTTCAAAGACACAATCTCTGAAAATGGAATAAAAATGCCAAGAAGCTTTTAATAAAGTCAAACATTAACTTTTGAACCTTTCGTTATTAGGACCATTAATGCCAAGTCGACCTCTAATCCTACACTTATCAGTTTTCGACAAGTCGATGGGCTATGTTTTGGGTTAACATGATCACTCAGGTAAGAAGGAACAGGCTATCTACTACTTAAGCAAGAATTTTGCAAAATATGAAAATAACTATGTAGAGAAGCTATGTTGTGCTTTAGCTTGGATAGTCGAAGGTTAAGGCAATACATGTACCACACTACATGGCTGATTACAAAACTTGATCCAATCAAGTATTTATGCAAAGCTCTTACTTGTCAGGAAGACTAGCCACATGGCAAGTCTTGTTTTTCAAGTACGACTCATGTGTTTGAAGTAGAAAGCCATCAAGGATGGTGCAATAGCATATTTCTTGAAAAGCCAAGGAATAGATTACTATCAACCTTTGGACTTTGAATTCCCTAACGAAGACTTGATATGCATATCCGAGACAAAGAACATTATCTAGTGCAGTTCATCTTAGAAAATGTACTTTGATGGAGCTTTGAATGTGCTAGGGCACAGAATCGGGGTAATTCTTATCTTGCCTGAAAAAAATTATTACCTCTTTACTGCAAGATTAAACTTTGAGTGCACTAATAATATAGTTGAATATGAGGCCTGCATCATGGGACTCCAAACAGCCATTGAAAGGGGTATCCAATCACTATAGGTATTTAGAGATTCAACCCTTGTCATCCACCAAGTGAAAGGAGAATGGCAAACACGTGATGCTAAATTGATTTATTATGAGAGTCTGATCTCAAAACTTAAAAAAAAATTTAATGATATTTGCTTTCAGCATTTACCTCTGGAAGAAAATCAAATTGCTGATGCCTTAGCCACCTTATCATCCATATTCAAAGTCAATCAAGAATTGAATGTTACTCCTATATAGATGAGCATTTATATAACTCCAGTACATTGTTAGAATGTTGAAGAAGAGAAAGATGGCCTGCCATGGTACCATGACGTCCTTCAGTGCATCAAGGATCAGCAATACCGCAAATACACTATCGAAACTGGCAAGCAAACCATCTAAAAAATAGCTACAAACTTTATTTTGGATGGTGGAGTTTTGTACAAGAAAGGTTAGGTTCTAGTACTACTTTGGTGCGTGGATGCCTCTAAAGCCAAAAAATTTCTCGAAGAAGTTTGTGAAGGAATCTGCCTTAAAGCCAAAAAATTTCTTGAAGAAGTTTCGAGAATGTGACTTAGTACTTAAAAAAATTCTCCTAATCCATAGAGATGCTCAAAGAAAATGGACCCCAAATTGAGAGGGGCCACACGTGGTAAAATATGAATTTTTTGAAGACTAACCTAATCCTGTAAATTCTGATTCCATCAAGAAATATGATGCCTAAAAGGATCCTACGATGACAGCTAAAAAAGCTTAGTATCCTCATTTTGTTTTTGATAGTTCAAAAAAAACAATAGCAAAACAAACCAACAAAAAAACAAAAAAAAAAGAAAGAAAAAAATAGCGAATGAAAATTCAAAAGGGCATCTAGGAAAAATAAATTGGCCTAAGTTGAAAACCCGAAAAGGTAGCTTAAGTGACCAGACTCTCCCTTAGCCGAACCCAATCAAGCCCAAACTATCACCAGCATAGACCAGAACCAACTTACCCTATACTGACAACCTCGATCAAGATATCAAATCATAACCTAATTCATCTATTTTATGCTAACTTACTCTACCGAATCTCATCCTTACTGCACCTGGAAAATGGAAACTACCTAACCTTAAGGCCTTCATCCCAACATAGGGTGATCTAGGGAATCCTCTTATAAGTCAGCCAACACCAAAAGGATTAAGTGCTTGAGAAAGGTTTTCAAAGACACTGAGTGAAAGACTTATGTCATCAGCATTAGGGGTTAAGTAGCTAGGAAAACCCTTTTGAATTGTCTTCTGTATTAAAATTTTTTATGATCCTTAGTCATGACTGGTAGTACCTTCTTTCGTTCGAATGAAATACAATCACTTAATTTCTTACAAGGTACTTTTATAACTCTTGTATCCCATGTTGCATCATGTTTATTATTTAACTGATAATGCTCGATACATGAATGGAACTGGTAATAGGATTTTCTCGCATTACTTGGAAAGATGAAAATTTACAAGAATTTTATTTCATAAACCAAGAATGAACCCTTAAGGCCATAATTGGTCTTGCCCTTGGACCCTATATCATGAAAATGTGCTCAAAACCTCCTCCCAGTAAATCCCAACATAAAGATAAAAGGCCAAAGTTCCTTTTGAACTATGATTCTTGTAACTAAAATTCATAACAGTCCATCCGGACCATCGAAGACACCCTTTGAATCATAATTGGCAAAAAGAAACCCTTCATACTCATCAACCAACTCAATACAACAAAAGTCCCCTAAACATAAGCTATCTAAGCTTAAACTGTCTATTCACAATCACAAACCACTCGTACCTCCCAAAAATATCCTCAACATGCAAAATCGGTATGACATACACGATGACAAAGAAATAAGGGAGAAGTCCCAACTACTAGATTGTGTTGTGGCTATACCTGAGATTATAGAATCTTTGCCTATGTTGGAAGAGTTACTAATCTCTAGAAATCTAAAGAAAGATTAATAAACCCCGAGGTAAAAAACCATCTTATCAAACTCATAAATGATCAAAAGACCAAAATGGCATAAAAACTGATTACTAGATTAGATTTAAAGTCATCACTTTTGCATCACTCAAGCATGCATATGTATCCTCATGCATCATTTTTCAAGTATGAACTCTTACTCTCAAAAGTCAAAATTATACAAAACTTCATGTACAAATTTTTATTTTTAAAAAGCCTTAAAATGTTCTAGGTAAGAATCTCTTATCTCATGAGTATGTAAATTAAAAAGCCATTCATAAAAAGACCTAAGCGCATATCTTTCCTCGAAATGCAAAACATTTTTTCCTTCCAGCCTTTAAAGAGTAGGATCCTTCTTTTCCTCTTAGTACTCAAAGAACAGGATGTTTTTTCTTTAAGTCCTTAAAGAGTAGGATGCCATCTTTTCTTTTTAGTCCTCAAAAAGCATGACACTTTTTTTTAGTCCTTAAAAAAGAAGATGCCTTTTTTCTCCTTTTAGTCTTCAAAAAAGAGAATGCTTTTTCCTTTTAGTCCTTATAGACCAGGATGCCTTTTTTTTTTAGTCCTCAAAGAGCAAGATACCTTCTTTTTCTTTTTTATCTTTAAAGAAAAAGGTGCTTACCTACCTCAGTCCTCAAAGAATAGGAAATTTATCTTCCTCAGTCCTCAAAAAGCAAGATGCTTACCTATTTTAATCCTCAAAGAGCAAGACACTTACCTACCTTGATCCTTAAAGAGCAGGAGGCTAACCTATCTCAGTCTATCACAAGCTAAACACCTATCAAGTCTTTCCTTAGAGGGCAAAATGTTCAATAATTTAATGATTTTGGATGACAGTGGAAGGATTTTTCAAAGTCCATTATGCCATTTCCTTTATACATCCTGCTAGTATTGAAAGAAGCCTAAATCCAAAAATTAATTTTGCCTAAAAGGTGATTTTCTAGGATTTTTAAAATATTTTTATATTAATCCTCTTCTAATAACCTTCCAATAGTACCTCACTTACCCCCTGAAGCCTTCGGATGGACCTAAAATAAATTTGAGAAGGGTGACAATGTGATGCTACCCTTTATTTTCTTTAAAATTAAAATTAAGCTAGTCTCAAATCACCATTATCGAGATGTTCAAACTTCTTGAAATGCATCCAATTGTTTCCCCTACTACACAAACCCTTTAGGCTCGGATCAAGGCTTAAGACAAAAATATATTTTATTCAAATACCTTTTTTTCTAAAATATCCATTTATTTTAAAAGATAAAAAATGTTCATGTTTAGGGATACTCCAACCCCACCAATCTAAGTGGATACTTTAACCCCATTTTCCACTAAAAATCTTAAATTTTCTCTCTCAAATTTATTTAAGATTCCAAAATATCCTTTAATTTTAAAAGATAAAAAATTTTTATTTTGAGGATACTCTAACCCTGCCTCTCCAAAAAGATACTTCAACCTCGTTTTTCACTAAAAAACTAGAAATTTCTCTCTCGAATTTATTTAAGATTCCTAATTATTTTCTTAAATCATCATAAATTTTCATTTTGGGGATACTTTAACCCCACCACTCCAAAGGGATACTCTAACCCTATTTTTCACTAAAAAATTTGACTTTTCTCTCCTAGATTTATTCTAGATTCCTAATTATCATCATATATTTTCATTCTTAGGGATACTCTAACCCTAGCACTCTGAGGGGATACTTCAACCTCACTTTTACCTCAAAAATCTAAAAATTTTCTTTATTTCGAATATCCTGAATTATTTCAATTAAAAACTTTTCCATCGAATCCAAACCCATCTTTAAATTGTCATCCAGGTTATTCTTCAATAATAAAAGACAATTACAAAATACATCCCGATTGTCCTTTCTTTTTATGTTTTTTGTTTATGATTAGTTGTGAAATCGTTATAATCTTTTTTATCTTACAACACTTTTCCTTTTTGTAGTGACTATCGTGCATTCATATTTGAAATTTATTTTCAAAAAAGTTTTACAAGGCAATGTTCCATGCTGTTATCTCTCCAGTGCCTAATACAAAATATGCAAATTTTTAAAATTTAATTTGAAAATTATTTTCATAAAAAAATCTCTATGGTCCTTATATCTCTATGGCATATAGATGATATAAATTTTTGATCAAAATCAAATTTATAATTTCCATAACAGATCATGCATTAAATAGGATTATATCTAAATAATGGCTAAATAAACCAATTAAACTCAAATTGAAGCAAGATATAATTAGCGTGTATTGATTTTAGGCGTCATGGGGTGCTAACCATTACCCACGCATAACCAACTCCTTACCCAACCAACGAATCTTTGGACCTTGTAAACCTTAAAATCAATCCTTCAAGTTTTATAACCTGGGATATTATTTTCAATAGGCATTCGATCATGCCTAGCCTGAACTGGTAGGTGGTAACTCCAAAATTATGGTTACTTCCTCATAACTTTCCAAGACTAGTAGATGAGCAATTTGTCTGGCAATCTTTCTCCCCTCCATATTATCATGCCTAATCCAAATCCCAACCAAGGGATAATTTAAAGGCTTTGATAATCGTAACACCCTCATCCAGAATGGACCAAGTGCAAACAAGATACCGTTAAAAAGGTAATTCGATCTCTTTCATGGAAAAATATTAAAAAAATTCTAGAAAAATGTTTGGTCTCAAAAACAATTCTTTTAATGGTGGGTATAGTGATGCCACAACAAAAACAAAGGAGTTTTCTAGTATTTTTGGGTTTTTTAAAGACTAAACTCAAGTCAAAAACATTCGAATGTCCATAACATAGAGAAAAGGGTGATATGGGCATTGTGAGTTCATTCCATAATCTGAAATAGTTTAGGATGATCAACCAACCCGTTAACCATGGCATAAATAAGGGTATTAGACTCAATATCGAGGCTTAATATTTTTATCAAATAAAAGGGTTATTCTTTTTAAGAAAATAAAATCTTTATTCAACCATGAATCCAAAACTAAAAAGTTTAATTTGTCTCTTAAATTGGATAACCAATTTAGTGAAAACATTAAATCCATGCTAGTCCCCATCTTTAAGGGTAGCATAGACTTAATTGGGGTTTTTAGAAAATCAAATTTTGCAACAAAAAAACAAATATTATGACAAAAAGTTTATGAATGAGATACAACATAGATAATAGTAAACATAGACAGCATATTCAAACAAACAAAGATGATATTTTGACAATGGAAGAGATGGCAAAAATGTAAGGTGATGACAAATAAGATGCATGAGAATGTTAGCATAGATGATCATGTGAACATGTTAAATAAGGAAAAACATGCTAAAATATTTAAGAGGATATTTTTAGTCTATGAAACCTACCAAAATGAAAGAAAATGCATGAATATGTTCAAAACATTATAGAGAGAAGATTTAAACATGTGTTGAGTATGTAAAAGTGAATAGATCATGACAAAGATGCATGAACAGAGGCTATTTTGATTGTAAAAGTAAAACATGGCATATTTAGTCATCCAACCAACATTAAACATCAAAATCATAAAAAAAAAAAACCTAAAACTACCACATTTAAAGCCACAACAATGCATGAGAGCCCTAAGATAGTCATAGGGACATGAATGGTTCTCTAGAATGATTTAAATTCTAAAAATAGAAAATAAATGGAGTAAAGAAGAGAAAATAAACCAAAAAGCTTTAAACTTTCTCTTTTACTTAAAGCAGTAACTCTAAGCTCAGTTCCTTCTTTTTCTTTGCTATTGGTTAGCAAGAAAAAGATGAAAAAAGAAAGAAGAGCTTTTGGTTATGGTTTGGATGGGGTAAAGTTTTTAAGTGTGAAAGAAAAGAAAAAACTGGTTTTTAGAAGTTTTTCCGAAGAAAGAAGGAAAAGTTATGGGAATGGGGAAATGTTTTCAATGTAATAGTATGCATCTAAAGACCCTCTTTACTAAGCTAAAATTAGCTCATTTATAGTCCAAGGTTCATCTGATGCATTTTAAAGCCAAAGCAAGGGCATTTTTTGTCTTTCCCCAGATACCTTATGGCAACCCTAGGTACTATGCTTAGTTGGCTGAAATGTCATTAGCTGCCAGTAGTAAGGTGGTGAAGCAGAAGGGTTGTAGTAGTCTGTAACTAAACAAAAACCATGTCTGTAATAGACCACGTATTTGATGAAAATGTCTTATTTTTTAATAATTTTAAGCCTCAAAATTTGTTAAAACCTAATCATAAATCCAATGCTGAGCCTGTTATACATTCTAATGATTTTTTGTGCAAAAACATGTTTAAGTCAGACTTTCATATCAATGGTGCAAAGGCTGAAAGATGACTCAAACTGGGAAAAAATACCTTGGTCTATCGATACAAAACATTTTGTATCAATACACAAGCCTACTTTTGCCCATTAGTATTAATACAATGAAGTAAGTATGGATACCAAGAGCAAAAACTTGAGACTTGAAGGCCTGTATCAATACTCTTGCTTGGGCATTGATACACTTGGTCAAAAATCATGATTTTAGCTTCTGGCAATATATCAATATAAATATGCTAAGTATTAATACCACATCTTAGGTATCAATATCGAACCCTCTCGTATCAATACTATATGTGAAAATTTGCATTTTTGGTGATGTGAAAGCTTGGTATCAATACTTACAACCCAATGTGACTTACATGTACATTAAGCCCTTTAAATTACCTTACTTTGGTCTTAAATGATGGGAAATTAACTTGTGCTCATCTGATAACTTTAATGATGCCCAAGATGATGACCTTCAATACCCTAAATAATGGCTCGAATAAAATAGAGTGTCTATAGCTATCTTTCTTTGGTTATTGCTGAGTATCAAGAATAGTGCAAAGATAAATAGACACTATTTTATTCAAGGTAAAATGTTGTTTCTTAAGTGCCTGCAAAAATAAAATTTTAATCAATGATTTTTCATGATAATCATAATATATTAGCAGTAATTCAGATGAAAGTACTAAATAGGTTTTTATAAGGTTTGACCTCTTTACTAGGCTTTTGGATTTTTCTTAAGGTTTGAACTCCCTAGATAGGCTCCAGCTAATGAGGACTATGACCTAACAAGTGCCTAGCTCTTTGTTGATGGATTGGATTGGTGCCTAGCTATTTTGTGGACAAACTTGATTAGTGCTCAGCTCTTTGCAGACAAACTTAACTAGCGTCTATCTCTTTATGAAAAAATTTGGTTAGTGCCTAACTTTTTGTAGATAGACTCAGTTGGTGCTTAGCTCTTTGCAGATAAACTCAACTAGCATCTAGCTCTTTGTGGATAAACTCAACTGATGTCTAGTTCTTTGTAGACAAACTCAATTGGTGCTTGACTCTTTGCGAATAGACTCGACTAATGTCCAACTTTTTATGGATAGACTCAACTGGTGTCCA
This sequence comes from Adansonia rubrostipa, assembly GCA_038381775.1. NCBI lineage: Eukaryota > Viridiplantae > Streptophyta > Magnoliopsida > Malvales > Malvaceae > Adansonia > Adansonia rubrostipa. The sequence goes on along the minus strand of JBBYHM010000009.1, from coordinate 1,706,108 downwards.
ACTCTTTATGGACAGGCTTGATTGGTGCAGCTCTTTACAGACAAACTCGATTCATGCCTAGCTCTTCGTAGACAAACTCAACTGGCATTTAAATTTTTATGGACAAAATCAATTAGTGCTTGACTCTTTGTGGATAAACTCAATTAGCGTCTAGTTCTTTGTGGATAGACTCGACTAGCATTTAACTCTTTGTGGATACAATCGACTAGTGTTTGACTATTTAGAGATAGACTCGACTAGCATCCCACTCTTTGTGGACAAACACAATTGACGTCTAACTCTTTTTGGATGAACTCAATTGATGCCTGACTCTTTGCTAATAGAATTGACTAGCATCCAACTCTTTGTGGACTAAAGAAGATAAGTCATCTAATTCTTTATGGACTAAGAAAAAAAGGCATCTAGCTCTTATAGACTAAAAAGGAAAAGGCATCTAGGCTTTTTATGGATTAAAGGGAAAAAGATTCTAACTCTTTGTAGATTAAAAAGGAAAAATGCATCTAGTTCTTTATGGGCTTAAGAGGAAAAAGAAGTCCAGCTTTTTTTGGACTAAGTAGGAAAAATGGGTGTCCAGTTCTTTATGGACTAAAAGGAAAAAGCTTTTAGCTCTTCGTGGACTAAAAGGAAAAGGTGTTCAGTTCATTGTAAACTAAAAGGAAAATAGAGTCCAGCTCTTTTTGGATTAAAAAGAAAAAAGATGCCAGCTTTTTATAGACTAAAAAGAAAAAGACGTCCAGTTCTTTATGGACTAAAGAGGAAAAAAACATTTAGCTTTTTATGGACTAAGAGGGAAAAGGGCGTCTAGCTTTTTATGGACTAAACAATATAAAGTTAGGTATCTTTCCTAGATGGCTTTTTGATTTACGAGCTCATGAGGTCAGGGATTCTTACTTGGAAGTTTTTTGAGGTTTTTCAAAAAATAGGAATTTTTATCTGAGATTTTTTGTTGGTTTGACTTCTGTGAGTAAGAGTTTGTACCTGAAGGATGTTAATTATTGTATGATGCATAAGGGTGCAAATGCATGTTTTAGTGATACAAAACTGATGATTTTAAAGCTTAATTTGGTGATCGGTTGGGGCCTTTCTAGTTATTTATTCTTTAATGATTTTTGATAGGGTGATCTCTTACTCCAAGATTCACCAACCTTATTTTAAATTTTAGAAGTTTTAAATGTTAAGGTTGCTTTTAAAGGTACAAGTGGCCTATGACGTGAAAGAATGATCTTAAGCTTAAATGGCTCGTATTTAGGGACTTTTATTATATTAAGTTTGCTGGCTAGTCTTTGGTGGTTTGAATAGACTAATCTAAACTTTGGTTGTTTAAATGATGGTTGGAAAAAAAATTTTCCCCTTACCTTTAGGTTGAAGTTTATTGGGGAGTAGGTTTTAGGCACATGTTCAAGATGTGGGGGGCCTAAGGGTAAAAGTAAATGTGGTTCCAAGGTTCATTCTTGATCATTAGACATGAAACAAAATTCCTCTAAAGTTTTCATCTTTCAAAGTAATGTTAAGAACCCTTGTTATCAGTTCTTTTCATTTATCAAGCATTATCAATTAAATGATAAACATGATACAACATGGAATGCAAGAGTTACAAAATGACTTTGTGAGAAATCAAGTGATTATATTTCATTCAAAAGAAAGAGGGTACAAGTTATGACAAACTATGAGATCATGCAAGATTTTGAGATACAAAAGAATTAAGAGTGGTCTTTTTAGTTGCTTAGCCCCTGATATTGATGACATGAATCTTTTTTCTGAGTGCTTTCGGATAGCTTTATAAGTAGTCAATCCTTTTGTTATTGGCCGACTCATGAGGAGATTCTTTGAATTACACAATGGTGGGATGGTTGCCCCAAGGTTAGATAAAAACTATTTTTTCCAAGTGTGGGCGAAAGTAAAGTTCAGTAAAATGGATCAACATAAAGTGGGTAAGTTATGATTTGGTGTTTTGGTCAAGGAAAGGTGGATCCAAATTAGGTTAAATTTTAAAGAGACATAACACCTTTTTTTTTCGAGTTTCAAGTTAAATAGGTTTGTTTTCCTATATGCTTTCTCTTTTTTTTTTTGAAAAAAAATAAGGATATGATGCTCTTTCGATTTTTATCCTAGAATCCTTTCAGGCATAGTATTTCTTGGCAGAAACAGAATTGATAAGGTTATGCAAATTGCCATCATCTATCTTAGTTAAAATTAAGGCTCCTCTAGAAAATGTGTGCTTTATCATATACGATCCCTTCCAATTTATAGTCTATTTTTCTTTAGCATCTTTATGAATCAAGAGGATTTGTTTGAGTACTAGGTTACCTTTCCGAAACTGATAAAGATTTTATTTTGGGTTCTCATCATGTGCTTTTGATACATCTACCCATGATAGATGGCTTTCATTCTCTTATCCTCAGTGAGATCGAACTATTCATATTGCTGCTTGACCTATTCAGCTTCTTTAAGTTGTGATTCCATCAAGACTTTGAGCGAAGGGATTTTGACCTTGATAGATAAAGCAGCCTTCATGCTATAAACCAAGGAAAATAGGATAGCACTCGTAAAGGTTTGAACTACTGTGTGATAGGTGCTAGTGCAAAAGGTAATTTTTCATGCTAATTTTTGTACATTTCATCCATTTTTCCTTTATTCTTGTAGGCTATTGAACTACCCTACTCATTTTTGGATGATATGGCATCGAGTTATGATGTTGAATTTTAAATTGGGAATAAATTACTTACATCATCTTATTCTACAAGTTATGCCATTATTTGTGATGATTTATTTGGAAAGCCCATATCTATAAATGATGTCTATTTTACAAATTTGCACACAATGAATTTGGTAACGTTGGCATAAGAAGCTGCTTCTACCCTTTTGGTAAATAATTAATAGCAACTAAAATGAAGTGGTCTCTGTTAGAAGCCTTGGGGGTGATCAGTCCGATCATGTCCACGCCCAACATAGAAAAGGGCCATAGGGCTATCATAACATGCAGAGCTAATTGTGAGACATTGTCTGCGTAGACTTGGCATTTGTGGTACTTTTGAGCATGGTCAATGCAATCCTTCTCAAGAGTTAAACAATAATAGCCTAATCGCATGACTTGTTTCACCATTCGGTGTTTTGACGTGCGTATCGCAGATTCCTTCATGGACTTCTTTGAGAATTCTTTTGGCTTTAGAGGCATCCATGTATTGGAGTAATATCTATCTCAACCTTTCTTGTATAAAATTCCAGCACCCAAAACAAAGATGGAAACTATCCTTTGGATGGATTTTTTATAAGTTTTGGTGGCACACTTGGGGTATTGTTGATTTCCAATGTACTAGAGGATGTCATGATATCATGGCAGGCCATCATTCTCTTGTTCGATATTCTAATAATGTGTTGGAGTTGTATATATGCTCATCTAAATGGAAGCAACTTCCAATTCTCAATTAACTTTAAACATGTACAACAAATTGGTCAAGCCATTGGCTATTTGGTTCTCTTTTTAAGTTAAGTACTGAAAGTTGATATCATTAAATTCTTTTTTTAGTTCTAAGATCAGCTTCCCATAATTAATCAGTTTAGCAGCACACATTTGCCATTCTCCTCTCAATTGATAGATCATTAAGGCTAGATCTCCAAATACTTGTAAAGTCTTAATACCTCTTTCCATGGTAGCTTAGAGACCCATGCCGCAAGTTTCATATTTAGCTATTTTATTGATACAATCAAAGTTTACTTTTCCAATGATAAAGTAGTAGTTCCCATCAAGTAAGATAAGAATTACCCCAATTTTATGCCTCAATAAGCTTGAAGCTCTATCAAAGTACATTTTCTAAGATGAACTACTATCAGAAGTGTCTTCTACCTTAGATACACATATGTAATCTTTGTTAGGAAATTTAAAGTCCAAAGGTTGATTATTATCTATTGCATAGTTTGCCGAGGAGTTTGCTATTATGCTACCTTTGATAGCTTTCTAGTTTATGTATATGATGTTGTATTTTGATAGCAAGACTTGACACCTGACTAATCTCCTTGAAAAGTTAAGGGCCTCACATAAATACTTGATGGGATCGAGTTTGGTGATCAACCATATGGCATTGTATAGCATGTATTACCTTAGCCTTCGAGCGGTATAGGCCAGAGCATTCTTCACTACTAAATAGTTATTTTTACATTTTGTGAACTTCTTACGCAGATAATAGATAAGATGTTCCTTCTTACTTGACTCGTCAAGCTAACTTAATACATAGCCCATTAACCTATAAAAAACTGATAGATATAGGATTAAAAATCAACCAGGCATTAGTGGCACAAGTACTGGAGGGTTTAAAAGGTAGTATTTGACTTTATCGAAGGCTTTTTGGAATTCTTCATTCCATTCTACAGGATTTTGTTTTCAATGTAGCCAAAAGATTGGATTGCATTTATGAAATAGTTAAGATATAAAATAGGCTATGTAGTTCAACCTTTCCAAGAAACTCCTTACTTCTTTTTTGGTTTGAGCTGGTGGCAAGTTTTTAATGGCTTTGACTTTGTTTGGATCAACTTTTATTCCTTTTTCACTCACAATAAAGCCCAATATCTTGCCAGATATGACATCAAATGTGTATTTGGTGGGATTTAACTCGAATTAGTATTTGTAAAGCCATTTGAAGAGTTTTTTGCAAGTTGGCAACATGTTCACCCTTTTTTAATAATTTGGCCATCATATCATCCACATAAACCTCTATTTCTTTATGCATGAGATCATGGAACAACATTATCATTGCCTTTTGATAGCTGCCTTAGCATTCTTGACCCCAAAAGGCATTACTTTGTAGCAAAAATCCCTTACATGGTCACAATATTTTTTATTTTTTATATCCTTAACCACCTTTTAATCTATTATAACCTAAAAATCTGTCCATGAAGAAAATAGTGCATTTTTTGTGATGTTGTCTACTAGGTGCCGATGTGAGGCAAAGGGAAATTATCTTTTAAGTTGGCTCAATTCAGGTCCCTATAGTCTACACACATCTGCACCTTGCCATTCCTTGTAAAAATTGGGGCTATATTGGCTACCCATTCAAGATATTTAGCTATTTGAAGAAATCCTACCTCAAATCATTTTTTTACCTCGTCTTTAATCCTTAAAAGCATCTCTGATTTCATCCTTCTAAGCTTTTATTATATGGGCTTGCATTCAAGTTTAAGAGGAAGTTTATGGACCATAATATTAGTGTCTAATCCGAGCATGTCCTAATAGGACCAGGCAAAAGCTTTTCGATATTCTTGGAAAAGATTTATCAGGTCCGTTCGGGTTTATGGGTTTATAGAGGTTCCAATCTTGGCTTCTTTTCAATTTTCTTTCATTACTAGGTTTATGGTTTAAGTGGGTTCTTTATCAACCAATATCTATTTTTCTTCTTGCTCAATTAATCTCAACAAGTCTAGTGGTACGGGACTTTCTTCAAAATCCTCTTTAAGCCTAACCTTACCGATGTAGATTGGTCACTCAAAATTGATATTTGGAATCTCAGCATGAATATTCATGTCATTTTTATTGGGTACCTGAAATTATGGACAAAGAACAATATAGATAGAAAAATATGTAGAGAAAGTTCTAAGAGTTAACAAGGATTATGAAAATGGACACAAAAGATGAAATACATAATCCTTAGTCATTCTCACTAATAGTATTTAATAAAAGGCTGCCATACAAAGGATCGATCATACAATGCTCCTAGGTGGAAAGGATGTAGGTTTAGTTCATAACATTACTTTGAAATAGAGTTAAATAGTATAGGAATGTTGATTTCAATCTAAACACTCAGAACAAATCCTAGAAAGCACAGACTAGTCTTTTGGTCTATTGTTGACATCTTCGACTCATCAGTCGCATTAATGGAGAAATCCTAAAATGCCTTATTTAGTATGATTGGAACATTGTCAAAGCTGACATTCACATATCCTATCAAATAGAAACTATCTTAGAGTAATGGAAACATTTTTAATTCATGCTCGAAGTCTTGTCCCAATAAGTGGGCCATCATATTCTCACAGTTCTTCTAAGCTTGTTTTCTTTTTTATTATGCACTGGGCTTAAATCCCAACCCTCTTTTATTTATCTAGTTGACAACTTTTAGGGCTTTGGTAGTTCTTTAGAAATGTTTTTTGAGTCTTTTTCAAGCTTGGGCACCTTTACCGATAGTTAACTTTAGACCTATATGAGTGTTGTTTGATAGGTGAGGCTTAATCATTGGCAAACCCTCGATGACATAAGTGGTATTGACAAAGTCAAAAGACTAAAATGAGGATATCAAAACATCCTTATTGGGTTTGATATATAGGGCATTAGTTTAGGTAGCAGTAATAATATCTTCCTCTCTTTTAATGCTGACAACCTTGTTTTCAATGATGAATTTTAACTTGTGGTATAATGATGATGGTACTAACCCGACAAAGTGAATGTAAGGTCTTTTCAATAGGTAGTTATACGATGGAGCACTATCTATTACATGAAGGTCTACTTCATAAGTGCATACGCTGATTTGGAATGGAATGGTGATGTTTCCCATGATATTTCTATAAGTTCGATCAAATGCTTGCACAATCATGCGACTATTCTAAATATGAGATGCATCAATAGGGAGCTTGTTCAAGCAAGATACAGGCATTACATTTAGAGCTAACCCATTATCAATGAGCACCTTGGACAACATGTTGCCTTTGTAGTACGTGGTGTTGTGAAAGGCTTTATAGTTTTCTCTTTCTTCATTAGGGATTTCATCATCTCTGAAAGACACATAGTTATTGGTAATGATATTGCTTATTAGATAATCCAACTAACCTATTAGAATGGTGGGAGAGACATATGCTTATTCAAGACCTTAAAGAGAGCATTCTTGTGAGCTTCAGAGTTCAAAAGTAGTGACAACATAGATATCTTGGCAAGTTGCTTGTTTAATTAATGAAGGATGGTATATTCGCTTTGTTTGATGAACTTAAGGAATTTTGTGGCTTTTTTCTCACTCTCTAGCTTTTTAACAACTATTAAATCTAATTCTTTAGTTGTAGACTTCGGTGCTTGAGGAATAGGAGTAGTGTTCTTTTGTTAAGTTTCACTTCTTGATGCAGCTGGTGCGTAACATTTGCCACTCTGAGTTAGAAGGGCAACCCCTGAGTGGTTAACATTTGCAGCTTGTTGACTAGATTCTCTATTAATTAAAGTTTTGCTTTTATATTTCTAGGGAACGACATTGTTGTTCTTATAAAGGAAAGAGATGTAAGTTGAATAATCACCTTTGACGTAGGCTAAACAGGGGTAGCTTTGATGCTTGGTTAGTTGTCAAATAAGACCAATGGCCTTTCAACCCCATAAAGAGGATTATTCTTATCCTTTTTCATAGTGTTGATAGATGGTATCACATTTGTTGACTTAGTATGTGAGAATTGCTTTTTATCATAGAATTCAATGTTGTCCTCATTCATCATTCGTTAAAACCATGGCACGAAACTTTTTGCATGTTTAAAGAGTATGGCCATAAATGGTATGGAAATCATATAAGTTATCGGTTCCCTCTTCTGTCCTTTTGACCTTGTTAGCTAATTCAGCTTATACCAAGATTTGGCAAACTAGATTTATTGACATCTTAACCTCATCTATGTTCTTAAAAATCTTACAGTCCTCTTCAATAGCCATTTTATTCATATTTGATTCAATATGAGCTTCAGATGAACTAGTCCAACACTAGATTTTGAATCTTGTCCAGCCTCATTCTTTTCTTTTCCTTTGCCTTTGAAGATGTTTCTTTTGTCTAAGTCACTTTTTATGGCCTCATTGATCATTCCACATAATATGACTACATCCGCGAAGTTCCTTGGGACACTCTTGGCTATCTTCTCATAATAAAAAGTTTGTAATATGCCAACTAATCTAATAACCATCTCTTTCTCTATCAATAAGGGGTGAATCTAAATGGCTTTTCCCATCCACCTCAGAGTGTATTGCTTGAAGCTTTCATCAGCTCTTTTTTCCATGCTTATGAAATAATTCAAAACCTAATTGGTGGTATGTCTCTCATAATCTATGGCATGAATAGATAGATTGATGTATTTGTCCTGCTCCCTATAAGACTCGATATCAAATTGATCCATCATCCGTTGGACCATCTCTAGGAAAAGTGTGCAGTGTTACAGAATGTGCCCTTGATCGCAGTGGCAGCAAAATGTTTTATTGGTTTTTCACTCTAGTCTTCTGTACCTAACACTATTCCAGTGTTCAAAAAAGTGCCCTATACTTTGTTCATTGAGGTCTTGACTTCTCTAATGTTCTTTTGAACTAACAACGTTTCCCATTAATCATCACATTCATTTTTAGCTGATATTGTTAGGAAACAAATTGGCTCCAAAGGTCTAAGGTTCAATCTTGATCATATCTTTTTCTAAAAAGCTCTGTACCTTTCTCTTGAATAAGGTGCAATTCTCAATAGAGTGACCTTGTGCTCCGGTATGGTACTTACACTAAGCGTTCTCATCTTACCATTTAGGATATAAAGGTGATCTTGGGTTTATAACTATCACGGCTACTAGCTGACCTACCAATAGATGAGAGTAAATCTCTTTGTAGGAATAAGGAAGTTACTTAAAATACTCTCTTTCTTAGGATGCTTGTTGATTATTTAGAGCTCTTGCATTATTTGCGTTGATGGGTTGTGGCCCTAAGTAGTGCTCTGAATAAGATTCTTGTGAAACTCATTGTTGGAGCGAACCAATAGAATAAACTGCTTATGGCACTAGTGAGTAAGGTTAAAACTCAGAAACATCATGTCTAGGAAATACATACCATATGCCAGATGTGGATTTTGAGTGAACTCAATAAGACTTTCTCTAACAACATTCACCTCTTCCTCCTTACCCTTGGCCGTTGTCTTTTTACTTGACCCAAATAATTCTCCAATGGATACCTTGCCACTTTTGATAGCATTACCAATTATTTTGCCCAGTATAACCATATCAGCAAAATTCTTAATGGTGTTTCCTACTAAGTTGTCACAATAGGGAGCTCATAGGGTATTAGTAAACATGACCATCATTTTTTTTAGTTAAAAGAGGGTGAACTTAAGTGCTTCTTCTTTCTAACTCTGAACATACTACTTGAAGCTCTCGAAGGCTTTCTTTTCCATATTCATAATATGTGCTTATATTGGTCAAGGAAAGCATAGGCCAAATCTGCCCTTATTTAAATTCTAATAGGATTAAGCCCTACATGCCAATGGATGGCTAACTTAGTCAAGTTATCCTGGAAGTCGTGGATTAATAGCTTTTTGTTGTTCTCATATTTGGCTATCTTGCGACAGTACATGCGAAGATGGACAATAGGGTCTGTAGTCCTATCGTACTTTTAAAATTTTAACACTTTGAATTTAGGTGGGATAAAGAGATGAAAAACTAGTCCCAAAGATTTAGCTTCTACAATCCTAAATTTGCCATTTCCTTCGATAGCATGAAGGTGCTTTTCTAATAACTGATGCTTGTCTAAGTCTTAACCATTTTCTGAAGACCTTTTTGCTATTTTTTGCTCTATTTGCTTGTCAAGATTTGGAACTATATGTCTTATTGATAAAGAGACTGCACAGGGAAATTCTTAAAGTAGATGGGGTACCATTATTGGGTTAATGTAAATAAAATGGTTGAGTTGATGGGATCATCACTACTGGAGGATGCAGTTTATGTATGCCTCCTTTTTTAAGTGTTGGTGGCTTTAATACCACCATTTAAGTTGCTCTTAGGATTAACAGGTTCTTTTCCTATGTCGACAGCTTATGTACCTCTTTTCCTTCAAAGCCTCAAACAATAGCTTGGTTAATTTCACAATCTAAGGTTGGAGTTCCTTATTTTTATGAAGTGATTGCTCTTGGGACTACCTATACATGATCTCAAATCATTTAATGCAGGCTTGGTACTCATTTTTCATGGCTTTCTGACAATTACAAGTGTTATACTGATGACGAACAGTAGGTTTCGCATTTTAGAGCGCCTTTACTTTAGATTATTACTGCATTTGACTTTTATGATATGTTGTGGGCATGTTTAATAAGATGACAATGAGTATATAATCATGATAATAAATGACATAAACAAATAAAGCAATAAAAGAACTGGATTGGCCATGTAAATGCAAGAGGGACAATTGGATTAAAGGATAGCTTCACCAATAGTGTCTTTCATTAATGTAACAAAATATCTTTATTATGCATGATTACACTTGGAAATACTTAACATAGGTACATTGCTTGATCACATGTTCCAAGAAATACAATAGTTCTTATTCATGGGCACTAATAGGTAGGATGTCACATGTCCAAGATCAAGCCACGTCCATCATATTCTCAGCCTCTAACTAGGTCACCTAAATTTGTTCAACGAGATAATGGTAGTGGTCCTGGTAATTCTGGCATGCTTGATCAACCATCTGTAACTAGTCTTACTCCTGCTATTCAGAGGCTCTAACTAATTCATTAACTCGGCCTTAGTAAGCTTATAGGGAATGCTCTGAAGCTTAGATTCTGAGTGTTAGAGTCTTATTCTCAACCTAGTTTGCTCTCAAATCTTAGGCTCAAGCTTATAAACATCTATTCTTCTTTCGATAAGTTAAAATGAGGGCATGGGTTCTAATAAGCTTATCCCTATTGACCCTGGCATCTTCTTTCATTGATGCAACTCTTTTTCAAGGGTAGTAATTTCTACCTACCATTCTGTTGATGACTTACTAAGATGTTGAGACTTGTTTACTTTAATAAGTGCCATGTAGCCTTTTGTGGAACTCTTAGGATCTTCCTTGAAGCTATTTTTCTCTTTGACCACCATGGTTTATTTTAACATCCTGAAGATAGAGGTTCATTTTTAATTGACTATTTTTTTTTAAACGAGTGATTTCTTTAGTGAAGGTTACCTTTTCTTGTTTAAACTCATGCTTGAGTAATTTGATCTCACAGGGAAATTCATCAATTAATATGATGCTCTAAAACCAGGCAATGGAAAATGTCATTAATATAATGAATTCTACACTCATCATATCTTAGAGTCATACTACTTCCTCTCTTTACCTCTCCATACAGTGGGTTTCTCTTTAAGAATGGAAAACTGGCTGAACTTTTAAGTTGTAGTCAATCTCACCATAATCAAAGTGCTATTGCTCAAAGTCTTGAACCAAAAGGATAAATTTTTGACATTGAAATTATCGTAAACTAGGATAAATGTGTAGCTAGTGCTACCCTATAATCCCATAAGAAGTACACAACTATAATCTCTATATTGGTATATGATTGTCTGTGGTGAAATCCAAAGGACCTTTCATACCACCTCTTCCCCTCAAAAGTTTCAAAAGTTCTAGACCTATTACTCCTTAAACTTGTCTTGGGGCCATTTCTTCTCAAAGAACATAGAGATAAGGTTGAAGTTAGGTAAGAAGTTGCATGACATTCTCTTTACCTTGGGGAAAAAGTGGCTGACAAGCCAAATATGAAAAAGTAGCATGCATTTGATGAAATGACCTTTCTCAATTTTCTTGTAAAAGCTGAGAGCTGAACTAGTTTCAACAATAATAGAGGGTGTAGATTCATGTTGCAGCACAATTAGGAAAAGAGATCTGTTAACATAGGCTAATGTTTTCGAAAATATGACCAAACCATATATTGTTAGAGCATAGATATCTTGAATTTTTTTGGTTGTCAATGGTATTTGCCATTGTTTCCATCAGGCTGGCCACGAGATGCACTCACTATTCCCCTTCATCTTGATAGGACTCTTAACCTAGAACTCTATTGCCCCAAGAATCTGAGCTAATCTTTTCTTAAAGGTTAAAGGGTTGAAAAGCCTTACAGTATATTTTGTCGATCTTAACTCTATTACTGTTTAGTAACATAGCATATTCATAGATTGTGGGAACCAAATCCTCATAATTGAAATTAAAGCATTAGTATGCCTAGTTCCAAAACTGAAATGCTGCTCGTAATGAGCCAACATACAAATGGACCTAAAGTAAAAGGGCTATGTCTTTATAAATCCTCTTGAATTATTCATTCTCGGTATTGTTCTAACTGGTTCATATATGTTTTAGATCTTGCTTATCATTTTGATGATACCCTATCTTAAGCTTTTCATGCATCGTTGAGACATACTCGGGTGTGAAAATGTCTCTGTTTTCACACTATCAGTGTTTTGACCATGCTCAGATTTCTTTAAAAGACTCCAGATTAGAAGTGGATTGTTGCTTCATGCTAGAAACCCCCAATTATCCCATAATGATGATGATTATGATGAAATTATGCATGCATCAAACAAAAAGAAAAAGAGAAATGAAATAGTGACCATACAAAATAATAAGCATAAGAATAAGGGAACAAAACAATAGCAACAAAAATGCATCACAAAAATTGCCCTAACAATAGATGATACAATGCCTAGGGGCGGATATGATAATTTTGAATGTTGTGATAATAAACAAACAGCATAACGATGTGTCAGAGTTAAAAAATTACCCTTAACAAGGTGACATAATACCTCATGAGGACAATAACTAACTAACTAAGCGACGACGTTCGTTCATCACTATCTATAGTGGGTACATATTAAGCCATTGTTTGGACAACATGACAGCTTGTTTAAGTTAGATATGACTCTTTTAGGATCACATGGGGTATTGTAGGTGATGGTATTCGCTCATCATCACCCACTTATTGAAGAAGGTTAACCATTAAGCATTATGACATACCCTAAAAATGATCATGAAATAAAATGACAAATGCAAGCGACAATGTTCATCGATCATTACCTACATAACGATAGTGTATAGGAGTAAATTAAGAAGTCTATCCCCGAGTGACCCTATTTTTCTAGTTATTTTAGCAGTGCTCCAGTATGGTTCGACATGGTTTGGCTCATAAGGTTCACTATATGAGTTTAAGTTGACACCTAAATTGTATCTGAAAAGCGCCTCTATCTGGTAAGGACACTTGTTTAGCAAATGGGTCTGATCCAGTGGATGTATTTCCCTATGCAAATGCAGAAGGGTACTTATAAGAGACATAGGTAATTTCTACCTCGAAAGATCTTACTATGCTTATGTAGAGAGGTGCTTATGAAGGCGGATAGTTCACTTTCTCCTAATAATTAGGATGCTAAACTCAACATGGCATTTGGTGGGAATCAAATTAAAATGCATGTGGATGGTGTGTGTTGGCAAAATAGTCAAACCTGTTGTTTTACCCCTATGTTACCACACTTATTCCAATCGATATTTATTCAAGAATAGCAACCCTTGACAATTATGAGACAAAATCACGAAAGGTAAAAGGTTAGAAGATAAAAATAAAAGAGAATTATATCTAAATAACGATGAAAACCAAAAAATTAAGAATTGAGCAAGCCATAGCTAGTCATACGCCTAACTCTCAAGTCCCTAGTGAAGTCACTAAGCTATCACTACATACCCCTTTTTCGATAATCCAAAGGAAGCAGACAATACTTAACAAAAATATGGTGTGTGGTCATATTGGTTAAAGCCTTTGAGTTATCTCTCGATCGAGATTTGAATTAGGCATAGTAATATGAAGAGCAAAAAGATCATTGGGTGAATCCTCATCTAACTAGTCTTGAAAAAATACCGCAAAGTCACCATAAATTTAGAGTCACCATCGATTATATTAGGCTAAGTAGGATCGAATGCCTGTTAAAAGCAATATTTCGAGTTACAGAACTCAAAACATCGATTTCGAGGTCTACAAAGTTTAAAATTTGTCGATTGGGTTTAAGAGTTGGTTATGCATAGGGAAGGACCAGCACCCCCACGACGCCTAAAATTAGCACCCGCTAACCATATCTTGCTTCAGTTTTAGTTTAATCAGTTTCCCTTTATCATTATCTCGAAATAATCCCCTTTAATGCATTAATTTTTGTGAAATTTATAGATCTATGTTTTGAAAGAAAATTTAGATTGCCTGTGTGCCTCGGAGGTGTAAGGAACATAGGGATTTTTTATGAAAATAATCTTCAGATTGAATTTTACAAATTTGGATGTCCTATGTCAAGAACTAGAGTGATACTATTGCAGAACATTGCCGTGTAATTTTTTAAAACAATTTTTACAATACGAATGCACAATGGTTATTACAAAGGGAAATGTTTTAGTAAGACGAAAAGAATATAATAACGTTGCATAGAATAAAACACAAAAAACATAAAATAGGAAGGACAATCAGAATGTATCTCATAATTATCTTCAATTATTAAGGAATAACCAAAATGATAATTTTAAGACACGTTTGGATTCGATGGTAACTTGAGAGATAGAAAAAAAAAAGGTTTTGATCAGTAAACTGGGAATGTCCAAAAGAGAAAATTTGGATTTCAAGTAAAATTTGAAAAGTATGGTTGGAGTATCTTCTCAAAAAGTGAGGTTGCAGTATCCCCAATGGTGATGATTTAGATGTGTTAAAAGAAGGTTTTGATTGAAAGACCTTTTAAGAAGTTTTAAGAGAGAAAAAATTTAAATTTTTAATGAGAAGCAGGGTTAAAGTATCCCCTCAGAGAATGGGGTTAGAGTATCCCTAAAGGTTAAAATTTTTTGTTTGAGAAAGGTTTAATTAGGAATCCCAAAAAAAAAAATCCACGAGAAAGAAAATTCAAGTTTGGAATGAAAAGTGGGATTGAAGTATCCCTTTGGACAGTAGGATTAGAGTATCCCCAAAGGTGACAACTTTATGTTTAAACAAGGTTTTGACTAAAAATCCTGAAAAGATTTGAGAGAGAAAATTTAAGTTTTTAATGGAAAGCGAGGTTGGAGTACCCCCTTGGATAATAGGGCTAGAGTATCCCCAAAGGTGAAAATTTTATGTTTAAAAAAAGGTTTAGAGTATAATCCTAAAAAAATTTGAGAGAGAGAAAATTTAAGTTTTAAATGGAAAGCAAGGTTTGAGTATCCCCTCAGATAGTAGGGCTAGAATATCCCCAATAGTGAGAATTTTAATATTATGGAGAAAAGAATATTTTAGGGCAAAAGATATTTTAAGAATAGAACTGAGAATTTAAATAAAATTATCTTTTTGCTTTAGACTTGATCTGAGTCTAGAGGGTTTGTGTTATAGTACGTGACTCCATGGGGAATCAATTAGATGCAGTTTCAGACATATGGACATCTCGATAAAAGTGGTTTAGAAAAAGTTAGAGATATTTGAATGCCTCAGAGTGGGAATTTGAAAAAATCAATTAATTTTGACTAATACTAAAAATAGGGGATAGCATCACAATGTCTCCCTTCCTGAATTTACTTTGGATTTATCCAAACGCTTTAGGGAGTAAACAAGGTATTGCTAGAGAGATAACTCGATGAGGACTAATATAAAAATATTCCAAAATCCTAAACACTCGTTTTCTAGGCAGGATTAATTTCAAAGTTACGTTTGTTCTGACACTAGCATATGTATAGGGAAAATGGTGCAACGGACTTTGAAAACTCATCTCAGACTCATTCGGTATTATTAAATCACAAACATTACCTTTTGAAAATAGGAAATTTCACAAACTTTCTAGGAAAAATATTTTAAAATTTTAAAAAAATCATCTAGAGGTTTGAAATGGCCTAAACAGAATGTAGTTTGCTAGTTCTATGGGTTCCAAACAGAAAGGGTTTGAACAAGCATAGGAACAGTCTGAATGCAAACAAGACACTATTAGAAAGATGATTTGATTTCTTTCATTGAAAATATTAAAGAAGTCTAGAAAAATGTGCTTGGTCTTAAAAACAATTTTTTTAATGGTAGGTATAGTGATGCTAGAGCAAAAAAGGAGAGTTTTTTAGTATTTTCAAGTTTCTTTAGGACTAAACTCGAGCTAAGGGCATTTGAATGTCTGTGACACAGAGAAAAGGTGACATGGGAATCGTGAGTTCATCCTATAATCCTAGAATAGTTTAAGATAATGAAACAACTCATTGACCATACGACAAATAAGGGTATTAGACTCAAGATCAAGGCTTAATGTTTTTATCAAATAAAAAAGCCATTTTTCCAAGACAAGTGCATTTTTATTCAACCATGAATCCAAACTTTGAAAGTTTGATTTATCTTCCAGATTAGAGGACCAATTTAGTGAAAATAATTAAATCCATGCTTCTCTCCATCTATTGAGAGTAGCATAGACTTAACTTGGGGTTTTTGAAAATCAAATTGAGCAAACAAGCAAGCATTTTGACAAAAAGGTTGTGAATGAGATGCAATGTATATAAAAGTGAACATAACAACACATTCAAACAAACAAAGATGATGTTTGATAATGAAAGAGGTGGCAAAAATGTAAGGTGATGACTTAGTTGATGGTATAAACAAGTTTAAACAAGGAAAAACATACTAGAATCTTAAAAAAGACATTTTTATTCCATGAAACCTACTAAGATGGAAGAGAATGCATGAATATGTTCAAAACATGTTAAAAAGAAGATTTAAGCATATGTTAAGTAAGTGAAAGGGAATAAAACATGACAAAGATGCATGAGTAGGGACTTTTTTTACGGTGAAAGAAAAACATGGCACATTTGGCCATCCAAGCAACAATAAAACATCAAGATCATCAAGAAAAAACTTAAGACTATCACATCCAAGGTCATAATAGTGCATGGGAGTCCTAAGATGGTCATGGAACATAAATGGCTCACTGGAATGATGCAAATGCTAAAAATAGAACATAAATAGAGGAAAGTAGAGAAAATATACCAAAAAGCTTTAAACTTTCACCTTTATTTTGAGCAGTAACTCTAAGCTAGATTCTTTCCTTCTCTTTACTATTGGTTAACAAGAAAAAAAGAGCTTTTGGTTACAGTCTGGATGAGGGAGAGTTTTGAGTGTGAAATAAAGGAAAATAAGGGTTTTTGGAGGTTTTTTTTAGGGAAAAAAGAAGAGATGGGAGAATGAGGGAGTGTTTTCAATGCAACTGGAGAGCCCCCTTTACTAAGCTAAAATTGGCTTTTTTATAGCCCAAGGTTCAGCCAAGGCTTTTTAGAGCCAAAGCAAGGGCATTTTTGGTTTTTCTTCATATGCCTTATGGCAACCCTAGGTACAATGCTCAGCTGGCTGAAATTTCATTGGTTGCCAACAGTAGGGTGATGGAATAGAAAGGTGTAGCAGTCTGCAACTAAAGAAAACTTAGTATGCCCTTTAATAAACCATATGTTTCATGAAAATGTCCTATTTTTGAATAATTTGGGCCTTAAAATTTGTTAAAACCCAATTTTAAGTCCAAAGTTGAGGCTTGGCATTCATTTTTATGATTTTTGGTGTAAAAACATGTTTGAGTCAGACTTTCAGATTAATAGTGAAGGTTGAAAGATGGTGCAAACTGAGGAAAATGCCTTGGTGTATCAATACAAAACATATTGTATTGATACACAAGGTAACTTTTGCCCATGAGTATCTATACAATGAAGTACATATCGATACCAAAAGCAAAAAATGTTTCCAATCTCAACACTTAAAGACCTGTATCGATACTACAAGGGCTTATATAGATACATTTGGCCAAAAATCACGATTTTAGCTAATACCAAGGCCTGTATCGATACAAACATGCTAACTATCGATACCACACCTTAAGTACCGATAATAAACCCTCTAGTGATAAGAAAGCTTGGTATCAATACCTATGCACTAATATGATTTGCACGTACCTTAGGCTCTCTATGGTAAAAAATGATCGAAAATTGACCCGTGCTCATTCGTATAACTCTAGATATGCCCAAGATGATGACCTCCAATGCCTTAAATGATGGCCCGAACAAAATAGGGTGTCTACACAAACCATAATTTTCCATGAAAATATCTTATTTTCTAGCTATTTGGGTCTCAAAAATCAGTTAAATCTAATCTTAAACCTAATGGTAAGGCCTGGTATCAATTTGGGTGATTTATGGAGCCAAAAATGTGGCCGCACTCATATTACAGATGGAGAAACTTGCCATGAGTCAAGCAAAAATAGCCCAATGTATCGATACATTAGGCATTTTTGCCTAATCATATCGATACATTTGGCATTGTATCGATACATTTGGTCCTAAATCTTAACTTAGCTATTGTCAAGCCCTGTATCATACATTGGGAAATATATTGATGCATTGAGATACATTAACTTTTTATATCGATTCAGCATAAGGTTTCTTGAATTTGACAACATAATAGCCATGTATCAATATATTAAAGTCATGTATCGATATAATTAATTAAAAATGAGAATTTTGCTTAACTTTGGCTCCCTAAACACCTTACCTTAGCTCAAAATGATATGGATCTACGTTTGTTCGATTGGTCTCCATGATGCTTGTACGGAGGCCTGAACAAAATTTAATGTTTACAATTTATACTACTGACATATAAGAGTATTTCTATAGACACTTAAGTGACATACCAAATGGAATTCTCATAGCAGGCCATGTTCATTGAACTTGTACTATTTAACAAGCAGCTTTATGCTGTCCCCATGTACACTATACTTTAACTTATGGGATCAGTCGCATGCATTAAATGCATAAAGGCTTATCATATACCAATTTTTGTGCACTGTTAATGTCTTCTCTTGACAATATGATAACCAGGAACATTTTTAGAAACACTACTTTAATGCATAAGGATTTTATAATTGTAACTCTTCACAATTCCTTTGCAAACCCAATATGTTTCATGGGTTTCATCTTCATAAGTTATTTATAACAATTATCAAATAATTTCTTATGGATAAAGAAATACCTCCTTAACATTAATAAAATATAATGTCTATTTACATGAAATCACTAAATGCTATAGCCTTGCAAGCCAAAGTGATTGGCTTGCAAGGCACTTTGGCTTGCAAGGCTTACACTAATAGAAGGAAGAAAAATTCCTACAAGAGGTTGCTTAAGAGGAGCTCGGGTAAAATTAAGTATCTACATATACTTAAACTAAACTATTAAAAATTGGGTAACCAAAACCAAACAAACTGAACTGGATTGATTTTAATCTGTTTTCTTCGATTACCCACAATTTTGCTTATCCGTATAAAGAATTTTGAATGCTTATTTATTTTTTCAAGTCTAATATTTTCATTTGAGTCATTTTATTTTATATTTATTTAAGTTGATTTTGGAGTTGGCATGCAATACATAGATTTTTTTTTATTTGCAGGGATGACTTCTCATAAAAAGTGTTCAGAGTTTAAATTGGCCTTTGGCTTAATCAGATTAAAGACTAGTTTAGCATTGCTATTGAAAAAAGCTTGGATTAGAAAAAGCTTGGGCTAAAAAAGTATGTTTAAAAAATGAAGTGAAAAATGCGATTTAAGAACTTTTAAGTGTTTGCATTGCCATGAAAAATTGTTATGAGGAATTTAAATACATATATGAAGGATAGGTTTAAAAATGTAAAGATAATAAAGTCATTTTATCCAAAAGCCAATTTTTAAACTACAAAAACTCCATTATTTTTTTAAGTTTTTGTTTAGATTGTCAAATCATTATTTTAACTGCAAAATACTTGTCCAAGAATACAAGATAAGCGATTGTCAAGCTTTTAGGTTTTCTTATATTGAAATGTAAAAGAATAAACCATTTGGGCCTTTTAGGTAAGTATTAATTTCATAATCGTTGCAAATTGGAGTCTTTAATTTCATTAGAATAATTAACTTGACCTCCTTTGTTGTTTGTCACTGAGGCAGCTATATATGGCCTATGTGTTGTTACCCATATGATGTTGCATACTTCTTAAATAGAGAATACAAAAACCTTCAAATGGTGGCTACATTTATTTGCCAAAATCATTTTTTAAACGATCATTTATAGTTCTTCAGTTTTTGTGCCAATTTCTTAATCAACCTTTTTTGATTTATTGCAAGGCATTTTAAAATTTAAAAATTCGCATATAAGTGCTAAACATTTTTTAAGCCAATTACAAAAGTATTTTTTGCCAACACACTTTTATAAGTAAAATATAAAAAATAGCTTCTTATATATATTTTTAATGATTGTATTTTTTGATATTTATGTTTTCTTAGACATTTTAACTTTATAAAATACTTTTTTAAAATGGTACAAATCATTCTAAATTTTAAACTACCTTTCTTTTCGTAGCAATTGAGCACCCTCACTTTTCAAATGTATTTTTCAACTATAATCATAATATTAAAGTATACCGAAATCATAGTATCAATTTTAAATAAATATATCACAAAATTTAAAAGAAATTTCAATTCTGTTAAACCTTTTAGTGGTGAATAAAATCAAGAGGGGGTGAGTTGATTTTTTAAAACTTTGGTAAATTAAAACTTTGATAAATAAAATTGAAAAAATCTAAACAATAAACTTTGGAGTGCAAGTTAATGAGTAGAAATAAACAAGGAAGGACAAGGAAGGAGAAACAAACTCAATGATTTAAAGAGGTTTGGCCTCAATTGTCTACGTCTTCTACCTCGGCCTTACTTGCCTTGGATTTCCATAATTCACTAACTTAAATTGTCTACCTTTCTAGGATAAGGTATAACCTTTACACTCCTTACATTTTAAGGCTAAGATAGAAACCTCTACCCTCTATCTTTTGTGGTTAAGATAGAACCCTCTCTCACTACTTTTGAAGGCTAAGTAGAAACCTTCTCTACTTTTCAATGGATAAGTAGGAACCTCCCCTTTTTATAAGGATTCGAGTGTAAATAAATAAGACCTCTAAAGGTTAGGTGTTTACAAGAGTTTTGGCTCAAGGAAAATATGTATCCAAAGATACAAAATGAAGAATATAATGATAAGAAGATTTAATCCTACACAAAGATGAATTACTTAGCAAAAATGTTAGAAAAGATGAAAGATGTGACTTTAAGCACAATCTCTTGGTTCTTCCTCTTGTTGAAGGTGTTGGAGTAGCTTATTTATAGCCTTGATCATGTTTATAGCCGTCGGGATGATTTGATGAAGGAATATAGCCGTTGGAGTCTTCATAAATGTCATTTCCCGTTGTTCCCCATGCTGTTGTGTCGATACAATACCAAGAGTGTCGATACATGAGTTAAAAATATGACAGTTGTAGGTTATTGTACCGATACAATAAGCTAAGTATCGATACTCGTCATGTTGTATCAATATAGACACACTTTGTATCGCTACATTTGGGGGTTTCTGCCAAACCTTAGCTATTGCCAAGCAATGTATCGATACATATAGGGTGTGTATCGATACTCACTGTATTGTATCAATACATACTGATTTGTATCAATACATTTAAGGGTTTTAAACATAGTATCGATACATTTACGCATTGTCTCAATACAGCCCTTTAAAATTATTTGGAAAATAATTTTTCTTGGCTTTAAAACATATAAAACTTATCTAAAAAGTGTTTTATATAAAAGAATAAATTAAGAACACATTTTTGAGTGCTTGAAGGAGTTAAAACATATTCTAGTATTTTTCACAGTGTTTACAAAATATTTCGTGAAAAAATACTAATCTTAAAAATATTTAAATACAAACTAATTAAACTTAAGTTTTAGTTATATCAAAACTGAGATTAATTCAAAGCTAATATGGCTAACAAATTCAACTTAATAAAATAAACCAGAATTAATGATGGCAATGGACTAGGGTGGGAGCGGATATCCCAAAATCCACTTTCACTCTACTAGGGGGATTGTTTTGTCCCACCATCCGCTCCCGCGTCATCATGGATATTGAATTTTTAATATTACTACTACCTCCATAGATGTTGAATACATCTATTACTGCCCTACCTTGCTTCACTCTATCTAATATTTCTTATTTACTTTTACTTTTTCAAATAATAAAATATACATTTCAAAAGAAAAAATATTTTTAAAGTATATCTAAACACAAAATAATAAAATATAAAGCACATATTATCAAAAAAATATTATCATATTATTATCATATTATCTTTTTAAAAAAATTAAATAATATGATAAAATAATATTATTTTTTTAAATAATAAAATACACCTGTCCTTTCCAACTTCATAGAGCGAGAAGACAGGAACTAATTAGCGGTGAACTGAACTGGACTCAAAAGTCCATGGCTGGGTGCGTCTGAGTCAGCGATGGCACAAGCACAAATCAAAGCGAGAAGCAAGGTCAAATCCGTCATTATGGAGAAGAAAAAACCCTAAAACTAATTACCTCAATCAAGGGTGCATTCGGACATATAAATAGGCTAGTCTCCTTCATTTCTCGTTACAGCAGGGAAGTAGTTTTAGGGCTTCATTGGCGACCTCTCAGGTTACACTTTATGATCTCTCCTTTTTTTTTTTCAACTCCTTTTTGCCTCTAGATTTTTCTCCTCTGATAGTTTGGTTGCTTAGAAATTGTGCACAAATAATTCACTCGATTTTACTCTTGAACTTGTTTTATCTTCTAATATGTTTGTTGTTTTTTGTTAAATTGTTTTGCCATAGAGGTTTAACTTAGTCTTCTTGTTTTTTTCATCATTTAATCAGTAGCCGCCAAAAGCTAAGTGTTACGCTGAATCGATTATTAGATATGCTGTGGTTTAGTTTTAAGTAATAATGATCAGATTGTTGGTTTAGTAGTTGATGTAACATGCAGATCTGCTAAGTTTTAGAATTGGTTTATCTATTTTACCAAGTTCATTTTGCTACATGGAAGTATGTGGGATAATTTTGAATTATGTGGACTTTTTAAAGAAATCTTAAGATTCTGCTTAGAATTGTTTTATCTATTCTACCAAAGCAAATTGGATCATCATTGACATAGTTCAGGGTTTCCTCTTCTATTTAGCCCTTTAGTTTCAAATTTTGCTTGCCTGCCCTTCCTTTTAAAGTTTGAGTGTGTATCTCACATAAAAGCCCATTCTGGCCTTGGTTTTAGTTCTTGTCAATGTTTTTAATCTGAGTTGTTTCTGTTAATTTACAGGTCACTGTCTTGAGTTGTAAGCATGGCAGATGGATCAAAGCGTCCATCAGTGTTCCAAAAAATACATGGGCAGTCCTATTTCATTTCCAGGCTTTCTCCTAAATTGGCAGCCCGGAATTACAATGTGACTGGTGCATATGCCAATGGAGGAATTCATATTGCTTTGCAGCAGGCCAGTGGGTTGGCACACGTGTCCCCTGTTTCTCCCATATTTGTACAAGCTCCATCAGAGAAAGGTGTTTCTGGTTTTATGGTGGATTTCCTCATGGGAGGAGTTTCTGCAGCTGTATCCAAGACTGCAGCTGCTCCAATTGAGCGGGTTAAACTTCTAATCCAAAATCAGGATGAAATGATCAAAGCTGGGCGTTTGTCTGAACCATACAAGGGAATTACTGACTGCTTTGCCAGGACTATTAAGGATGAAGGTGTCCTTTCTCTTTGGAGAGGCAATACTGCTAATGTTCTCAGATACTTCCCCACCCAGGTTGATTCTCTTTTCCTTTATTTTGAAGTGCTTTTTCTTTCTTTTCCGCCTTCCCTTTCAAGGTGCTTTTGTAGTTTTGTTTTGTTTGCTAACCGAGTTTGTTTGTTATATCTGGGCCCCTCTGCTGTTTCAGTGTATCTCTTCTTGGGAAAGAAGCAGAAAAAAAGCCCAAAAATTTGAGGCTTTTGATGCACATTTAACATGCAATGTTGTTAAGGCGTCCGCCTAGTGCCTAGTCATTGCTTTTAGCACCAGACGACAAAAGCGCTTCAGATCATTTTTGGGTGACGTTTATTTGATCAGGCGCACATGGCATGCCTAGTGCATCTAGGCGTTGCCTTTTTTGTAAGGCAATAGGTGCAAAAAAAAGCTCACTTGATTGATTTTTTTTTTTTTTTCATTTACTTTTAATAGTACATGGTACCGTAAAGGAATCATGCATATTGGTCAACAAAAGAAAAAGGAAACTTTGCATGTTTTGTAAGATAAACTGGATCTCTATTTAGATTTTATTGTCACAATTATATATCTTAAGCGTATTTTATATATATATATATATATACACTCACACACACACAATGACATATTAAGCCTTTTCCTAGGCAAGCATATTTTTGCGCATTGTGCCTCAAGAAATATAAAGTTTTTAGCACCTAGAGTGCACCTTATGCCCTTGATAACACTAGTAAGTAGTAACATGTGTGATTTAGTGCTGACTATGTCAGCTTGGTCAAGGGACTTGCTTATCTTTCTTTTTGTTCTTCTTACCCCTCATTTTATTTCTACTGCTTTAAGCTTAACTCTTCTACATGTGCCAGGCTCTGAACTTTGCCTTCAAGGATTACTTCAAGAGAATGTTCAACTTCAAGAAGGACAGAGATGGCTACTGGAAATGGTTTGCTGGGAACTTGGCATCTGGTGGTGCTGCTGGTGCTTCATCTCTTCTTTTTGTTTACTCTCTGGATTATGCTCGTACCCGTTTGGCTAATGATAATAAGGCCGCTAAAAAGGGTGGTCAGAGGCAGTTTAATGGTTTGATTGATGTCTACAAGAAGACCATCCAATCTGATGGCATTGCTGGTCTTTATCGGGGATTTAATATCTCATGTGTTGGAATTATTGTTTACCGTGGACTCTACTTTGGAATGTATGATTCTCTGAAGCCTGTTGTTTTGGTTGGTGGATTGCAGGTGTGTGAGCTATAATGGATCTGCTTTCTTCCCCTTAAAACTATGTCTAATCAGTAACATTTCCTAGAGTTTTATGGGTTGACTTGAGCATGGAACCTTATGCTCTATGTTTTTGGTATTTACAGGATAGTTTCTTGGCAAGTTTCCTGCTGGGTTGGGGTATCACAATAGGTGCTGGACTGGCATCTTATCCAATTGATACAGTACGTAGAAGAATGATGATGACCTCTGGAGAAGCCGTCAAATACAAGAGCTCATTGGATGCATTTTCTCAGATCATCAAGAATGAAGGTACTAAATCACTATTCAAGGGTGCTGGTGCAAACATTTTGCGTGCTGTTGCAGGTGCTGGTGTGCTTGCTGGCTATGACAAACTGCAGGTCATTTTCTTGGGCAAGAAATATGGATCTGGCGGTGGTGGCTGATGCTGCTGTCTTGAAGAATGATTTAGAATCCCATAATTTTGGATGGATATAGTGCTTTTGATAGTTCCCCACTATTTAGGGATTTAATGAGAAAAGTTGGTGACGAAAAAGCTACTTGAATGTTGAGTGTTACATGTGTTTAGTTCAAAGACCATGTGGTTTTTGCTTGGTTTGTGTGTTTTTTTTTCTTTGAGGGGTGGGGGGGTTGAGAATAATTAGACATTGCCTTCTAAAATACATGCTTGATTTTCTTCCTGATTGTGATTGTTACAGTGTTTTGTTTTCTTCACCTTTTGGATATATTGGTTATAGGAATGATAGCCGTAGGGATATTCAGATACCTTATAAGAGATAGGGATGGCTTTTTGTTTTTTGTATGAGAGGCAAGCATGGAGCAGTGCTGGTAATTGCGTGTCCCCTCCCGTCTCTATTGAAATAATTTATTTTTAAATATTTAGTTTTTAAAAAGATAATAAACTAATTATATCTTTTAAAAATTTAAACTTAAATTTTCATTATATTTTTCTAGTCAATTTTTAGTGGAAAATAAGTAAAAAACATTGGATCGGATAGGACGGAGCAGCAATAGATGTATCTGATTTTTTTATGAGAAAGCAGTAAGATAATAGAAAGGAATTGCTGGGCCTCATCTAAAGTTCAAGAGAGCCTTTAGAGTTAGAATTTCTATTCCATGTTTCTTGTTTCTGTTTACATATTAGAGTATTGGTAGCAGGGGAGCCTGTACAATGAAAAACAGAGAATATAGAATGTGGATTAGGTTTAAGACTGGCATTTTCATAATTTAATATCATTAAAAATCTTTTAATAAATATATCTATTGATGATAAATAAAAAAGAGTTAAATTTAATTATAAAGTATTTATTTTAGAGTTGTAATTTTCATAAACCATAAAATGTAAAAAGATTTATTTGATAAAAATACAAAGAAGTTCAATTTTATATTAACTTTTTTTTATTTTCATAAATTTTAATTTTACATCAAATTAAAAATAATAAATTTATCAAGTTGAACATTGAACATAGAATAAACTTTACATGTTAATACATTTATTAATTTTAAGTATTTGAAAAATATACATCTAAATATTTTCAAAATACATAAAATAACGTTTATTCGAGTATGAAATACATGACAACAAATACTAGTATATATAAAAATATAAATATGAAGAATTTTTTGAACTAAAAAAAATAATTATTATTGTTTACTCTTTTTTTAAACTGTTATTATAAATATTTTTATTATTAATAATACTAATTTAATTTATAAGTAAGAGTTTTAATTTGATTAAAATTACTTTTTAAAATGATAATATCAATTATTTTTTATTATATTATTCAATAACTTTTGGAATAATTTTTATCACTATGTTATGTACTATAATTTAGGATTATATTTTCTATCCAAATGTTCAATCAAAATAAAATAGTGATAATTTCATTTGTTTAAATTTAATCATTGGTTAATTTATATATATATATATATATGTATATCTTACGTTAGTACTTATATTCTTAAAGTAATTATCACTAAATTAGTAATGTAGTTAAATATCAATTAAACCTAAGATTTCTTGAACGCTTTAAATGTTATTTTCACAAAATATCAAATATTGAGTAATACTTTGCTAGCCATAGCTTTTTGCCTTTTTCTCTTATAATGGTTTCGGTTTTTTTAGTCACTACCATAATTTTTTTTGTTTCTTATTTTCGAGAATATTACAAATTCAATATCTTTGAAAAAATTTTCCAACTAAAGTTTTTAGCCTTTTGGTAAGTTGTTATTTTTTAAATATAGTTTTATATTTTTTATTTTTATTGGATTTGTTTTGGTCTAAGCAAAGTTCTACATATTGTGAATTCAATAGATTAAAAAAGAATTCATCATAGGTTTTCAAACTAAGTTATCATTTATAGGAAAAAATATATTATTTAATAAATTAAAAATTAAACACGTAAAATCACATGCAATATATATGATATTAAAAATTAGTATATATAAAAGTACATGAAGAATTTTTTAACTATACTAAAATATCCATTTTTGTTCATTACATTACTAAATTTATCATTTTAAATGTTATTTTTATTATTAAGACTTATGACATTGATAAATAAGAATTCAAATTCTATTAAAAGATTTTGGTTAAATTGATTTATTTGATAATAAAAAATATTAAAATTCACATTGAATAGTTTTGTTTTCAGAATTATATAATTGACATTAACTTGAAGAAGTAAAAAGAAAAGTTATATTAATCTAATTTTAAATGTTAATAAAAATTTTAGTTATTTATATAATATTTAACTTTATATTTAATATATAAAAATTATAAATAACTAAATTTTTTATAATAAAAATATTTTATATTATGTTATAAGTTGTCATAAGATTTTTTTTTTATTTATGATTTTGTATTCTAACTATTAATAACATTTATCATTTAAAATTTCAATACAGTGATCATTTTTTAAAAAAAAATTGCTATAATATTTTAAATAATATTTTTAACAAATTAATTATGAACCGAACTCTTAAGTAGTTAATATTTGATCAAACAACAATTGTAAATTTAGAGTTTTTGTATAAATAAATGCACTGATCAAAATATTATAAATTCAATAGCTTTAAAAAGTTTTATTTCACAAAAAAGATTTTTGAGTCTTTGGTAAGTTTTGTTAATACGTTTTTGTGCTTCGAATTATTTATTAAATTTTTTTATTTGACAGCTATTGCAAATTCAATAGATTAAAAAAATCATTACAAAAGTTTTTGGTTATTGTTAAGTTTTTTTTTTAATTATTATCAATTAATTTATTATTTAGATGAAGTAAAAATACATTTTCAATAAATTAAAAATTAAACGATTAAAATCATGTGCAATATTTTAAACTTAGAAATATTTGATTTTTAAATAACAATAATAATAATAATAATAATAATAATATCACTTCTTTATTTTATAAAATAAACGTAGAAGTGGTCATTTGTCGTTTGCTACCGAATTAATATGTTGTATGGATACTAACAATACTTAAAAGAAAAAAAACAGAAAAAAAAAAAAAAAAACCAACGGATAAGTTGGATTGAATATGCCCATCTATAACACTGATATAAAGTTGTCCCCTAAGTAAAAAGAACGTAAATTTGAGAATTGCTTAGGCTATAACTAAGCAATGGCTTTTTTTTTTTTTTGTTCTGGGGGTGAATTAGATCAATCAATTTGGTTTACTAAATAAGGAAAGGAAACGAAGGGGAAAAAAGAAAAAGAGGGAAAAAAAAAAAAAAAAAAACAGAAAGAAAGAAAGAAAGGAAAGGAAAGGAAGAGAAAAAGATGGAAAATTTTGTGTATTGTCATATTCGTGTTATTTTTTGTACTATATTTTAATTCTTTTTCATATATTATATTTGTATCGTGTCTTAATTTATTTTATATTCTGTATAATTTGTCATTGTAATTCAATTTAGAAAAAATTTTTTATGTTTAGTCATATTTATGTTGTATCTCAGTTCATGACATATTTTGCATAATTTGTTTTGAAGATTCAATTGTTTACAAAAATGAATATCATGATGTGTTTTGTTTATGGTATTTTCTTGTATGTTTAAAATTATAAAATTATATAAATTTTATATATTAATAATTCATTTTATATAAATTTTCACATGTTCATGTATACTTGCTGTGTTCGTATTATTTTTGTGTCGTATCATATTTTAATTATTTTTTTATTTTATATTTGTCTTGTATCTCAATTTATTCGCTATTTTATGTAGTATGTCATATTATTTTGATTTTCTCTAAATTAATTTACTTAAGAATTAGATTATTATATCTGCTTATAAATATCATTTTCAAAATTTTAATCTAATTTCCCAAAACATTAAAAGATGAGAAAATTTTATGATTCATACTATTTTTTCATGTGTTTAAATGTATTATAAATATATGTAATATTTTAAATGTTAATAATTTTTTATATATATAGTTTGCCGTGTTGTTTATTCGTGTCGTGTTCACATTTTTAATGTTGCATTTTAATTATTTTTGTTGCGTTCTATTAGTATTGTGTCTCAATTCATTTCGTATTTTGCATAGTTTGTCATCATGATTCAAATTTAGAAAAAAAATTTTGCGTGTTCATGTAATGTCCTAGTTTATGACATATTTTTGCATAATTTATCATAGTAATTCAACTTAAAGAAAAATTTGTGTCATAATGTGTTCATGTTATTTTTGCATGCATTAAAAGATTATAATTTTATATAAATTTTGCATGTTGATAATTTATTTCATAAAGATTTTGACGTGTTTTTGTATTAATATTATTTTTCGTGTCGTGTCATATTTTAATTCTTTACTCATGTGTTTGTATTATCTCTCACTTGTCCCAGTGACTCGATTTTAACTTCAAAATTTTTACTCAAGAATTAGATCACTATATCTACCATACATTAATCTATAATATACATATTTATATAAAAATATGAATGTGAAAAATGATTTGAACTGACAAAAATATTCATTGTTGTTCACTAAATTTCTAAATTACCATTATAACTTATTTTAATATTAATAAAACTTGTTCAATTTGTAAGTTAAAAATTTTAATTTTATTAGAAGATTCTTTAGGAAAAAAATTTATTTGATAATAAATAAAAAATTAGAGTTTACATTAAATTGTTTTATTTCAAGTTTTAATTTTTTTAATCTTAAAAAGCAAATAAATTTATTTGATAAATGAAAATGAGAAACTTATATTAAATTTCTTATATTCATATTTTTAATGTTACATTAACATTAAAAATAATAAAATTTATATTAATTTGACATAATTTACCCATAAAACAAACTTTATAAGCTAATACAAATCTTATCAGTGAATATTTTAATAATTTTATTTATTTGTGAAATGTATTACAATATGATCAAAAATTATAAAAGAAATCCATTGGTGACACAAATGATGGCGAATACTAAATTAAATATAAATATTATTTTTTAAAATTTTAATATAATTTCTCAAAACATAGCAAAGGACATATTCTAGTAATACTTAAAAACTAACGCTTAACTATTCTTAGGTTTATTTTATTATCTTTTATATTAATACTGCCCTTTTTCTTTATGTATTTTGTCGCTACCTTTTCATTTTTGTTTTTTGCATGACTTTTCGTTTTTTTTTTTTAATTTCTATTATTCTTTTCTTTATTTTTCCTTTAATTAATTTTCAGAATACAAACCAAAACGAATTCACCGTAGCTATTTCTCTCAGAATTTTGATTTTACTCTTCTCCTAGCTTTCTTCATTTACAAACCAGCAAACATGCAATTAAATTGTTGTGGGCCTAATCTTTAGAGGGCTTACTCGAGTTTGGGACCGATGGGTCACTCTACCATCCTTGACTGGATTGTTATTGCCAAGTACCTTTTAGAGTTAGCAACTTCTTTGTAGTTTTGAAATTGCTTTCGGTCATTGCATACATGGACAATAACTCTTGAATCAAGCCATCGCTTACAAGATTTGGAATGTGTTGTCATATTAATGTCTATAATCATACCGATGTGTAGGCTTTGGATTCTTTTAGTGACCATTGCCATCAAATCCCTTTCCTCGACAATATTTGCCTTGGAACTCAAAGCTTTGTTTGAATGATTATTCTTCTTAAGAAGTCTGCAGTCTCTAATGTAATGCCTTTTTTTATTACAATGGTAATACAATCATTTCTTTTTATTTTTTATCTTGCTTATCCTCCAAATTAGACGAGACCTTTCGATTATCCTTCGAGGCATTCTTTAGAATTTAGAGAAAGATACACTACATCTCACTTTTGAGTTTCCTCTTCGATGCCAAGTTCCTCAATATATTTTCAACAGTGAAATCTTCCGTCATATACTCATTCCAAGCTGAAGACAACTTAAAGATTATTGCCCCAGTTTATAATAATTCAAAAATTATACCCTTTAAGTCATAAAGCCTACTAAGAAGGAGAAGTAATTCATGAACTTGATCCATAATGGGTATGCTTTCAATTAATTTGAATTCAAAATATTTCATCTTGCGAAATTTATTCATGTCTTGCCTTTTGTTGTTGTATTCGTTTTTGTATTTTTCTTCCAACAACTTCTAAATCACAATGGGGGACTTGACTGACATGTAGAGCTCATAGAGGCAATTGGATAGAATGTTTAGAATCTGTCCTCTACAAGTGAATCATTCTTCACTTTCTCTTTTGTTAGAACGTGTCATCCACAAGTGAATCATCCTTCGCTTTCTGACTTTCTTTAATACTTGCATTGTTAGCAAGATCATCTATTGGCTTCAAATTTGAATCTAGGACATAGGCAATATTCAACATGGTAAAAAAAAAAAAAATTATCTTATCTTTCCATCAATTGAAGTTGGTGCCATCAAATCGATACAATTTTACGAACTCTTAATTCATCACTTTGTAGACAATCGTCTCTATGGCCATCTCAATTAATCCTCTAAAATTGTTGCAAAACTAATGCATTTGAGTAGACAAAAAATAGAATTGAAATCAAGAGTTTGAGACACCATGAATCGCTTTCTTTAAAAAATTATTTGCTCTCATACAGTTTGCTAATTGATTAAGGCAATAACACTTCTAGAAAATAACCAAGACTTGTGAATTTAGCAATATTGAAGACTTCCCTCGCCTTTTATTCTTTCTAATGAAATATATATATATATATATATATATATGCATTAAAATTTAACAATTGATATTATTAGTATATGTGGACCTCCAAAAGACATGATTAAAAAGTATGGTTCAACTGAGGCAAATTTTCAATAGTAGTCTTTGACAAACAATATATATATATATATATATATATATATGCACCCTCTCCTTCAACTGGTTGTAATATCTATAATCTACCGTTAAATTAGACATTTCTTTCTTGAATATCCAAATTTTGAAGATATCCTGCAGCACAATGCTTTTTCAAAGAGTTTACCGCATGCTTTCAAGGGAGGTTTGTCATTCCTGGAAATTGAGGTGGTGGTTTGTTTTGAACTTCCTTTTTCTCTAAAGTGTATTAAGACATGCAAAATCAGCGATGAAAGGGCTGTTAACCATCTTTTTTATCTCCAATTTTGAGTTACGGAAATCTTTATGAGCTTAGAAATCGGATTTGATAGTTCCAAGGTACTTGTGCTTATACATCTCTGCGTGTGTACGAGCAATTAACTAGTATATTCATTGACTTTTGCCCTTTGCAGTTTTCTGATGTCTATATTCAAAATGCAAAGGAAGTAGTTTAGTTTAACTGACACCTGTATGAGAATTGAATGTCGAAAAGAACAGAGGAGATTCAATGTCCAACTTTTTGAGCAAATAAGACGTACACAATTTCCATTAAATCAAATTCTTGTATATTGTTGTCTAAACTCTAAACCACTTTGACTTCATGGATGCTAGTTTCTACGCTTATTACATCTTAAAACAATGACACAGGGAACACTAACAAAGTAAAACGCGAAAGTGATGGGAAAAATTACAGGGAAAGTAATACATCATTCAATAATATACACATCTACATTTTTATTAGCCACTTCAGTTGTGTAACTAAACTAACCCTACCTTCCATATGTACATTCTAAAAGCCTTTTTTTTAATATGCAAATAAGACCGCAACACCTGGATAGGACAGATATTGGTATTCGAATCTTAAATCTGTTAAATATCACCACTTAAAGGTGACTACGTAATTAAACACTGGTTCACATTCTAAAAACTTTGGATGTACTATAGGAAGAGTTAGACCTATCACTAGAAAAAAGGGTTAAAAGAAATGTAAGGTTTCAACAATCTGTTTTTTCACAAGTATGTTATTAGGCTTACCAAAACTCTGTTCAACCATTAGATGTCTCTTTTTTTCTTCTTTTGTAGTCCAGAAGCACACTCTCCCTCTCTGAGGGAGTAGCAGAGACTACCCACTTACTGAACTCAATCAATCCCATGCCCTTGAACTGTGCTAGCAGACCATATTGAATCTTTTTCCTGTCTCTGGTTGAGACAACATTTTCCTCCCCGCCAGCTTTCCATGAAGCATTTGCATCTGTTCTCAAGTTATCATCCTCAGTAATGACTACTATTCTCTGTTGTTTCCCATGTCTAGCGTTGACAATGTCTTCATTACGATGGGCATATAAGATACCTGAAGATGAAGAGAGCGAGATTTTCAAGAGTCAGTTGCTGTAAGAGCTCTCTCTCTCTCTCTCTCTCTCCCTAAATCAGCAATTTTTTATCCTAATTGATGCCCCAGTGACATGCAATCAAATATGATCTTAACTGGTCATATATGTATCTTATTTGGAGTAACATCTAATAGCATATTTGTCCATTGGCTTGTAAAAAGTAACACAGAACAGAAAACCAAACTGCAAGTTAAAAATAAAATCTACCTCCAACTGCTATAAGTTTTGCTTTTAACTCCATGACATGTGGAAAGAATGATTAAAAAAATTCAAATGATCAAATATGAATGAAATATTAAGCCATTGACTAATTGTTAAAAGAAACAACGGAGAGAAAAACATGGAAGCAAAAAGACTTACCCAAGTCTTCAAGAACTGCTTTATCAGTAGCACCACTCTCTGTGGCGCTGGAACGCAAATTCTTGGACACTGAGGAAAATGTTTCACTTCTCTCTAACGGAGTTGAAAGGGCCCGTAGATTGGTCAATTCCTGCTTATCGCTATGGTGTTCTGCATGCTGTTGCCCTTGTTTTTCATGCAATTCAAGAATTTCACTAGTGAAAAGTTTATCTGAAAGATCACGAAACAGATTGCAGATTCCAAAAAGCTCGCCTTGAAATTCCTTGCAGTCCTGAAAAAAAAAAAAAAGAATAGAGGTAAGATAGAACCTAGAAAACTCTCTCAACTCAAAAAGGATGACGGAGACATTTCACATCTAGATCCAGCCACAAGTTCAATATATGCTTCAATTAGTTTATCAAATGGATTTTATCGACAAGGTAACATTGCAACGATGTTCGGGTAGATCTAAAAGAGTCATATTATTGGGAAAGTAGTTTAGCCACCCAAAAAAAGAAATTCCCATATCTATACCTGCACGCCTTCAAAGTATCTTTTTTCCATTTTCCCAGAGACAGCAATGTTTGATAGCTGCTGCTTATACACCTGTCGTGAATATACAAGTTCTTCAAGGGAACCAGCTGCAAGAAGGCGGAAAACCACAACATGCCGCCTCTGCCCAAAACGAAATGATCTGTCCTGGGCCTGTAAATCTTGGGCTGGGTTCCAATTTGGATCAAATATAACCACACGATTAGCACTTACAAGATTCAATCCAAGTCCACCAGCTCGGGTTGATATAAGGAAAACCTGAAACCAAAAGAAAGAAACAAAATGATATGAAAATTCAAATTACAAGCCTACTATACTTCAAGATAATTCGAAAAATACTTGTCTGCTTGGACTTGAGTTAAACTCATCAACAAGAGACTGGCGCATGTTGGTTGGAGTAGATCCATCAAGTCTTGAAAAGCAAAAACCTTTTCGTATAAGAAACTTTTCCAAGATATCAAGCATCCTGAAAATTGTTGTTAAATGCAATGAGCAAAAAAGGAAAAGATTGGTGCAAGCAACAGGATCGATGCACATAATAAATTCAAACTTCAATGTTCAAGAACCTAAACTCTCAACTATATGATTTTACTATGAAATAGCCAAGTTATACCACCAAATATTTGAAAAGAAAAAAAAAAAAAAAAAAAAAGAAGAAGAAGAAGAAGAAGAAGAAGAAGAAAAAGTCCTCTCATATTCTTGATCAAAATGACAAGAAGCTTAGCTTATCATACAAGCTATTCTTTTAGCCCGTCCTCATTGAAGATTAAATTACCTTTTACTAAAATTTAGATTCAGTACCAATTTTGGAAGATGAAATGCTAAAATCAGATGAGAGTTTCCAATCTCTGAAATTTTTCATAGCATTGTATATGAAACAATTTTGACAAATGATCTTCATTCAATTTAAAAAGAAACAGGCAATGAAGAAAAATTAATACACAAATCTTCGACAAAATAGGGGAAAATGTTTTCTTTAATACTTTCTGCTCAAGAAAAATATGGAGTAAAACAATTTATCATACATACATGCATACACACGCATGTACATACATACAAGGATTTTGGCCAATCTCAAAATATTTCACAATGTTTTGAATTTGGCTAGCATATTTGGTAAAAACACAAGACAAGGCCATAGAGGTCCAGAAGTCATGGTCTAGTAATCTCGCAATTCAAGAGTTTGGAAAATACCTAAGCAGTTAAGTATGAAATAAGAACATTACCTGACAGAGTAGCTAAAAAGAAGGATTTTGTCACCCATCAACGCCCAAGAGGACAATAACTTTTCCAAGACTCTCATCTTGCCACAATATCTAGTTTCACTTAAAGCCATAAAACTCTTGCTTGGGGCATTCCCTCCCACCATCTCAATATCGGGACCAAAGACAGCAGAGGCAAATTCTGCATCTTTTCTTTGTTTATCTGGTTCATCCCTAGGATTGGGCTTAATAAGCTCCAAGTGATTGCTAATCTGCAGTAAAGATCCAAAGGTAAGCACTAGACAGATCCAGAATCATGCAACAAGACCATGCTCGAAGTTTATGCAAAAAACTGTACTCTTTAATACTGTTAAGCATCCAACCTAAAACCAATTGGTAATAAGTGGAAAGGCCCAACTTGAATATAAGAGCACAGAAAACCCAATTTGGGATAACACCACTTAACACCCGCCTGAGGTGTAGCTCAACAAAGGCCTATATGTGGAACTCTAAAACCAAAAGGTAACAGGTGAAGGCCTAACTAGAATATAAGAACGCAAGAAACAACATACTTAATAGATGTAGGATAACACCACCTAACAAATACCAAATGCTCAAGATAAATAAGAGATCTCTACATATCAAACTTTTTTTTTCTTTTGGGATAAGCGATCTCTATGTATCAAACTTAGGCATACTAAATTGGTAAATTATAATGCAATGCGCCACACATCAGTATTTTTTTCTTTTCAATGATGACTAAATATATCTTTTGAAGACAGCAAGGCTCATGGTTTTAATCTAAAATCGATGCAATAAACAGGGATGGCTAGTAGATTGAATCCATGAGATGCTGGTAAAAGGAAAATTTCCTTAAGAATCTGTGCAAAGATTAAAGGGAATTTGAAGAAAAATGCATCAGTTAAAGAAAGATGGTGTGGTTTTTTAGTCAAATGGTTCATGAATTGCACTGATGTATCAGACAGAAAACTTTGAACAGTCTGCATAAATTGTATGAATCTACAAATATAAACATCAATCATAACATATCTTCTCCACCCTTCAGCAATGTTCGGTGTCCATGTTGAACTTATAACTGACAAAATTAAACATTTCATCCTACTTTGCACCTTAATCCTTATGCCATGCCTTATAACGAGATAATAAACTTTCAGATAATCAAAAAGTTAATTGTCTTGTT
This sequence comes from Adansonia rubrostipa, assembly GCA_038381775.1. Taxonomy (NCBI): domain Eukaryota; kingdom Viridiplantae; phylum Streptophyta; class Magnoliopsida; order Malvales; family Malvaceae; genus Adansonia; species Adansonia rubrostipa. The sequence goes on along the minus strand of JBBYHM010000009.1, from coordinate 1,669,557 downwards.
ATGAGCCATGGCATAACAAGACAATAAACTGTGGTTCTAGCTCCTACTTCAAAAACTTAAAAACTATCAGTAGCTACAAGCATTTTTCTAAGTATAAAGGTAGCAGGTCTCTCCTCTCAAACAAATGAGTTGGAGATCTTTCTAGAGATCCTAAACGAACCTAAGAGTTTTCATTAAAGAATCAACAATAAAAATTATAAAAAAAGAAAACAATGGTAGAAGAGGAAGGGGAAGTCATTGACCTGTTGCAGCTTAACAAGGCAAGGAAGGACAAGGCAGAAAGGGCAAGAGTCACAACCCTCTGGGCTGTCCCTGTGAAGGTAAGGCCATATAACTCCATCAGGCACAATCCTCCTACAACATTCTACTTGGGTAAGAGGGCTACCACAGCTACAGCGCTGGTCCTTGTTTATAAGACATTGGACATCTGGCAGCTGCAACATTCTCCCATACACCCGTTTTTGCAATTCACTCATGGCGCAGAAGACAACATTATCTTCCTTTCCCAACATAAGTTGTCCAATAGTCTCCTCTTTTGTCCTTCTTAGCATATATTTACGAAGGACTGCTACCAGGTGCTGTTTACGCTCACCAGCAACCTGAACAAATCTTTCAGGAGCAGTTGACCTCTGGCCATGTTTGAGGGGTTCATCATAGAACTCCCGAAAATGTTCCCTTGTTCCCAAGGATCCAGGAGCAGCCCAGTCAAAGAGGTTAAAGAGTTCCATAATTTTGTTCTGCATGATGGTTCCTGTCAGACCAATACGTCTGCGTGTCTTAATTTCTAAACAAGCTGTATAGAGTTTTGATTTTTCATTTTTTAAACGGTGTGCTTCATCAACAATCACAATCTCCCATTTGATCTCTGACAAAAGACTGCCATGAATTCTAAATGTGTCAAAACTTGTAATAAGAACTTCAACTCCATTGGCCTGTAGCTTCTCAAGAATTAAATCACGGCTTGACCCATGGTAAAGAGAGACATTAAAGGCTGCCCATCTGGAGAATTCACACTCCCAATTGTGGATGACAGAAGTGGGACAAATTATTAATACAGGGCCTTTCCTGCCAACCTCATTTTCGTTCAATGGTCTGGAGTCACCATATTCCTCATCTTTTCCATATACAGCAGCAAGAAATGCAATTGTCTGGATTGTCTTGCCTAGTCCCCTGCATTAATTTTTAGGGCAAGGTGAAAAATGAACTATTATTCCTTCTGAAAGAAGGCGCTCCTAAACAAATAAACACTATAATAAGGCTTACCTAAAACCGGTCACTCGGTTTTCAAAGAGTATAGAATAGAAGAGAAAAGAGATGAAGAAAAAGAACCAATGAAAAACTTGTGTGGGTAAATAATAAAAGCCATGCTATCATATAAAGGAAGGACCCTGCGGTAGTCATCAAGTGCTCTAAGTTCTCATTTATTACATTCTTCGCATAGGAATGTTTATTTCTTGATTCTTGCTAGTTGCTGCTATTCACATTCATGACATAAACACAAGCATACTTGTTATTGGTTTGTTCGTGGCTAGAACCAATGCTAATTTGTCACTTCACTCAAGTGACCTGAGGCAATATAAGGGTTCTAGCACCTGGAGTCCACCCTTCGCCCTTGACAACACTATAATTGTTAGAAGACTGTAGAGATAAGAATTTAAAACTGAAATAAGACGAGATCATAGACCAAATTTTAAGTTCCATTATAAAGGCTATAAGCTACTAAAAATTTATGAAAAACACTCCACTTATTAAAAAGAAAAAGCATTCCGGCCATGAACAAACCAATAACAAGTATTCTGTAAAGAGAAACTAAACATGCATGTGACAAAGATTGACAGCAATCCTATGAAGCCGGAAGCAGACAAGGAGCACGGAAAGAAAGATGCAAGTAAAACCAGGTCAGAGAAGTTACACGAAGAAACAACTAAGCTGAAGGAGCTAAGGGCAAGAAATAAGGGTTCAGCTGGCGGTTATGCCAAGGCAAAGATGGGCTAGTTCCAGAGAGCGCAGGTTGTGAAACACGTAAATGGAGTAACCATATTGCTGAAATTATTAGATATTTTCTGCTTTTGTAAATAATGTTTATTAGTGAATATTTAAGTATTTCCTTGAAGTTAGTCAATATTTTCAGTTGGTTATGCTATCAGATATTTATTAGCAAATATATGAAAAGAATGAACAAGAAATATATATGCAAGAGTTTCTTTTCTCTACTCTCTATTCTTTCTTTTTTCTGGTCTCTGTTTATTCTGAATTCAATCCTAGTACTTCATTACAAATAGATATCCAAGCAGCTTCGATTCAACCACGCAAGCTGGGTAGACATAAGTCACAATCGAGTATGGCTGAAGGCACTCAACTCAACACCCTCCAGAAGCAAGTGCAAACCCTGCAGACTCAACTCGAAGCCTTAAAAAATGCTGATGTTGTCATTCCCAGGTGGTTGGAAGAGCAGAAAAAGGGAATCGAGGAGAAGCTTGCAGAAAATCACGGGCATATGAGTAAGATTCCGGACTTGATAGCCCACAAGAAAAGAGTCATTAATAGAATCTGATGAAGAAAGAACTGCCAATACCCTTAAGATCCCATGCAAAAATAGAAGGTAAACTTCCTGTAGAAATAAGTGTTATTAATGAACAAGGGAAATATGTTCCTGAGCACAGTAAACCTGGAATATTATCTAAGAATCCTTTAGATAATCACCAGAACCTGTTACCATCACCTAGTCAAACCCAAAACATTGTAGAGGGAAATGCAGGAAGTAGTGCCCCTGGTGGACTGCACGCTTTTACACCTAGCCAAAAATAGAACTTCCTTTATCTAAGGGTACAAATCCCAGGGGTTGGGTAAAGAAGTGTCACAAATATTTAACCAAATTCAATATTGCTGATTCTCAAAAGTTGGAGGTAGCATCTACGTATCTAACATGCAAAGCGGAAATTTGGTTCGATGGATACTTAATGCAGAAACCTCAGGTAAATTGGATGGAGTTCAGCAGGGATATTTGTCATAGGTTTTGTGACAAATCCTATTCAGATACTAATGAAGAGTTTAACAAAATTGCTCAGAAAGAGTCCTTAGATGAGTATCAAGAGGGGTTCGAGGAGCACAAGCCCTATACGTTGCAGTTTTAATCCTCAATTACCTGAAACTTACTTTGTTTCCAGCTTTGCGAGTGGACTCAAAGAAGAGTTAAAACTCAGAGTGCGAGCCCATGAACCACACACCTTAGCAGCAGCCTATAGAAAGTCAAGACTTCATGAGCTACTGGAGCTAGAGAACTAAAGGCATAAACCAGTAATTTCCAGAACCAACTCGAACCCTCATCAAAAGCCAATTTACACCCTATATATATCCAAGTTAATAAGACTCTAAACGCTCCCAACCTTATCGAGCAGAGAAGAGCACAGAACATTTGCTTTAAATGTGGAGATAAGTACAGCCCTGGTGATGTCTGCAAGAACAAACAGTTGAGTTCACTTATTGTTGGGGAGGAGAAGCAGGAGTTGCTAGAGGCACAGGCAGACCAACAGAAGAAGAACGCAGCTGTGATGGAAGAGCAAGGACACCAAGAGAGTGAGTTGGAGATCTCTATTAATGCCTTAACAGGCAGCGTGGGACACAGTACACTGAGAATTCAATTAAGTCTTAAGGGAAAACCTATTAATGTCCTTGTTGATAGTGGAAGCACCCATAGTTTTGTAACACCAGGGTGGGCCAAAGAAGAAGTGAAATTGGTGCAAACGAAACCTTCCTCAGTTACAGTGGCTAATGGGGATAAACTCTAGAGTAATGCTAAATGTAGACAACTAGAATGGGTAATGCAAGGCCATTTATTTACTCACGACATGAGAGTATTGCGTATGGGAAGTAGCGACATGGTTTTGGGAGCGGAATGGATGAAGTATAGTCCTTTGATCTTTGACTTCAACGCACTGTCAGTATCTTTCCAAGAAGAAGGGGAATCCTGGGTTAAAACTCAAGCTTATTAATCAGCAAAAATTAAAAAAAAAAAAATGGTGGGCAAGGATGTAGATCTGATTGGGGAATTATACATGCTTAATTTAGAAGGGCAAGAACTGGAAACTACTAGTGAAACACAGGCCTTGCTTGACAAGTATTCGGATGTCTTCTAAGAACCTAAAGGACTGCCACCAGTCAGATCATATGATCATTGTATTCCCCTAAAACCAGGTTCTCAGCCGGTAAACCTTAGGCCCTATAGGTTTCCCCATCATCAAAAGGCAGAGGTGGAGAAACAAATCAAGGAGATGCTACAAGCTTAAGTCATCCAAACAAGCAGAAGCCCCTTTGCTTCACCTTGTCTCTTAGTGAAGAAAAAATTGGGACATGGAGACTCTGTGTGGACTATAGGCCATTGAGCCATGATAATGAAAGATAAGTTCCCTATTCCAGCAGTGGAGGACTTCCTTGATGAGCTAAAGGGTGCAACCATCTTCTCCAAAATTGACTTAAGAGCTGGATACTGGCAGATACGAGTGAAACAAGAAGACACCTATAAGACAGTGTTCAGAACCCACAATGGCCATTATGAGCTGAAGGTAATGCCTTTTGGACTCACTAATGCTCCTGCCACTTTTCAAGCATTAATGAATGATGTTTTTTTCCATGTATTTGAGGAAGTTCGTGCTTGTGTTTCTTGATGATATACTAATCTATAGTAACAGCCTTGAAGAACACTCGAAATATTTACAAGTTGTCTTGGATGTTGTAAGGCATAATCAGTGGTATGCAAGGAGAAACAAGTGTTTTTTTTTCCTTTTTTTGGGTCAGAAACAGGTGGGAGTATTTGGGCCATATAATATCAGCTCAAGGAGTCTCTACAGATCCTTCCAAGGTAGAGTCCACAAAAAATTGGGGCTTATCCAAGAGCCTTAAGTCCCTCAGAGGGCTTCTAGGACTGACTGGTTATCACAGAAAATTTACAAAAGGGTATGGTCACATTAGCAAGCTTCTTACTAATATGTTGAAAAAAAAAAAAAAAAAAAGAAGGATTCAAGTGGAGTCAGGAGGCAATATTAGTCTTCAACCAGCTCAAGGATGCTATGTGTGCTACCCCAATGTTGGCACTACTGGATTTCTCGAAGCCTTTCTGTTTAGAGACTGATGCTAGTGGTAGTGGCGTAGGAGCTGTTCTCCCCCAAGAAGGCAGGCCTATAGCCTACATGAGTAAGGCTCTAGGCACGAGACACCTTGATTATTCAATTTGAGAGGAAGAGTACCTTGCAATACTGATGGCAGTGATTAAGTGGAGACATTATTTGGAAGGAAGCACTTTCATAATTAAGACAGATCACAAGGCCCTTAAACACCTATTAGAACAGAAACTCACTACTACGATTCAAAACAAGGGTTGACAAAATTGCTGGGTTTAGATTACTCTATCCAACATCGACATGGCAGAACTAACAAGGCTGCTATTGCATTGTCTCAATAATTTGAAGAAGAAGCTCAACTGCACAGTTTAACCTCAGTAACTATAATTCCTGCTTTGGTCAAGGAAGTGGAGCAGAGTTATAAGGATGATGAGATTGCAGAAAGAAGATCACAGCTTTTTGTGTTTCACCTGATGCCTTTCCTCATTATTCTTACTCTCATGGAGTGTTAAGGTACAGAAGCAGAGTTTATATTGGGAGTAACGGACAGCAAAGAAAGAGACAGTACACGACACACCTCAAAGGGGCCATTCAGGGGTTCAAGCTACTTATTATAGGTCAGATTATACTTCTGCTGGCCGAGGGTGATGGAGCAGATAAAAGACTATATTTTTTAATGTGACACTTGCCAAAGAAATAAAGACGACCCTGGGTTGCTGCCAACCCATACAAGTAACTAGATGGAGTTGGGAGGTAATCACCATGGATTTCAAACGGCCTATCACCATCTCAATGGTATGACTGCATCATGGTGATCATCGACAAATTCACCAAATTTGTGCATTTCATTCCTCTCTCACACCAGTTCACAGCATTGGAAATTGCTAAGTACTATCTTGACCAAGTTTTTAAACTTCATGGAGCTCCTACCACAATCATTTCAAATGGAGACAAAAGTTTTACTAGTAATGTTTGGAAAGAATTGATGCAGCTGCTAGGTTCCCAAATTCATATGAGTACTGCTTACCATCCTAAATCTGATGGTCAGTCGAAAAGAATGAACCAATGCTTGGAACAGTACCCTAGGTGCATGTGCTTCCTCAAGCGTAAGTCAGAGTATACGAGGATTCCTTTAGCAGAATGGTGGTATAATACCAGTTATCATACTGCTCTTAAAAGGACTTCAGTTCAAGCTCTTTATGGACATCAACCACCTGGGTATTCCTGGATGCTAGCTCCCTTGCAAGGCTGTCTACTGTAGAGGCATTGCGTAAGGAAAGGGAACACTTGAGCAGACTTTTAGTTGATCAACTGGAGAAAGCTCAACACAGAATGAAATACTATGCTGGTAGAAGAAGAACTGAAAGAGAATTCTAGCCTAGAGATGAGGTGTCTTTAATACAACCTTATAAGCAGTCTTCCCTCGCTCTACGGAAGAACATGAAATTGTCTTCTAGGTTTTATGGGCCATACCCCATTGTTGCTAAGGTGGGAACAGTTGCTTATAGACTGCAATTACCTAAATCTTCTAAGTCACATCCAGTTTTTCATGTGAGTTTACTGACGAAGAAGGTTGGCAGAAAAGCCCTCATTAGAACAGCTCCACCAGAGGTTACTCAGCCTATGGTTTATCCTGCTGCAGTTCTTGACAAGAGAACTGTCGAGGAAAAACCAAGCAGTTAATCCGTTATTGATTGAATGGTGTAATCTTGGGGCAGAGAGCACAACTTGGGAAGAGTATTCAATGCTTACTACTCAGTTTCCACACTTTGATCCTTGGGGACAAGGATCACCTGAAGGGGAGGGAACTACAATGAAGATCGATAGCAATCCTATGAACCTAGAAGCAGACAAGGAGCAAGGAAAGAAAGATGCAAGGAAAACCGGGTCAGAGAAGTTGCATGAGGAAACAACTAAGCTGAAGGAGTTAAGGGCAAGAGATAAGGACTCAGCTGGCGGTTATGCCAAGGCAAAGATGGGCTAATTCCGGAGAGCGAAGGCTAATTCCGGAGAGCGAAGGTTGTGAAGCACGTAAATGGAGTAACCATAGTGCTGAAATTATTAGATATTTTCTGCTTTTTTTACATAATGTTTATTAGTGAAAATTTAAGAATTTCCTTTAAGTTAGGCACTATTTTCATTTGTTTATGCTATAGGATATATATTAGCAGATGTATGAAAAGAAGGAACAGGAAATATATGTGCATCAGTTTCTTTTCTCTACTCTCAATTCTTTCTTCTTTCTGGTCTCTCTGTTTTTCTCTGAATTCAATCCTAGTATTTCATTACAATACAATTTAGTAGGACCATAGAGAGTGAAAACGTTGGATAAGTAAAATGCTCACATATCATCACCAAGAACGCCCCCATGATTGCTCTTGTACAGCATGTATAAAAACTTGACTCCCTCGCTTTGATGGGCAAGCAACCGACAGTTAATAGATGCAGGCACCTGTCACAACCAAAGAGTATAAAAATCTATCAATTAACAAAGAAATTAGTAAATGTCAATTACAAGAACAAATCTCAAAAAAGAATAAAAATGTTACCAGAAAAGCAATTAAATTATAAAATAAACGACCTGTATAATTGGAAATTCTCCATCAGAAGATAATACCAATGGCTCATAAGGACCCCTATCCTCAAACTGAGACCGACCCGGTTCGGGTCTCCCAAATTCTTTTACTTCTTCCTCCTCTGCCTCTTCTTCTTCTTCTTCTTCTTCTTCTTGATTATCACCACTGTTTTGGACTTGGGGTTGTGAGAATTTAGGGTTTTCGAAATGGGATTCCTGTGTTGAAGGGAAACAGTTTTTCTCAAGGCGTTGAAGCTGCCGTGAAAGCGAGGATTTGGGGGGCTTCCTCTGGTTTATTACCGCTGGTTGAGGTTCTTCTTGGGATAACGAAGATTGTGAAAATGATGATGAAAAAGAAGGGCTTTTGCAGCAGGGTTTTAGTGTTTCTTTAAAAGAGCGTAGCAATGCCATGAGGATTTTGTTGTGGGCAGGGCATGCGTTGACAACAAATTTTGGGAAAATCGTTTTTTCCGAGGATTCTTGTACCTACTGAGGATTCTTATACCTACTGATGATGAAATGAAATGAAAGAAAGAAAGTACAAATAGTAATAATTTAATTGTAAGAAATATAGGCGGTTGACCCTAACGCTAATCTAAATTTAATAATTATTGTATTTATATAATATTTATATATTTTATTATATTTTAATTATATTTAAAATTTTTTTATATTTAAAATTCATATTAAATAAAATTTAAAAATATATTTATATTATATTATATTATATTTTTTAATTTTATATATCTCATATTTATATAATTATATCAAATATTATTAAATTTATACTCAAAATTAAAAAATAAAAATTTAGCACTCATAATAATTATATTATAATTAATTAATTAAAATTTAAAATTACATAATATTTTAAAAAAATTAAATAAACTTTATATTTTTATAAATAAACACCCACATAACTTTTAATAATAATTAAATAATTATAATATTATAACAAAAGAAACTACACGTAATTAACGGCTATATTCGATTTCGTTCTTAAGCAATTATAGACTAGCACGTGGCAGAATGACTAAATTCTCAAACAATTAAATCAAACTGAATTGATCCTCTCATTCACATAAACTGAATTCTGTCGATTTATTATGATTATTATTACTATTATTATTTTGGTTTATTAAATTCAAGTTTTCCATTTTTTTAAACATTAAAATTCTGTATTTTTTTAATTTATTGGCATATGTTTAAAAATAAAAAAAATTATTTTTCTTATTTTATTAAAATTAAATATCATTTAAATTTTAATAAAAATAATCATTGAATTTATAAGAAGATTGTTTGTTATCTGAGCATAAATCAAACCAAATATACTAAAAAGCAATTCAAATTGGATTAGGCCTATTCATATTTGATTACCGACTAAAAGCCTATTCAATATTTAAAAATATTTGAATAAAAATATTAAATCTGAAGCTTGAGAGAAATAAAAAAATTATTTTCTAAATAAGTTTAACTTCAGATAATAAATTTTAAATTTTGATCTAATCCGGTCTTAAAAGTATAATTTAATTTAATATCTATTTTTTATAATAATATTACCATTGCCGATAGAAATCAAGATTAATTCAACTTTGGCTTTAGGCAGCAAAACTTGCATTTGAATTTGGGGACCTTTAATTATCCCCCAAAAAAAGTTGGGGACCTTATTGAATGACTCGGACTGCCAAGGTTTTTTTACCCATATTGCAAGCAATTTCCTTCAATTTCCACCCAAATATTCATTGTATAATTTTTAATCCCTCACCCCACGAAACAAGCCTTGTTTAAAGATAAACTAATTTGACCTTTAATTGATTTTCATGAACATTCATTGCTAATTAAATTGTTTCGATACTTCAATGAAAGGACCTTTTCAACATCCTAATCTTAATACAGCCCAAAATTGAAACCATCTCAAAAATCTAGATATTTGAAACAACTTCAGACCCCAGCGCCTCCGGCCCAAATCTGAAATCCCATCCCCATTTCCCCCATTCTCCCTTCTCCATTTTCTTCACCAAATTTGGGTAGGTCGAGCCGGGTCTGGGAATCCTTTTGCTAAACTAATATTTCGACCCTTAAGCAGACATAAAAGGGGACTCATTCATAAGTCTAAATTGAAAGGGTTTGACTAAACTCACTCATGAACTGATCTAAATTAAACTAATCACTATAAATTGAATTAGTTTTTGATTTATTATTTCTTTTATTCAACCTTAATAATCCCAACTAGCATATTACCATGCTAAGCTATGAAAACTCCATAGTCCTTTTTTTTTCCCCTTATCTCAATGTTTCCTATTAGTTGTGTTCTAAGGGCCAAGTCTAACTAGTTTGGAATCTTAAAAATTTCTTAGATCAACTTATATTTATAAATAGATAATTTAAATTTATTTAACTCGCTCATGTTACTTTTTTTCTAAAAGAATTTAAAAAATATTATTTTTATTTAATTTTTAATAATTTTATATTTTTCCTTTTATTAAGTTCTTAACCTTGCACAATGTAATGTATGTTTTAATATTTATAATTCAATTATATATTTAATTTTTATATGATATAAATTATATAATATACATAAAAATAAAAATTTTATTATATAATTAGAAAATGAGCTAGACGAGGCCGTGAATATTGAAGTCAGCTCAACCTCTTTTTTACGCAAGCTTAATTTTTATCCGCCACCTATTTTCAAACCTTATATTTTTCTAAGTCCTCCCAAATATTATGCATACATTCAAACTTAAACAGATAACATGATTTTTAAATAAGTATATTTTTTATTTTTTATTTTTATTTTTTAAAATAATAAAAAAAATTAGATTAAATTAGTCTAATTGAATTGAAATAGGCAGAGTAGGTGCAAATACTTATATCAAATCCAAATTTTAGCAAATCATTTTTAAACCTGTCAAATCTTCAAAAGCATGAACTGGTTGACCTTAAAAAATCATAAAAATCGAATCGATGTTGTTTTTTTTTGGGGGCTTTTTCCAACGCAAAATTAAATGGTTTATTGAGATCCATTCAATTGTATTAAAAATCAGCGAATTTCGAGCTTAAATTAATTTTGTTTTCAGGCTTTTAGAATATACTTTATATATTAATGTATTTATTAATATTAATTATTATTTATAAAATTTATAATTACATAATTTTTAAATAAATAAAATAATAAATATTTATGTGTGATATATGTGATAATAAATATTAATATATTTTAAATTATAAAAAGGATTTAAGACCAAAGAATAAATTCAATTTCAAATAGGCTTCCAGCGTGCCGGAATTGGATGGAAGTTTTTTTTTTTTGGTTCATTTTTTTTCTTTTCTCCCTTCTCTGCTTTTTCTCCTCTTCCCTTACACCTCTTATTTGCATCCTCTTACCTTGACCGGCAGCATGAGTAATCTTCCTAATTCTACTTTTGGATCTTTTGACTTTCTTTTGGAATCTGGCGGTTTCTCATTTTATTATTATTTTTTTTATCTTTTGTCAATTTTCTACATTCTGTTTCTGCTTTCTGCAGCTGTCGTCATCTGACCCATGTACGATATGGGCAGGGCAACTTCTGTGCAATTTCATTATCTTCATGACTATGCATTTTTTAGACATTCAACCAAATATCAAAAGCACTTTAATTTCTTTCATTCAAAGCACTATATATATATATATATATATATATTAAACTCAACCTAATCCATCTCTCTGCAAGATCTAATAATTCCAACTTAGATTGAAGGAATTTTTCAAACCAAAAGGACTTTAAATTATTAATTAATTATATCCCAACCCTTTGAAATAAAATTATCTTTCTTCTTTTTTCTTTCAAGTTAAAAAGGCGAAATTAAAAAAGAAATAAAATAAATTTCATCAATCTTTACTCTCATTCTCTAGAAGCATTTGGAAAATCTAAAAGTCCCCTTAATTAATAGTTATGAGCTCCATTACACTAAGATGGAGGAATAGCTGGGCAAAAGAACAATATTATGTCAAAAAGGCAACATCATTGCATCCGTTGTAAGGTTCATGATACCAACTACACGGACAAGAAGAAAATTTTGATGCAGCAGCATATACAGTTAGGGTAAAAAATCAGGGCTGATGTTTGCCAGCTAATTTACTCCACAGCCCCTGACGTTTCCTTTCTAATTATAAATTATTATAATAACAAGCTTGTTGTTTTATTTGCCTAAGCCATTGACGTGAATCAATCACATGATAGGGAAATCCCACGTTTCAGGATGGATTTCGTAGTCCCATAGCTCTTCTTGAAGTTCCTCTTCGCTGCAACCACTGGATCCATTCACAAACTGCTTCAGTTTCTCCTTTAATATTTGTGCTCCACCAGTTGCTCCAATCTGCATCCAACAGAGAAATTCCAAGTGTTTTTAATTACACAACTCCAAAATCACCAACAGGAAAAAAAAAAAAAAAGAAGTTAAATCAAAATTGAAGAGCAGTGGTTAAATAATTACCTCAGCTTGAACAATGTGGAAAACTGTATTCTCAACAACCGAGAAACTGGCGTTTAGAACTTGAGCTCCATCTTCATGAAGTATGCGGATCATCTCATAAAACATGAACTGACTGTCGACAAGCCCTGTAATCAAAGCCACCTCCAGGGCAGAACCTTTTTCGTTAATCCTAATTTCCGGAGCTTTAAAGCTCATTATGGTTTCAGCTCCTGAAGCAGTAGCACTAGTACCATTAGTGGTGCATCTATAATTAGACGAAGATCTCTTTCTTCCCATTAGGCTTTGCTTTTTCTCCCTGGATTCTTTCAACCTTGTTTGCAGGCTTTTTATGTAACTCACAGCTTCATCTATTTGATCGGGTAGTGACAATGGCTCCTGCAATTAATAAATAGTATCCACATTGAAATCAAAACTCAACTCCTTTAACATCAATTAATTCTGACAAAAATCTTTAATGAATTAATTATGCTATAAATAAAGAAAGAAAAACATATGTATAAACCTTAGACGAATCACGATGGGGGAGTAAAGAATTGAGCATGGAGTACAAGTTCTTCATATGATTTCTCCTGTTCTTCTCAATGATCTTCCTCTCAACCTTAGCTGAAGGACAACGAGACCTCTTCATTCCCTTTTTCACACCCAAATTATGAGCCTGCAAGTTTTCCATTTGAAGTTCCATTGGTGTTAGACAGACGACGACTTAGCTGCCTTATGTTGGTTTTTATAGTATAGTTCTGCACACACAAACAAATTGTAAACGGAAGGAGATTAAAAAGAAGTGGAAAACGCCGAAGCTTCGTAAAGCGAGCGGTTTGGAGTTACGATGGATTATGGAAGCGGGACAAGGTCAGAAAAGTGAGAACACGCCAGTGTCGTCACTTATGTTACGTCATACTCGGCCGTCTTTTTAGAATTTTTTCTTCTTTAACATAGTACTTACACGTGCTTACTTTTTTAAGCAAAAAAAATTTAAACATAATAAGAATATATTATAAAAATATAATTAAAATAATAATTAAAATATAAAATAATATACATATAATATAAATAAAAATAATTATGTTAAAATTAATATAATATAAATATATTAATATTTTTAAATTTATATAAATATACTAAATAAAAGATGCGTGTCCACTGGGACAGTGCCTGAATCATGAGACTCTGTGCAAATTGCGGCTGCACCAATTAACACGCAACAGAGTTGGGCCTGAATGATTCTCCTTTCCATTCAGTGTTGACTGTCAACAGCCAAGTCGTGGTTTTATTATTATAAGCATGATAATATTAATGCTTTCTTCACTGTATAAACAGTAAGGATAACGCGAAGGCTGCCCGCTGACGTGGTTGGAAGCCGACAGATACTGCCGTTAAATTAATCTGCACCAAAGCAATTTGGACGCGCGTCATTTTTAGATTCACTTCCGTTTAGATTTTGGCTATATCAATCCCAAGTCGCTTTAGAATTTTGATAATTGGAATTTGTTATTTGAATTATTTGAATTAAGATTATTTTATATTTAATTTATTAATTTTTTAAATTAAATTATGTTAAAGTTTAAATATATTATTTAATTAAGTTATATTTTATTATAATTTCATAAAGATAAAAAGTGAAATAAATAAATAATATTTTTTTAAAAAATATAAATATTGTAATTTGTATACTTTAAATTAAAGCTAAATTTTATATGAATAGAAAAATATATGATTTTATTTTCTTATTGAATAAAATGTTTTTACTTAGTGTACGCTTCGCTTATTAAAATTGAATATTGCTATAATAGAATAACTGTTTTGTAAGAATAAAATAGAGTTGGAACGAGAGTAGAATAACTTGTGTAATATTTTAATTGAGTGCAATATAATAATGTTGATATAGTATTCTTATGTGGGGGGGGGGGGGAATTGAAAATGTAAGCATGGAATAAGATAAAATGACTAAATTACCCATAGTTTAGATAATTTTTTTTTACACTTTTAACAAAAAAGAATCAAACCCTATGACTGCAGGGTTTCTAAACCTTTCAATTGTTTATCTGAAAAAACCATAAACTCCTATTATTTTCATTGAAAATCATGATTTTTCAATAAAATTGAGCCAATAATTTGTTTAATCTATTCATAATCTCCATCGTTTTTAGTGTCCAAGGGTTGCCATCAAACTTCAACTATCTTTAATCATAGTTTTTTTTTTCTCTATTTTACTTTCACTTTTATCTCAGACTCACTTTAATTCTCCTTTTCTTCAAAAACCTACATTTTTTTGTTATATTTCATAGGTAGGACGACAGCCATGGCAGCTCTGGTGACCACTGCACAGTAAAACCTAACCCAGTCCCACTTTGAAGTTAAGCTCTTTAATCGTTCGAGCTTTGAGGAGGTTCAAGTATTTCTTTTTAAACCCTTTTGCCTCCTCTGTTTATGCCTATGTCTACATTTCATTTTCTCCTTCTTTTGGCTTTGTTATTTTCAAGGTTTTTTGTGAAATGTCCCATTTTAAATTTTATGTTGTTTGTTTTCTTGGTCTTTTTCAAGTTAATTGGTACACCTCAGGGGTCTTTCGGTAATTTACCTTAGAATCAAGTCTTATGTGATTATTAAAAAACTTTCATGTTGAAGGTACAAATTAGGGATCACTTTTTATGATGTTTTTGAGTCTTTTAGGGCTACCAAGATATTTTCACGTCAAAGATATACCTAGGGGCGTTTTAATAATTTATCACTAAACCGAGTCCTTTAGGGTCATTAGATGTTTGCATGATGAAAGTGTACTTTAAAGGATATGTTGGTCATTTTGATCAAATTTAAATCCTTAGATTTGAGTTTAGTACTTTTTGTTTAAGCCAAGTCCTAATTTTTATTATTATTTAAATAAAATTAGCATTTTAAAATTAAGGCAATATCTCCAAAATAAAATAGCACATGGAATTTTTCCCAGAATATGAAAGTGGTTCTATAGATTATTTTAATGATGAGATATCCTTTTCAAAATAAAAATCGAGATCTTTTTTTTAGGTTTCGTAAAAATAAAATCTTTTGTATTCCTTCGTTTCTTCGTTGGGATACGTAAGAGATTTTGATTGTTAAAATAAAGCCTTTCATATTCCTTTAGTACTCTAGTGGAGTATGGAAGATATTTTGACCTTCATATTCTGTCGGCTTTCTAGTAGGGTATGAAATATATTTGATTTTCAAAAAAAAAAATTAAAAACCCGATTTTCTTATACGAAATAATAAGTTTGTTTCATAAAATTTTATTTTGATATATGAAAATTATAATTGAATATCAGATACCGAAACCAAATGAAAATCAAATTTTAAGTTAACATGTAATTAATAACGTATCAATTTTTAGGCGTCGTGAGAAGGATTGATTCTTACTCGTGATTGTAACAAACTCCCGAACCCTTTCATGTGATCTTTGGTATTATCGTAGGCCTCGAAGTTTTTTTAAGGGTTTAGTAACCCTTGAAATACAAACTCCGGTAGGTGACTAATCTCACCTAGCTAAAACAGATTGGTAGAGACGCCAAAATAAATGGTTGTTTCGTAAAGACTATTTCATGTTAAGCTGAGTGAGCAATTCATCTTGATGACTTAGTCCTCAAACATGACAAATAAAAAAAAACAATAATGATAGATATATGGGCAAGAGGAGTACACCTACATTTTAAGTCGAGTTGGTCAAGATTCGTATCCTGGCCATGTTGTGACAGCTTGGTGACTCTGCTAGGGACTGGTTAAAGAGTCAGGCCTAAAATTAGTAACGTATTAATTGTATTTTGATTAATTTGGTTTCAACTGTTATTTAATTATAATCCCTAGTGTTTTCAAAAAAAATTGTCTTTTTATCATTTTAAATATTTGTTAATTTTGTTAATCTTCCACTAATCCATTTTCATGTTTTTCTTGCCTCTTTGGGGTTTAGGATAGGGGTTTTATTTTGAATATTGCATAAAAAAAGGTTTGTTTATCTCTTCTCACACATTAAGCACACACAATAGTTTTTCCTCTAGATTATGAAGGGGAAATAGGTGACCCAATTTTTATTTAGAGAAAGAGAAGTAGCTCTGCTTTTTAAGGTGTTAGCCTTTCTCTAGGCCAGCGAAAAGCCTACTAGGTGTAAATTCCCAAACTATTCGAGGTGTTAGTCTTGTTATGGGCATGGAATATACTCCTATTCAAATTGAATACTTTCTGACATAAACCCATAATAGGTAAGGATAGGATGCCTCGTCAGTTCATTCTAGGCTCGGGGAACAATTCAAGAAACAATTTAGAGGTTTAACCCAAATTGCATTAGTGAACCATACTAACTTCCCAATTAAAGCCATGCTGATTTTAGAGGTTGCCAAAAAAATTAGGGACACACAAAGGAATAAATTTACCTTTTTCTTCTTTTTATCTAAATATTTGCATTTATTTAAAAATTTAATATTGTATTCTTTTTACTTTTAAGATTTTATTATTATTTGTATTTATTATTTCTTACGGATACTAACTTATTTATTCTTTTTCTTTTTGTTAGTGCATTTTTCATATGCATATAGAGATATTTTTACTTTAGAATAGAATTTCATCTTAGTTGAATTTTCATCAAACTTGACCCCTGAATGAGTACAAACAATGGTTGTTTCCAAAACATTCGAGAAAGTTTGTACTGAGTTTGAGTTAAACCAGAAAAAGTATAGAGACTGCATACCCAAGGATTTCATGTCGGAGCTGCCAAAGATCACTCATTTGGATTTGCATCAGAGCAATCTATAGGAGTTGGCCAAGATATTGGTTTGCTAAGGGAATACAAAACAGACTCAATTTGTAAAGAAATATGGACATATTGTTCTTCTTCTTAAAATATGGATGGATGAACAATTGCTTCAAGCCTTAATAGAAGTTTAGGATCCCATATATCGGTGTATCTCATTCAACTAGTATGATATGACCCTAACCATTAAAGAGATCTCAACTTTACTTGGGCTACAGCTTTTGGGAACGAGGCCCATTCATTGCAAGGAGCATAATCCAACAACTTACACAAGAAATTAAGACAAGTTCTTGATTTAGATTTCAAATTAAGCTTCCATTACATTGAGCTAAAAGGGAATACCGGTGTTATTTCTTCGCAATTCCTACGAAAAGATATCCAAGTAGACGCAGATAGGGAAAAAGCTCTCAATGCATTTGCTTTAGCTATATATGGTCTAGTTTTTTTCCCAAAGAATACTAAGCAACTGTGGTAGACCTTTTTTATTAATTGCAGAGAAATATATATCATGCCCCTGCCATTTTAGTCAAAATAATTTGCTCACTAGGTTACTTTCATGATGAATGTGCACTTCAGAGGACATGTTGATCATTTCAAGCAAATATGAATCCTTAGAGTCAGGTTTAGTACTTTTTGTCTAAACCAAGTGTTAAGGTAATTTTTATTATTATTTAAATAAAATTAAAATTTTAAAATTAAGGCAATGTCTTCAAATTAAAATAGTACTTGGCATTTCTCTTAGAATATGAAAATGGTTCTATAAATTATTTTAATAATGAGATATCCTTTTCAAAATAAAAATTAGAATTTTTTTTTAGATTTTGTGAAAATAAAGTCTTTCATATTACTTTGGTTCTTTAGTAGGGTACGTAAGAGATTTTGATTGTTAAAATAAAACCTTTCATATTCCTCCAATAATTTAGTGGGATATAAAAGAGATTTTGACCTTCGTATTCCATCAGCTTTTTAGTGGGGTACGAAAGATATTTTGATTTTAAAATATATTAAAAACTTGATTTTCTCACATGGAATAATAAATTTATTTCATAAAATTTTATTTTGATATACAAGAATTATAATTAAATTTTGGATACTGAAATTGAATAAAAATCAAAATTTAAGTCAACACATAATTAATAAGGTACCAATTTTTGGCCATCATAAGAAGGATAGATCCTTATTCCTAATTGTAATCGACTTTTAAACCCTTTCATAAGATCTTTAGTATTATCATAGGCCTTGGAATTTGTTTTTAAGGGTTTCGTAACCTTTAAAATACAAACTCCTATAGGTGACCAATCTCACCTGGCTAAAACAGATTGGTGGCGACTCCAAAATAAATGGTTGTTTCGTAACAACTATTTGGGGTTAAGTTGAGTAACCAATTCATATAAGAGTTTTAGTCCACTAACACAAAAAATAAAGAAATACAATAATTATAGATATATAGGCTTAAGGGATACACCTACCTTTTAAGTTAGGCTAGTTAGGATTCATATCCCCACCACATTACGACAACTACATTGGTGTCCAAGCTTCAAAGTAAGCAACCTACATGCCACACGCTGCTGGGAGATTCTCAAGTAAACATTTCAGAAAGTTGTAGTGCCTAATTGTTGAGAGGCGTACAAACTCATTGATGATGTACAGGTGAAACAATGGGAAGAAGCTTATGGCAATCAGGATTGTAAAGATGCCATGGAAATTATTTATCTGCTTTTGTCATGCTTCTTTTTTTCTTATTGGTTTTTAAAAGCTTGGTGAAATCTACTACTGATAGACATTATATCTAACATTAATTTCAAAACTTCCTTGATGATAAATTTTAAGGAAGCATGGATTTGTCAAAGGCAGAGCTTATGATGAAAAAACTCCAGATGGAAGGATGATATCTCAAAGATGTCTAGTGATGATGATCATTTTAATTTGCTCTAATTCTTTAGAATGTTGATGCCAAATACAATTATCTAGCTTTATCTTCTTCTTTCACTTGTTCTTCTCTGCCCTCATCTAGTAAAAGTTGTTTGTTGGATAGTAAACTGATTTCATTTTATGACAATAACCATATGCTAGATTTTAATCCACCTTTTCTTTTTTATAATCTTAAATAATACTCTAAATAGAAGGAAGGATATTCTTTTAGAATTTCCCTTTCATTTGAAATATAAATAGAAAGCATTATGATAGTTAGTTTCAAAGATGCAAAAACATAGTCAAAGCTATTTTTAGTTATTTTAGATTTAGATCATTCTAATGCTTGTAATGATTGAAACAAGTCACTAAAGTGAAGAAACATATTTCTTTTGCTGACTAATAAGAAGACTGATAAGGAAAACATTTTCTAAGATTTATGTAGGTTTTTTGTACAAAAAGCAAACCCAAATGTAATGCATGTCCGATGAAGGGAAAATATAGACATTTTGCTAGTGCATTTAAAAGGTTTGCTTATAAAATATTTCAATTTTGTACTTTTTAAATGTACATCCAGTGAAACAAGATTGAAGTGTCTAAGACAACAACCATTAGTTTGTATACTTATCCTAAAGTTTGGATGAAACATGGTTAATGCAACTGGAAATAGAACATCTAGTCCAAACCATGCTATGATTGTTGATCAACTACCTTTGCTTTGTTCCAAGCCAACTGAATAATCAAGCAAGAACTGGTAGTCTAAAGCAGACTAATATTTACAAACAAAATTCGAGGTCAACAATTGTGATCCCATTGTAGACACCTTATTTTGTTCGGGCTAATTTTTTAGCGACCTGGGGCATAGACATGAGAGAGGGCTCATCGCCCGGCGAAAAATTATTTTTGAGGGGGTCAAAAAGGCCTATGGATAATATCAAAGATGAATGCAAAAATGTGGCATCAAAGGATGTAGTTCAAGGTGTTTGGGGACAAAAGATATGAGAAAATTTATAATTTTGCTTGAATGTATCGATACATGGTTCTCATGTATCGGTACAATGCTCCAATGATCCAAAAATTTGAAATGTCCCTATTTTTATTGATACAACATGTAAATGTATCGATGCATAAGCTTATGTATCGATACGGGAGCTCATGTATCGATACTAGGCCATGCCAAGACCAAAACATGCATTCTGTAAAGAAATGTATCGATACATATCAACATGTATCGATACAATGGTTCATAGTAACGATACAATGATCATTGTATCGATACAATCTTCATTGTATCGATACATTCAAGGTTTTTGGACCAAATGTATTGATACATTCTGCAATGTATCAATACATACAAGCCATTTTCCACTGTCCAAATATTTTTGACTCGTCCACCATTGATCAAAAACTCGATTTTAACCCATTTCTTTGCATAAAAAAAGATCAAAACCCATATCAAATTATGAATTTGGACATTTGAATTAATCAAAATAAATTTTTGAAGTCAAAATTAGATCAAAAAAGTCAATGTCACATGATCACCCTACTCCTTCCTAGTTTCTTGACCAAGATCACCATCAGCCACCCTATTTGCTGGAAAATCATTTAAGTATTTAAACCAGCCACCCTATGTCCATCACATTGGTAGCAAGTTGCTCCTTACAGCCACTTTATAGCCACCAAGCTGACATCACTTTGTCCCTTTTGAGAAATGACCAAAAACACCTCCAATTTGGCTCTAAAATGCTAATATAAATAGACCACCTATATCTCAGCTGAGGGACTTTAGATTCCAGTTTGTTTTAGCTTCCAAAAACACATTCACATCTCAAGAAAACCAAATCCCATCGCTCTTTACTCATTACCTAAAAAATAACCCCAAAACACTCACTTTCAATTATTACACATTCTGAAAATCACCTCCATCCATACCAAAACCAAAACCTCATTATTTCTCTCTTTTTCTTGCTTATTAAAAAAAAGGGAAAAGAGAAAAATTCAAGCCATCTCTACTACTCCAACTATTTGCCCAAAATTTGAAGTTTTGTTAGTGTAACTTCCTACTTTATCACTTTTATTTTATGTTTTTAAGCATCTTCATCATTTTAGTGAGCTCTCCATGTTTCCATCACCCTCTTAGGATTTTCACGCATTATTCTGGCTTTTGGTTGTGGTAGTTTGGGATTTGAATGCCTTAATGCCTCTTTGATGTGCAAAATGCCTTATTTCATCCTCATTATTTTGATAGCTCTTGCTCATGCATTTTATGTCATATCCATGCATCTCGTTATGATTAATCCATGTATGAATCCTTAGCTTAAAATATCTCAAGCATATTTATACATTAGCTTGCATCTTGTCATAAATCATTGTCATTTTCAACATACATAACATTTCTTGTCAATGTGCATAACACTTTCTTTGTCTAGACCATTGGTAAAGTTAGCATCCCAATTCATGTTATGTGCCATCCCCTTGTATGTTCATTGTCTTCTCCTTGTCTAAATGCATGTTTGATGGCTATCAAAAACTAATTTTCAAAACCTTCCCAAGCTAAGCATGTTAACCTCAACCAATGAGGATTAGCATGAACTTAGCATTTTTTTTAAAGTTAGCAAAATATCTTAGGGAAAATTAAGTTTTCTAGATCTATAATCTTGGTTAAACGAGCTCAAATCTTTTGATTTTGCAATAAAAATGGCCTTACACTTCTTCCTGAAATGTTCGTGCCTTGTTTTTGAGTCGAAACCTTTGGTATGATCAATGGGCTGTTTCATTATCCCAAAATACTTTGGGGGTGTGCAAATAAGTTTGCGATGCTCATGCCATTCTTTCCCTTCAGTCATGGATGTTTGAATGTCGATGACTCGAGTTTGAACCTATAAACATAAAGAAAATAAGAAATATCCTCTGCTTTACTTTCTCCCCTACTGGTAGTAGCACTGTTATAAATTGAAAAATCACTTTAAAATCCCAAACAATTTTTTTGTAAATTTTACAATATTTTTCTCTGAAAGTGTGTCAAAATATCTTTAAAACAAGGTCTTGTCTATCCATGGATTAGTCCGAATGAAAGAGTTACGATTTTTCAAACCTAGACTATCCAAAATCCCTAGAGTAAATAAAGTGCATTCTGTTTGGGCCCTTTAGGCCCACCAAACGATTTTTCCCAAATCCATCCAACATTTTACCTAAAAAGTTCATGAAATTCCCTATTTGGAAATGTATTATTTGCAATTTTTTGATACCAAATGATTTTGAAAAGATTTTTCAAATTTTGATACACCTTGTGCCTCGTATGCATTGCCAGCAGCAAAATTAATTTGAACTTGAAAATTTATTCCCCCGAAAAGTAACTTTTTGGGATATTGGAAATATTTTTAGATTGACCGTCATCAAGTTACCTTTTTAATGTTATCTTGTCCACCCTCTCAAGCCTTCAAACCAATTTAGAATAAATTTAGAAAGTGGGATCGCGTGATGCTATTCGCTATTCTCGGTCATGGTCAAAATTAAGTTGTTTCCCCGAATTTCATCTTGAGACATTCGAATGTCTCTATGTCACCCCGATCAAACTTGAGAACATGTTTCAACGTCCCATAAGCTTGTATAAAGGCACAAATATTTTTTTTACATCTTTAACATCCTCATTCATAATAATTTCTTTTGCCAAAAATCGTCGAAACGCTCACACATTTCCTAAATCACAAAGTTTTGTCAACTTAAGTTTTCCAACTCAACTTTATTAAAGAGTGTCAGATAATGTCACTTTTAGGGATACTCCAACCCCAACCTTCTGATGGGATACTCCAACCTCGTTTTTCAAGATTGTCAAGATTTAAAAATCTTCCTTGGTAAAAAAATTATTTGCCATCCACGGGGATGCTCCAACCTCATCTTTTCGAGGGGATACTCCAATCCTGTCTTTCAACTACAATTAAATTTTTCTCTTCCTCGGATTTCCATGAATGTGTCAAACAAACCTCATTCAATCAAGAGACCTAGAGGCATCTCAAAAATTGTTGATTCAGTTATTTTCAGATAATCAATGCCAATTGCGAGATAAATTCCAATAGTCCATCCCTTTTCTTTATCATTGTATTGAATGATCCATGTTATGTTACTCCATTTGTTGTCTTACTAACGTGATTTCTTTGTGATGATTATTTGCATTCATGTTTTCCAATCATTTCAAATAAAATTATAGGTAATGCTTCGCGTGGGTATCTCTCGAGTGCCCAAAGTGGAATATTTCATTTTTAAAGTAAAATCCAGAGGTCATTTTTATTGAAAATCTCTATATTCCCCATCTCTTCGGGGCATGTATAAGATTAAATCTTTTTATCGAAACCTGAATTTGTATTTCCATAAAATTCATGCATTAAAAAGGGTTTATATCGAAATAGTGATGAGTTAAGATCGAAGGAATTGAAGCTGAGATAAGACATGCTCGTAAGGTATCGATTTCGGGCGTCACGAAGAGGTTCATATCTCATCATGCGTAACTAACTCCCGAACATAAACGACGAATCTTTGCACTACGTGGACCACAGGATTGATAATTTGAGTTTCATAACTTAAAACATAGGTTTTAATAGGCATCCAGTCATACCTAGCCCGAAATGATCGGCTGCGACTCGATGCGTTGGCCATTTCGTGATAGTCATCTAAGACCAATAAGATGAACGATTCATCTTATGGTCCCCTTCATTGTATCACAAATCGAGAATTCGTACATTCTCATTCTTATGACATCACGAAAGAAAAGTCTCGATCAAGAAGATATTTTCCAAGTCAAAAAAATATTTTAAGTCGTACACACCCATAGATCCACAAAGATCCACCCCGGGGCACATTGCGACAGCTTGGCGATTCCACTGGGGATCGTATGGAGAGTTATGTTAATAACTAGTCGTGTCTTACTAGGTTTTTGGTTCCTTCGATCTTTGATCATTATTTAACTGTGACCTTTTTCTTTTGTTTTGTCAACTAATCTTTTGTTTGGCATGATTGTTAGGATAGTCTTATTTTTGAATAATCATCAGTTTAATAAAAGTGGTAATATGGGTAAGCAAAAAGTTTTGATTGTTTCCCTGTTACACACCACACACTTACATGTGCATTAGAGTCCCGCCAAAGTCCATGGCGAGGTTATAACCCAATCATTAGGAGGAAGTGAGCTATCC
The DNA here is from genome assembly GCA_038381775.1 of Adansonia rubrostipa. Classification (NCBI taxonomy): domain Eukaryota; kingdom Viridiplantae; phylum Streptophyta; class Magnoliopsida; order Malvales; family Malvaceae; genus Adansonia; species Adansonia rubrostipa. The sequence goes on along the minus strand of JBBYHM010000009.1, from coordinate 1,645,521 downwards.
GCCTTCGCGAGTAACCCTCAGCATAGGCATAGCAATAACTTTCCAGATGTAAAATTACCTATGTCTCTTGTGAGTAACCCTCCGCATTTGCATAAGAAAATACATCCAACGGATCGAACCTGTTCCATTAAACACGTGATGGGTCTAGGATCAGGGTCCCATAGCTGTCCTTATCGAACAGAGGAGCAATTCGAATACCTATTTAGATGTCAACTTAAACCTCATATAGCGAGCCCTACGAGCTAAACCATATCAAACCATACTGGAACGCTACTAGAATACCCGAAGAATAAGGTTACTAGAGGAAACATTCGTAACTTTTACTCTTAATTACCATAATTATGTAGATGACAATGAGTGTAAAATTGTCACCTATATATGCATTTTTATCATTTATCAAGGCATGCCATCGTGTCGCTTGAACGACGGTTAACCTTTGTCTAAAGAAATGACGGTGAGCAAAAACCATCATTCATAATGTCTTATGCTGTAAACCGTTATGCTGTCCGAGTCACGGCTTAACGTGCATCCGTGCTAGTAGTGATAAACGAATATTATTGTCGGTCGATTGTTTTCTATCAAAATAAGATATTATATCACCTCCCAAAGGGCAAGTTGCATCTGGACATGTTGAAATGCTGTTTGATTCTTGTCTCACCACCTTGGTTGAGACATGTTATGAATATTTTGTTATGATGTTCGTAAATTTTTTATTTCCTTACATTTGTCTCCTATATGTTCCACTAACTTATTTTCCCTTTATTTATGTTTTGGTGCATGCATCATCTCATTATAACTATCATGACTGTCATTATTTTAGCACAATTATTCTGGTTCGGTGTTCAGCAAGGGGCATCATTTATGGAGCAATAGTTTATCTCCACTATCGAGTACTTTGAAAACATTAGAACATGGTCAGAAGGTCGCCAATGTCAAGACTGGGACATCTTAAAGCCCGACTAAGTCTCAGAAATGAATGAAGGGATCAAGATAAGTTTTCGTCAAAATGATTGCAGGAATTAAAACACATTTGGGACAGTTGGGACAATAACATGAGAGAAGCCTTCACTAAACAGTACGAGGATATAGCTCTTTTACTTCGAGTTCAGTTAGATGATGGTTTGCTGCGAGCAGCAGCAGAGTTTTGGAATTCGGCCCATCAATGTTTCAACTTCAACCAATAAGATTTAGTCCTTACCATTGATGAGTACACAGCTCTGCTCAACATAGAAAGGGCTAAGTTAGACCAAATTTACTGCAAAGCGCTAGCGCCTCCTCCTTTCAAGAAAATGTTGAGGCAAGTTCTTGGGGCTACAGAAGCATGGGTTGATAGTCACGTCAAGGTAAAAGGGAGCAGCGAATGTATCTCTTTGGCCAGCTTGAAAGAGGTCATGGTAAATTTTTCTGATCGGAAAAAAGTTTAAGATGTCTGCACTTTGGCAATCTACGGCCTTGGCATATTCCTGAAGACTTTGGGTTACGTAGATGCAACAGTCACAGATTTTTTTCTCGTCTATGTTGTGACATGAACCCTGCTTCTGCTATCATCATCGAAACCATCCGTGCCTTTAGCTTTTGTAAAAAACTAGAACATAAAGGTTTATCGGGTATGCCCCATTGCTTTAGATATGCCTCATAGGTCATCTCTATGTTAGGGAAGAAAAAACCAGGCAGATTTTTTTGCAAGTTTAGTCCTCTTTCCACTGTATTTGAGGAAGATTGTCATCAAGATAAGATAGAAAATCATTAGGTCAAGGAATTACGAAATGTCAAGGAGGAAAAAATCAAATGGAGAGCCCCATGGGTGTTTTCTCAATCGATTATGTATAGATGTGGAGAGTACACTTGTGTACCACTGGGAAATACCAGTTATGCTCCTCTATTAGTATTACGTCAGTTCCAGTGCCAACAATTCATCCCGTTCTTTGAAGCTTTGGGACATTAGGATTTTGAATACAGAGAGTCGAATTATAAAACGAAAGTCTAGTTAGCTTTCCAAGCTTGAAAGAAGAACCATTGTACGGAAAGATATTAGAGAGGAAGCCCCACCATGGATGGATACAAAGAATGGAGACTCAGCCATATCAACAATCCATTGCCATCACCCAACTCCAGGATACTGCCAATCCCAATAGAGGAACTGCCTTCTGAGATCGAGCTATTTAGGAGGGAATTCGAGCAAGAAAAGGTATCCTTTGCTACAGAAATCTATAGACTTAAGGAGGAAAAGGGCCAGCTAGAGATGGATATCTTTCTTAGGAGTAGTGAAATGGATCGAGTCGTTAAAAAAAGGGATCGCTTCAATGATGACCTCAAAAGCCTACCAAGGATTATGTGATGCTCCCAAAAGCTAACAAGTCCTGACGTATTGGCAAGACATTAGCCGAATGTGAAGCAAAAGTTGCCACTCTCAATCGCGAGCTGAATCAGCAAAAGGAGGAAGTCAGAACCAACAAAGAAAAGTTCACGAGGCACGTGCTCTTGCTTCCACCTACCAATGAAGGAATCAAAGACTCGAGCCTCAAATGCGAGATGCGAGAGCTGCCAAGGTTGAAGATAAAGCCCTCACTCACAGAATCCAGGAGTTAGAACAGTCTCTCCAGGTTCATCAAGGTTATATCAATCAACTAACAAGGCTTTCGAGCAGCGTGAACTAGATTGGTAAGCGATAATCAACCAAGCACGTCTGAATTACCAAGAATAACATCAACACTTCACTGAACAAGTCAGAAGGCTCAACAAGAGGCAGACGACATGATTGAAGCAACTCGATCCATAAGGTGAGACATCATACCTGTTAGAGATTGTGAGCAACAACTTATGGGTTTTCTTGATCGTGTGATTACACAATGTAATCATGTTAGATACTTTCAGATGTAATCATGTCATAAAAGGAAAAATATTTTTGTGACTCTACGAATGATGTTATTAACGAAGCTATTCCAATAATCAATTGTCTTCAATGCATATGCACATTTAATTTCATCATTTTTCATTACACTTGCATTAATCATTCATCATCTTAACTCATCATTGCATCATAAATGTGCATCAATAAATACATTTTTAAATAAAAGTCTAATATGGGAATGCTATAAAAGTGTAAGGGATTTTAAGATCAATCAGGAACATAGAACCTTACATCACGCACTACTACAACACACAACACCGCAAGCAAATCATGGAGAGTGATCATAAAGCTCGTACTGAGCGACTTGGGCAAATGGTTAAGGAATCACAGGACCAGATGCTTGTCAACAAAGCAAAATGCAAACTTAAATTGCGAGACTTATGGAGCTAATGATAGCCTCTGTGAAAGAAAAAGGGTAAGCCAGCACTGCCAACATGAGGAATGATCCTCTCAACACTGAAAGTTCCCCTACCAATAATCCAGAAATTACCTAAGGCAAAACTAGATAAGAACAATGGCCTACTCCTACACCTGCACTCAGGCTCCACTAGTCATCTACCTAAATCCCATTGTGGTAGGTTAATTCATTCCCGGTACTCAAGGGGTGAATGTAGGAGTCTCATAGGCAGATCCGATAACCCTTGACCATAAGGAACTAGAGAAAACAGAGGGTCAAAATTCCACCATGACTGCAAAAGAAGTGGATAAATTTTAGTTACTGGAAAAATGCCTCCAAGCTATCGAGAAGAGTGACCAGTTCAGAGCTCTTGACACGCAATCACTATCCTTAGTGTCTAACCTTGTCATTCGCTTGGAGTTCAAAGTCCTAGAGTTTGAGAAGTTTAATGGAACCATCGACCCTTTCGTCCATGTCTGAATGTACTTACGAAAGATGGTCGAGTACTCGAAAGATGAAAAACTCTTTATCCATTGCTTCCAGCACAGCCTCATTGGGGCAGCAGCTTAGTGGTATATTAAGCTAGACAATGTGAAAATTTAATCATGAGTTGACTTGGCTAAGGCCTTTCTAAATTAATACCAACATGTGTCGGATTGGGCACTGGATCGACTTTCTCTAATGAATTTTGAGAAGAGATCCACTGAAAGTTTTAGTTAATACACCCAAAAGTGGAAAAAGGAAACAACCCTAGTCTACTCTCCCCTTACAAAAAAAAAATGACAGTCACTTTTATTTACACCTTACGTGCTCCTTATTATGAGGAGCTCATAAGAAATGCCACCAAAAAATTCGTAGACCTAATCTTCTCTGGAGAAATAATTGATGTAGCTATTAAGAGTGGTAAATGTCAGTTGGGAAAACTTTTGGATAGAGCAAGAAGCCTATTTCTAGTAAAAAGAAAGAATGAGAGGCCAATGCCATAAGTTATGCTAGCTCATCTTAGCCAAAACAGCATCAAATACCTGACCGTCACTACCCAAGCACGCTGTATTCTCGCCCTATCACAATTTCCCCTCAGCTAATTAATGCCATAACCTACAACCCATCCTTTGCAATCCCATCCAATCTACTATGAAGCTACCCTCTATAAATGCACTAAAGTACCAATCCAGCAACCAATAACGCACCTGGTAATTGAGGTGCAAATCAAGAAAGACAACATTTTGATCCTATCTCTATGACCTATAAGGACTCTACCAAACTTTGCTCCAAAATCATTTAGTGGCCCCAACCTATGTCCCAGAAAAAAAGCCACCATACCCACAATGGTACAACCCTAAAGCCCACTGTAAATACCATGCCGAGGTAGCGGGGCATGACATCGAGAATGGCATATCTTTCAAACGAAATGTGTAAAATCTAATTAACTCAAAAGTCTTGTAGCTCAGGATGAACTAGGGACCAAATGTTGCCACCAATCCTTTACTAAATCACACTAAGCCAACTGCAAACGTGATTGGCATTAAGAACAAATATGAAGTCAAGGCAAGGATAGAGGATGTAAGGATGCCAATGTTCTTGATCTGGTAGGCATGATGCAAGTTGGGTTACTTAGCGCAACAAAAAAATTGGAAGACAATCTTGACAACTTTTGTGACTTCCACATAGTTATAGGTCATACCCTATAAACATGCAAGGAGTTTAGGTCCACGGTTCAAAGAATGATGAATGAAGGCTAGATAGAATTCTATCAGGAAACCACGCCTGCTGCTGAATCTATCAACATGATAGGGGATGAAACCATGTAGCCATCTAATGGCAGAAATTAACCACTCATTCTTTATGGTAAGTCAAGTCCCTAGGTCAGTTTTTCGACACCTATACTGAAGTTAGTTATGGAGGTACCTAAACCAGTCCCGTATAAAAGCAACAAAGCTGTCCTATGGAAATTTGAGAACTAGGTAATGATGATCAGAGAACTAACCTCCTCAACTGCTGTAATGGAACTGTTAGGAGTTAGTCACCTAACTCGTAGTGGTAGGTGTTACACTCCCCCAGCTCAAGAAAAACAAAAGGTTGATGTATCTCAAGCACCAATACCACTCAGGCCCAAGAAAAAAATTTTGAGCTTGAGAAAGTCAGGGAAGCAGTGAGTGAAGGGAAAGTTGTGAAGTTTCTCAAGTTCATCAAACACAATGAATACTACATTGTGGACCAGTTAAGTAAACAACCTACCAAGATTTTTATGCTATCTCTGTTTCTTAATTCAAAGGTTCACCGAAATGCATTACTAAAGTTGTTAAACCAAGCATTCGTGCCACTAGACATCTCCGTTGACAAATTGGATTGGCTAGTGAACAACATCACAGCCGATAATTATACCTCATTCACTGATGATGAGATCCCACTCAGAGGCAGGGGCAATTATAAAGCTCTGCATATCATTACCCATTGTAAGGGACGCATTTTGCCCAAAGTACTCATAAACAATGGGTCAGCCCTTAATGTCATGCCTATGACTACATTAAGAAATTCCTTATCGATCAGTCCAACACCAAGAGTAGCCACACCATAGTCCAAGCTTTTGATGGAACATGTCACGGAGTAATTGAAAATATCATAATCCAACTTCATATAGGCCCATCTATATGTGAAGTGGACTTTCAAGTTATGAATATTAATCCTTCTTACAACTGCATATTAGAAAGACCATGGATACACTCTGCCGGAGCCGTCCTATCCTCTCTCCATCAAAAGCTCAAACTTATGATAAATGACAAAGTAGTCACCATAGAGGCTGAAGAAGAAATGATTGCCACTGCTTTCACTGAAGAGATCTACGTAGAGCCTAATGAAGATGCACCGAAGTCATCCTTCCAATCCTTCAAGTTCATTAATGCAACATTTGTGGGAGAAGGATTGCCAACAGTTAAACCCCACCTGTCAAAGAGTACCCACTCGAGTTTAAAAATGACAATTGGCAAGGGTTCATGTGTTAAAAAAGGGCTTGGCAAGAACTTGCAAAGGATGACTCAAGTTAACAAAAAGGGCTTAGGATTCAACGCTAAGGCATAATTAGGAAAACAGCAAGAAAGGAGGATCTGTAACCATGAGATGACACGATCATTGGGTCAAGAGGGGGAATCAAAGCCAATAATGTTCCTGTCTCTCTATAAGATATTCTGTTTAAGAGAACGAATCGATTCAAGCCAACCAGAGGAGCAAAATGCTAAAGATGTCTTGGTTATCTTAAACAAAGCACTTCACAACCTCTATTTCCAAGATACCGAGCCATAAAATGCGTATCCTTCCACTAAGACTTGATTTTGATGACAGGGTCATAACAGAAGCCCTTGCACTTTTTTTTTATCCTTTTCATTTAATGCCAAGAAGTGAAAACCTACCTGCCCTTGCCCAAAGATAGGTAAATGTCCTATGTAGGGGGCATTTTTATCAAACATGATCAATGAAATGACTTTTGCATATATCATTCATATTGGGTGTCTATATCACTTTTCAACCATTTGGTCTTCAATGCTCTTTTACCTTCATTTTTATCCAAATCCTTTAGTTGTGTGTGTGCCTTTTGGAATGTTTATTTCTTCACCTTTTAAGGTGTCCTGATGATAGTGATATGGATATGTCTGATGGGTTGCTGAAGAATGATTTCGAATAGTCAATTTGCACTAGTGAAGTTAATCTTGAAGAAGATTTCGAAGAAACGTACTATCAGACTTCTTACGATTAGTTGATCAAGAGGAGAAGCAGATCATGCCCCATAAAAACGAAAGTAATAAATCTGGGTACTCAAGAGGATCGAAAAGAGGTCAAAATCAAAATCTCAATAAAGTTAATGACTAGGACCAAGCTGAAATCAAATTCAACTCAAATTGAATCCTGCCAAGTATACCTTTGAAGTCACTTAGGGTAAGCTTCTAGGTTTTATAGTCAGCAAAAAAAGGATTAAAGTTGACCCAGACAAAGTCAAAGCCATTCAAGATATTCCACCACTTCAAAGCCAAAAGGAAGTAAGAAGCTTTTTAGGGAGACTGAACTATATTGCTAGATTCATATCCCAACTCATCGACAAATGCGACCCCATCTTTTGGCTCCTTCACAAACAAAATTCAGGAGAATGGAATGAGGCATGTCAAGAAGCCTTTGATAAAGTCAAACATTATCTATCAAGCCTGCCAGTTTTGGTACCGCCGGTGCCTAGTCGACCTTTAATCCTTTACTTGGCAATCTTCGACAAATCTATGGGTAGTGTATTAAAGCAACATGATGAGTCAAGAAAAAGGGAACAAGCAATCTATTACTGAAGTAAAAAGTTCACAAAATGTGAGTGTAACTACTTAGCAATCGAGGAGTTGTACTATGCTTTGGTGTGGACAACCAAGAGACTTAGGCAGTACATGCTATATCACACCACATGGTTGATTGCAAGGCTTGATTCTATCAAGAATCTATGCGAAGCCCCTGCACTATTAGGAGGTTGGCTAGGTGGCTAGTCCTGCTTTCTGAATATGACATTGCCTATGTCAGTCAAAAAGCCATCAAGGGTAGTGCAATAGCTGATTTTTTGGCAAGCCAAGCGGCAGATGATTGTGAACCCTTAAGTTTTGACTTCTTAGATGAAGATCTAATGTGCATTTTTAAGACGAAAATGCCTCTAACCAAGATCGATCCTGGAAGATGTATGTTGATAGAGCATCAAATGCTCTAGGACATGGAATTAGAAAATTTGATGTCACTCGACAAGAGTCATTATCTGTTCACAGTAAGGTTAAATTTTGACTGCATAAATAATATCACAGAATATGAAGCTTGCATCATGGGGCTTCAAGCAGTTATTGAGAGGAATGTCAAGACATTGTAGGTATTTGGTGATTTGGCCCTAATCATCTACCAATTGAAAGTGGAATGGCAAACTTGCTGCGCCAAGCTGATGCAGTATGGGAAGTGATAGCAGAACTCAAGAAAGAATTTAATGATATCAGTTTTCGACACTTACCTTGAGATGAGAACCAAATAGCCGATGCTTTGGCTACCTTGTCATCCATGTTTAAAGTCAACCAAGAGTCGGATATGGCCCCCATCCAAATGAGCATCTACACAACTTTGGTTCATTGTCATAGCATTGAAAAAAAGAAGGATGGCCTACTGTGGTACTATGCCATCCTTCGTTACACTGAGGATCGACAATATCCCAAACAAGCAATCGAGATTGATAAAAGGACTATCAGAAGGCTAGCTATGGGATTTGTTTTCGATGGAAAAATCTTATACAAAAGGAGTCATGATCAAGTATTTCTAAGATTCGTTGACACTCCTAAAGCCAAAAGGATCCTAGAAGAAGTTCATGAGGGAATTTGTAGCACACATGCTAATGGACATCGGATAGTCAAGCAAATCATGAGGGTGAGTTATTACTGGTTGACCGTCGACAGAGACTACATCAATTACCCCTAAAAATGCCATAAATTTCAAATCTATGCGAACATGATCAATATCCCTCTAGCGTCACTTCATGTCATCACATCCCGATGGCCCTTCTCCAAGTAGGGCATGGATGTGATCGGGTCGATCACCTCTAAAGCTTCCAATGGGCATCATTTTATCTTGGTAGCAATAGACTATTTCACCAAATGGGTAGAGGCTACCTCATATGCTAATGACACTAGATCGATTGTCTGCAAGTTTATTAAGCGGGACATCATCTGTTGATATGGCCTCTTAAACCAAATCATCACAGACAATGCAAGCAACTTAAATAATAAAATGATGTAAGCGATCTGCTTACAGTTCGAGATCCAGCATCATAATTCTATCCCTTATCGCCTAAAGATGAATGGGGCAGTTAAGGAGCCAACAAAAACATCAAAAGAATAGTTGAAAAAATGGCTGAGACTTACAAAGACTGGCATAAGAAGCTATCCTTTTGCATCTCATGCCTATCGGACTTCAGTTTGCACTTCTACAGGCATTACCTTGTTCTCCCTTGTCTATGGGATGAAAGCTGTATTGCCTATTGAAGTCGAGATCCCTTTTCTCAGAGTCTTGGTGGAAACCAAACTTGAAGAGGCTGAATGGGTCAAGAACATATATGACCAGCTTAACCTCATCGATGAAAAATGCATGAAAGCCTTGTACCATGGTCAAATGTATCAAAAACGCATGATCTGAGCCCACAACAAAAAAAATGCACCCATGACAATTTCACCAAGGTGAATTGGTATTGAACAAGATCATCCCAATTCATAAAGAAGCACGGGGTAAGTGGATCCCTAATTAGGAAAGACCATATGTCGTGAAGCAAGCCTTCTCCGGAAGGGCCCTAATCTTATCAGAAATGGATGGTAATGCCTTGCCCAACCCAGTCAACTCAGATTTAGTTAAAATATTATACATAAAGGGTGAAAACCTGAAAAAATGACTTTTAAAAATTAAAAAAAATAAAAATAAAAACAAGAAAAGCAACAAAAAAAGTAAAAACAAAGAAAAAAGAAAACAAAAACAAGACCAAAAATAAAAGACCAAAAAAAATAAAAATAAATAAAAAAGAGGGTTCAGATGAAAATCCGAAAAGGGCATCTAGGCAACCAACCCAACTACAAGTGAAAACTTGTAAGGGTGACTTAAGAAGACTAATTTTGGGCATAGACTGAGATCACTTACAGAACATAGCGAAGCAATCCTAGGGATTTTTCGAAGTTCAACCATACTAGTCACATTCATTATTAGAGAAAGATCTTGGGAAGCACCTAAAGAACATTCATGTCATGATCGTCGAGGCATATTCCACCTAAAAGATCATACTTCTTACCATCGAATCACTTGTTTGTCAAATAGTATAGCAAGGTGTATCTCTTTGTTGTAATGAATAAATATTACCTTGTTTCTTTTAACCCTTATACAATTCACATTACACTTGTCATTTAACTGATAATGTTTGATAAATCAACTAAAATATGCATTAGGACATCTTGATATTACATTGAAAGGAAAAGAAAAGCACAGGGAACTCTGCTCGAGCCCTGATCATCAAGATCATGCACTTTTCGCTTCCAAACACCCGTTTAGCATGACCATACACCAAACCATTTCTTGCTTTCATAAGCCACATCTCAAGAAAAACCATTTTAAACTAACCAAAAATTGACCCATATGTTCTATCAGAATCCTATCGAAACCAGAGACATCAACCTAATCAGTCAAATATCTCTTAATTATTGACAATGCCTTCTAAGTGTCAGAAAAATGATTGAGCCTCATGAATCAGGAAATGCAATAATCCAAATCCTTGAGAATATATTTTTGTCGTATCCCCAATTGAGCCAGGACAACATACGATACTCAGTGAAATCAAGAAAATTACAATCCTTAGTTGAACCAGGATCGATCGCCATCCCTATGAGAGTTTGAATGACCTATAAGGAAAACTATGGCTATCTCCCGTATTAGACTTCACATCGTGTAATCATGATAGCATTCCATATCATGCATTCACATTACCATCACACATCATGATTTATGTAATGTTACTTCAAGCCAGGTTCACCAAACCTCCAAGGATTCCCTATTAAGAACTCAAAGCTTTGTAAACAAAACATTATTTAGGAAGCACCTATCAAGAAACCTTCTTAAGCCCACATGAGCTGGTGGCAACAAACTTGTCTATAAACAACCAGATGCCAATCATACCCACATCAAGTCTATAAGTTAGTGGCACCTATTTCAAAGCCCACGAGTTAGTAGCACTTTTTCAAAGCCTATGAGTCAGTGGCACCTTTTTCAAAGCCTACAAGTTAGTGGTACCCATTTCAAAGCCCATGAGTCAGTGGTACCCATTTCAAAGCCCACGAGTCAGTGGCACCCTTTTCAAAGCCCATAAGTTAGTGGCAACTCTTCAAAGCTCATAAGTCAGTGGCACCCTTTTTAAAGCCCACAAGTCAGTGGTACATTTTCAAAGCCCATAAGTTAGTGGCACCCTTTTTTAAAGCACACAAGTCAGTGGCCCATTTTCAAAGCCCACAAGTTAATGGCACATTTTCAAAGCCCATGAGTTAGCGGCACTTTTTTCAAAGCCCACGAGCCAGTGGAACCCTTTTCAAAGCCCATGAGTCAGTGGCACATTTTCAAAGCCCATAAGTCAGTGGCACCATTTTCAAAGCTCACGACCCAGTGGGACCGTTTTCAAAGCCCACGAGTTAGTGGTAACTTTTTAAAGCCCATAAGTCAGTGGCACCCTTTTTAAAGCGTACAACTTAATGGCACCTCTTCAAAGCCTATAAGTCAGTGGTACCTCTTCAAAGCCTACACAAGCTAGTAGCACCCAAGTCTGAGTCAAAGCCCCATACAAGCTGGCGACATCGAGTCAAAGCCCACATAAGCTGGTGGCACCCAAGTCTTAGTCAAAGCCCACACAAGTTGGTGGCACCAAATCAGAGCCCACATAAGCTGGTGGCACCTAAGTTGAAGTCAAAGTCTGCGTAAACTGACGATACCTACATAAAAAATCCACGTTACTCTACACATGCCTAAGGGGGTCAAACCTTAGGAAACCTAACACCCTAGTAGGGAGGGCAAACTTATCACTTAAACCTTGCAAAATTCACTTAAACCTCTATCAAGATCACTGCTAATACACTGCACTTATCATAGTGAAGTTAATTAAAATTTATTTCTTTGCAGGTGTTCTGGGGAACGTCATTTTACCTTGAACAAAATAGTGTCTATTTATCTTTGCCCTATCCCTGATTATTAATAATGGTAAAAAAAGGGTAGTCGTCGACACCTTATGTTATCCAGGCTAATTTTTTAGCAACCTTGGGCATGGACGTGAGAGAGGGCACATCGCCCAACGAAAAAGTATTTTTGAAGGGGTCAAAAAGGCCTATGGATCATATCAAAGATATATGCAAAGATGTGGCATCAAAGAACGTAGTTCAAGGTGTCAAAGGATAAAAGATATAAGAAAATTCATAATTTTACTTGAATATATCGATACATGGTTCTCCTGTATCGATACAATGCTCCAACGATCTAAAAATTTGAAATGTCCCTATCTATATCGATACAACATGTAAATGTATCGATACATAAGCTTATGTATTGAAACAGGAGCTCATATATTGATACTAGGCCATGCCAAGACCAAAACGTGCATTCTATAATGAAATCTATCGATACATATCAACATGTATCGATACAATGGTTCATAGTATCGATACAATGATCGATACTATGAACCATTATATCGATACTATGTTCATTGTATCGATAGGTTTCTGGACAAAATGTAACGATACATTCTGCAATGAATCGATACATATAGGCCATTTTCCAAGTTTGTGCATTTTTTACTCGTCCATCATTGATCAAAAACTAAATTTTAACTCGTTTCTTTGCATTAAAAAAGATCAAAACCCATATCAGATTACAAATTTAGACTTTTGAATTAATCGAAACATTTTATTAAAGTCTAAATTAGATCAAAAAGTTCAATGCCACATGATCATCCTCTTCTCCCTAGTTTGTTGACCAAGATAACCATCAACTACACTATTTGCTGGAAAATCATTTCACATTTAAACCAGCCACCCTATGTCCATCACATTTGCAGTAAGTTGCTCCCTACAGCCACTCTATAACCACTAAGCTGACATCACTTTGTCCCTCTTGAAAAATGACCAAAAACACCTTCAATTTGGCTCTAAAATGCTGGTATAAATAGACCACTTATATCTCAGTTAAGGGACTTGGGATTCCAGCTTGTTTTAGCTTCCAAAAACACATTCACATATCAAGAAAACCAAATCCCGTAGCTATTCACTCATCACCCAAACATAGCCCCAAAACACTTACTCTCAATAATTACACATTCTGAAAATCACTCTCATCCATACCAGAAATAAAACCTCATTATTTCACTCTTTTTCTTGCTTATTAACAACAAAGAAAAGATGAAAATTCAAGCCATCTCTACTGTTCTAACTATTTGGCCAAAAATTAAAGTTTTGTTGGTATAACTTCCTACTTTATCACTTTTATTTTTTGTTTTCCAACATCTTCATCATTTTAGTGAGCTCTCAATGTTTCCATCACCTTCTAGGATTCTCATGCATTATTATGGCTTTTGGTTACAGTAGTTTAGGATTTGAATGCCTTAATTCCTTTTTGATGTGCAAAATGCCTCATTTTATCCTCATTATTTTGATAGCTCTTGCTCATGCATTTTATGCCATATCTATGCATCTCATTATGATTAGTCCATGTATGAATCCTTAGCTTAACATATCTCAAGAATATTTATACATTAGCTTGCATCTTGTCATGAATCATTGTCATTTTCAGCATCTATAACATTTTTTGTCAAAGTGCATAACACTTTCTTTGTCTAGACCATTGGTAAAGTTAGCATCCCCATTCATGTTATGTGCCATCCCCTTGTATGATCATTGTCTTCTCTTTGTCTAAATGCATGTTTGATGGCTATCAAAAACTGATTTTCAAAACCTCCCCAAGCCAAGCATGTTAACCTTAACCAATGACGATTAGCATGAACTTAGCATTTTCCTTAAAGTTAGCAAAATATCTTGGGGAAAATTAAGTTTTCCAAATCTAGAATCTTGGTTAAACGAGTTCAAATCTTTTGATTTTGCAACGTAACACTTGTTCTTGAAATGTTCTTGCTTTGTTTTTGAGTCGAAACCATGAATGGTATGATTAACAGGCTGTTTCATCATCCTAAAGTACTCCAGGGCTGTACAACTGAGTTCATGATGCTCATGCCACTCTTTCCCTTTAGTCATGGATGTTTGAATGTCTATGACTTGAGTTTGGACCCTTAAACATAAAAAAAATAAGAAATATCCTCTGATTTACTTTGTCCCCCGCTAGCAGCAACACTGTTACAAATTGAAAAATCACTTTAAAATCTTAAACGATTCTTCATGAATTTTTTAATTTTTTTTCTAAAAGTTTGTCAAAATATCTTTAAAACGAGGTCTTGTTTATCCCCATATCAGTCCAGATGAAAGAGTTCTGATTTTTTAAACCTAGACTATCCAGAATCCCTGGAGTGAACAAAGTGCATTATGGTTGGGCCCTTAGGCCCACCAAACAATTTTTCCAAATCCATCCAGCATTTTTCCTAAAATATTCATGAAATTCCCTTAATTTTTTGATACCAAATGAGTCCAAAATGATTTTTCAAAATTTGACGCACCTTGTCCCTCCTATGCTTTGCCAACCGCAAAATTAATCCAAACCTGAAAATTTATTCCCTCGAAAAGTGACTTTTTGGGATATTTGGAATATTTTTAGATTGACCATCATCTAGTTACCTTTCTAATGGTATGTTGTCCACCCTTTAAAGCCTTCAAACCAATTTAGAATAAATTCAAAAAGTGGGATTATGCGATGCTGTCCCCTATTCTTGGTCATGGTTAAAATTAAGTTATTTTCTCGAATTTCATCTTGAGACATTCGAATGTCTTCGTATCACCCCGATCAGACTGAGAACATACTTCAACCTCCCATAAGCTTATATCAGGGCACAGATGTATTTTTTACATCTTTACCATCTTTATTCACAATAATTTCTTTAGCCAAAAATCGTTGACACACTCACACATTTCCAAAATCATAATGTTTTATCAACTTAAGTTTTCCAACTCAATTTCATTAAAGAGTGTCAAATAATGTCACTTTCAGAGACACTCTAACCCCAATCTTCCAAGGGAATACTCTAATCCTGCTTTTCAAGATTGTCAAGATTTAAAAATCTTCTTTTGTCAAAAATTATTTGCCATCCACGAGGATACTCTAACCCCATCTTTTCGAGGGGATACTCCAACCCTATCTTTCAACTACAATTAAATTTTTTTCTTTCTCGAATTTCCATGAATGTGTCAAACAAACCTTGTTTGATTAAGAAACCCAGAGGCATCTCGAAAATTATAGATTCAGTTATTTCCAGATAATCAATGCCAATTGCGAGATAAATTCCAATAATCCATCACTTTTCTTTATCATTACATTAAATGATCGATGTTATGTTACTCCATTTGTTGTCTTACTAACGTGATTTCTTTGTGATGATTATTTGCATTCATGTTTTCCAATCATTTCAAATAAAATTAAAGGTAACGTTCTGCATGGGTCTCTCTCCGGTGCCCAAAGTGGATATTTCATTTTTCAAAGTAAAATTCAGAGGTCATTTTTGTTAAAAATCTCTATATTCCCCATCTTTCCGGGACGTGTATGAGATTAAATCTTTTCATCAAAACTTGAATTTATATTTCCATGAAATTCATGCATTAAAAGGGGGTTATATCGAAATAGTGATGAGTTAAGATTGAAAGAATTGAAACTGAGATAAGACACAGCTAGAAAGGTATCGATTTCGGGCATCGCAAAGAGGTTCGTATCTCATCGTGTCTCTTGAACCCAAATAATGAATTTTTGTACAACGTAGACTACGAGATCGATGTTTTGAGTTTTGTAACTCAAAACATAGGTTTCAACAGGCTTCCAATCATGCCCAGCCCTAAATGATTGGTAGTGACTCTATGCGTTGGCCATTTCGTGATGGTCATCCAAGACCAATAAGATGAGCAATTCATCTTACGGTACCCTTCACTTTATCATAAGTCAAGAATCTGTACATTCTCATTCTTATCACATCGCGATAGAAAAGTCTCAGTCAAGAAGATATTTATAAGTCAAAAAAATATTTTAAGTCATGCGCACCAATAAATCCGCAAGGATCCACCCCGAGGCATGTTGCGACAGCTGGGTGACTCCATTAGGGACTGTATAGAGAGTTAAGCCAATAACTAAGTCATGTCTTACTAGGTTCTCGGTTCCTTCGATCTTCGGTCATTATTTAACTATGAACCTTTTTTTTTATTTTGTCAACTAATCTTTTGTTTAGCATGATTGTCAAGATTGTCTTATTTTTGAATAATCATCAGTTTAATAAAATCGTAATACGGGAGTAAGCAAAAAGGTTTAATTGTTTCCCTATCACACACTGCGCACTTACATGTGCATTAGAGTCCTGCCAAACTCAATGGCTAGGTTATAACCCAATCATCAGGAGGAAGTGAGCTATCTGCGAGTAACTCTTCGCATAGGCATAGTAATTACTTTTCGGATGTAAAATTACCTATGCCTCTTGTGAGTAACCCTCCACATTTGCATAGGGAAATACATTCAATGGATCGAACATGTTCCACCAAACCTGCGATGGGTCCAGGATTGGGGTCCCTCGACTGTCCCTACTAGACAGAGGAGCAATTCAGATACCTATTTGGGCATCAACATAAACCTCATATAGCGAGCCCTATGAGTTAAACCATATCAAACCATACCGGAACGCTGCTAGAATACCCAAAGAATAGGGTCACTCGGGGAAATATTCCTAACCCTTACTCTTAATTATCATAATTATGTAGGTGACAAAAAGTGTACAATTGTCACCCGCATTTGCATTTTTATCAGTTATCAAGGCATGCTGTCGTGTCACTTGAACGATGGTTAACCATTGTTTAAATAAGTGACGATCAGCGAAAACCATCGTTTATAATGTCTTATGTTATCCGAGTCACAGCTTAACGCACATCCGTACTAGTAGTGATAAACGAATATTACTATCGGTCAATTATTTTTCTATCAAAATAAGATATTATATTACCTCACGAAGGGCAAATTACATCCGGACATGTTGAAATTTGCCAGGTTCTCATCTCACCACCTCGGTTAAGACATGTTATGACTATTTTGTTCTAATGTTCTTGAATTTTTTTTTATTTCCTTACATTTGTCTCCTATATGTTCCACTAACTTATTTTCCCTTTGTTTATGTTTTGGTGCATGCATTATCTCATCATAACTATCGTGACTGTCATCATTTTGGGACAATTGTTCTAGTTTAGTGTTTAGTAAGGGACATTATTTATGGAGCAACAGCTTATCTCTACTATCGAGTCTTTTAAAATCGTCAGAACATGGTCAGAAAGTTGCCAACGTCAAGATGAGGACATCCTAAAGCTCGATTACATCTCAAAAGTGCATGAAAGGGTCAAGATCAGTTTTCGTCAGAATGATTGTTAGGAATTAAAGCACATTTGGGACAGTAACATGAAAGAAGCCTTCACTAAAAAGTATGAGGATATAGCTCTCTTACTTCGAGTTCAGTTGGGTGATGGTTTGTTGCAAGCAGCGGTATAGTTGTAAAATTCGGATTGATGTTTCACCTTCAACCAACAAGATTTAGTCCCTACCATTGATGAATATACAGCTTTGCTCAACATAGAAAGGGCCAAGTGAAACCGGATTTATTGCAAAGCACTAACACTTCTTCCGTTCAAGAAAAGGTTAAGGCAAGTTCTTGGGGCCATAGAAGCATGGGTTTATAGTCATGTCAAGGTAAAAGGAAGCAGTGAATACATCTCTTGGGCTAGCTTGAAAGAGGCCATGTTAAATCTTTCTGATCAAAAGAAAGTTTAAGATGTCTACTCTCTGGCAATCTACGGGCTTGTCATATTCCCAAAGACTTTGGGTTACGTAGAGGTGGCAGTCACAGATTTCTTTTCTCGTCTATGTTACGACATTAACCCTGCTTCTACCATCATCATTGAAACCATCTGCGCCCTCAGCATTTGTAAAAGAATGGGAATAAGAAGGTTTATCGGGTGTGCCCCATTGCTCCAAATATGGCCCTAGGTTATCTTTATGTTGGGGAGGAAAGAACTAGGCAAAATTTCTACTGTAAGTTCAATCCTCTTTCCTCAGTATTAAAGGAAGAATGTCATCAAGATAAGATAGAAAAGCACTGGGTCAAGGAATTATGAAACATCAAGGAGGAAGAAATCAAGTGGAGAGCCCCATGCTTGTTCCCTCAGTCAATTGTGTACAGATGTGGAGACTACACTTATGTACTGCTCCTTGGATTATGGGGAAATACCAATTATGCTCCTCTATTGGCATTGCGTCAGTTCCAGAGCTAGCAATTCATCCCATTCTTTAAAGATTTGGGACATTAGGATTTTGAACACGGAAAGCCCAATTATAAAGCAAAAGTCCAGTTAGCTTTCCAAGCTTGGAAGAAGATCCATTGTATGGAAAGATACTGGAGAGGAAGCCCCACCATACCTAGATACGAAGAATGAAGACTCCGCCATATCAATGATCCATTACCACCACCCAACTCTGCGATACTGCAAATCCTAATAGAGGAACGGCCTTATGAGATCGGGCCACTTAGGAAGGAGTTCGAGCGAGAAAAGGCATCCTTTGCTACAAAAATCTCTCAACTTAAAGAGAAAAAAGGCTAACTAGAGATAGATATTTATCTTAGGAGCAGTGAAATTGATCAAGTCATTAAAGAAAGGAATCACTTCAACGATGACCTCAAAAGCCTAACCAAGGATTATGTGACACTCAAAAAAGCTAACAAGTCCTAATGTATTAGCAAGACATCAGTCGAATGGGAAGCCAAAGTTACCATTCTCAATCGCAAGCAGAATCAGCAAAAAGAGGAAGTTAGAACCAACAAAGAAAAGTTCACGAAGGCACGTGCTCTTGCTTTCACCTACCAACAAAGGAATCAAAGACTCGAGGCCCAAATGCGACATGCAAGAGCCGCCAGGGTTAAAGATGAAGCCCTCACCCATAGAATCTAGGAAGTAGAACAGTCTCTCCAAGTTTATCAAGGTTATATCAATGACCTAACAAGGGCTTTCGAGCAGCATGAACTAGATTGGCAAGCAGCAATCGACCAAGCATGCCTGAATTACCATGAACAACATCTATCAGGAGTAGTAAAATGGATCGAGTCATTAAAGAAAGGGATCACTTCAAAGATGACCTCGAAAGCCTAAACAAGGATTATGTGACACTATAAAAAGCTAACAAGTCTTGATGTATTGGTAAGACATTAGTCGAATGGGAAGTGAAAGTTGCCACTCTCAATCGTAAGTCGAATCAGCAAAAAGAGGAAGTCAGAACCAGCAAAAAAAAGTTCATGAGGGCACGTGCACTTGTTTTCACCTACCAACGAAGGAATCAAAGACTTGAGGCCCAAATGTGAGATGCGAGAGTCGCCAGGGTTGAAGATGAAGCCTTCACTCACAGAATCCAGGAGTTAGAACAGTCTCTCCAGGTTCATTAAGGTCATATCAACTAACTAACAAGGGTTTTCGAGCAGTGCAAACTAGATTGGCAAGCGACAATCGACAAAGCACATCTAAATGACCAAGAATAACATCAGCACTTCACTAAACAAGTTTAGATGGCTCAACAAGAGGCGGATGACATGATTAAAGTAGCTCAATCCATAAGGTGAGACATCATACCTATTAAAGATTGTGGCAACAACTTTTGGGTTTTCTTGATCATGTGATTACACAATGTAATCATATTAGATACTTTCAAATGTAATTATGTTGTAAAAGAAAAAAAAACCCTTTTGTGACTCTATGAATGATGTTATTGATGAAGCTATTCCAAGAATCAATTGTCTCTAATGCATAAGCACATTTAATTTCGCCATTTTTCATTACACTTACATCAATCATTCATTATCTTAACTCATCATTGCATCATAAATGTGCAATAATAAATACATTTTTTTAAAAAAATCTAATATGAGAATTGGGCCATAAAATTGTAAAGGATTTTGAGGTCAATCAGGAACACAGAACCTTACATAACGCACCACTACAACACACGATGCTGTAAGCAAATCATTGAGAGTGATCATAAAGCTCGTATTAGGCAAGCTGAGCTAATGGTTAAGGAATCATAGGACCAGATGCTCCGTCAGCAAAGTGAAATGCAAACTCAAATTATGAGACTTATGGAACTAATTATAGCCTCTGTGAAAGAAAAAGGACAAGCCAGCACTGCCAACATGAGGAATAATCCTTCCAACACTGAAAGTTCCCTTACCAATAATCTAGAAACCGCCCAACAAGAAACTAGACAAGAACAACGACCTACTCCTACACTTGCCACTCAGGCTCCACCAGTCATCTACCTAAATCCCATTGCGGTAGGTCAATTCATTCCTGGTACTCAAGGGTTGAATGCAGAAGTCTCATCGGTAGATCTGATAACCCTTGACCATAAGGAACTAGAGAAAATTAAAGCTTAAAAGTCCACCATGACTGCGGAAGAAGTGAATAAATTCTAACCATTGGAAAAATGCCTCCAAGCTATTGAGGGGACTAATAAGTTCGAAGCTCTTGATGCACAACCACTGTCTTTGGTGTCCAACCTTACCATTCCTCTGAGTTTAAGAAGTTTAATGGAACTACCGACCCTTCTGTCCATGTCCAAATGTACCTATGAAAGATGTTCAGGTATGAGAAAGATGAAAAGCTCCTCATCCATTGCTTTTAGCATAGCCTTATTGGGGTAGCAACTGGATGGTATATCAAGCTATACAATGTGAAAATCCAATCATGGGCTGGCTTGGCTAAGGCCTTTCTAAATCAATACCAATACGTATTGGATTAGGCACCAATCGACTTTCCCTAATGAATTTTGAGAAGAGATCCACTAAAAGTTTCAAGCAATATGCCCAAGAGTGGATAGAGGAAGCAGCCTTAGTCTAACTTCCCCTTACAGAAAAAGAGATGATAGTCACTTTTATTCATACCTTACGTGCTTCTTATTACGAGAAGCTCGTAGGAAATACCACCAAGAAATTCGCAAACCTAGTCATCTCTAGAGAAATGATTGACGCAGCCATTAAAAGTGGTAGAATGTTAGCCGTGGAAACATCTGGATCCAGCAAAAAGCATATTGCCAGTAAGAAGAATTAAGGAAAGGCTAATGCCATAAGTTATGCTAGCTTATCTCAGCCAAAACAGCATCAAATACTCGACTCTTACTACCCAAGCATGTTGTATTCTCGCCCTATCACAATTCCTTCTCAACCAAGTAATGCTACAACCTATAACCCATCTTTTGCCATCCCATCCAACCTACCACAATGCTACCCTCCATAAGTTCACCAAAATACTAATCGAGCAACCAATAACACACTTAGCAATTGAGGTGCAAATCAACAAAGATGATATTTTGATCCCATCCCTATGACCTATAAGGAACTCTATCAAACCTTGCTCTAAAATCGTTTAGTGGCCCCAATCTATGTCCTAGAAAAGAAGCCACCATACCCACAATGGTACAACCCTAACCCCCACTATGAATACCATGCTGGGGCTGTGGGGCATGACATTGAGAACTGCATATCTTTCAAATAAAATATGCAAAATCTAATTAACTCAAAAGTCTTGTAGTTCAAGATGAACCAAGGACTAAATGTTGCTGTCAATCCTTTACCAAACCACACTAAGCCAGCTACAAGCATGATCGACATTAAAAACAAATATGAAGTCAAGGCAAGCATAGAAGATGTAAAGAAGCCAATGTTCCTGATCTGGCAGGCATTGATTCAAATCTGGTTGCTTAACACAATAGAAAAATTGGAAGACAATTTCAACAACTTCTATGACTTCTACACAATTATAGCTCATACCCTACAAACATGCAAGGAGTTTAGGTCCACGGTTCAAAGAATGATGAATGAAGGCCAGATAAAAATTTATCAGGAAACCACGCCTACTACTGAATCTATCAACATGTTAGGGGACAAAACCACATAGCTACCTTACGGTAGAAATTGACCCCTTATTCTTTATGGTAAGTCTAGTCCCGAGGTCAGTTTTTTGACACCTATACCAAAGTTAGTTGTGGAGGTACCTAAACCATTCCTGTATAAGAGCAACAAAGTTGTCTCATGGAAATACAAGAATCAGGTAGTCATGGTTAGAGAACTAACCTCCTCAACTACTGTAATGAAACTATAAGGAGTTAGTCACCTAACCCGTAGTGGTAGGTGTTACGCTGCCCCAGTTCAAGAAAAAAAAGGTTGATGCATCTCTAAGCACCAATACCACTCAGGCCTTATAAAAGAATTTTAAGCCCGAGAAAGTTAAGGAAGTAGTGAGTGAAAAAGAAGCCATGAAGTTTCTCAAGTTCATCAAGCACAGTGAATACTGCATTTTGGACCAGTTAAGCAAACAACCCGCCAAGGTTTCTATGCTATCTCTATTTCTTAATTTTGAGGTTCACCGAAATGCATTAGTGAAGGTGTTAACCAAGCATACATGCCACCGGACATCTTTGTGGACAAATTGGATTAGCTAGTGAACAATATCACAGCCGATAATTATATCTCATTCACTGATGATGAGATCCCACTTGAAGGTAGAGGCAGTTATAAAGCTCTGCATATCACTACCTATTGTAAGGGACACGTTTTTCCCAAAGTACTCATAGACAATGGGTCAGCCCTTAATGTCATGCCTATGACTAAATTAAGCAAACCCCCTATCGATCAGTCCAACATCAAAAGTAGCCACCATAGTCCAAGCTTTTGATGGGACATGTCGCAAAGTAATTAGAAATATCACAATCTAGCTCCAGATAGGCCCATGTACGTGTGAAGTGGACTTTCAAGTTTTGAATATTAATCTTTCTTACAGCTGCCTATTAGGAAGGTCGTGGATACACTCCATTAAACGTCCTATCCTTTCTCCATTAGAAGCTCAAATTTGTGATAAATGACAAAGTAGTCACCATCGGGGCTGAAGAAGAAATGATTGCCACTGCTTTCACTAAAGAGATCTACATAGAGCCTAATGAAGATGCACCAAAGTCATCCTTTCAATCCTTCGAGTTCGTTAATACAACATTTATGGGAAAAGGATTATCAATAGTTAAACCTCACTTATCAAAGAGTACCCACTCGGGTCTAAAAATGACCGTTGGCAAAGGTTTCACGTGCTGGAAAAGGGCTTGGCAAGAACCTGCAAGGGATGGCCCAAGCCCTGCAAGTCACCACTCAAGTAAACAAAAGAGGCTTAGGATTTAAGGCTAAGATGTAGTCAAGAAGACAGCAAGAAAGGAAGATCCCTAACTAGGAGATGACACGATCATTGGGTCAAGGGGGGGAATCAAAGCCAATAATGTTCCTGTCTCTCCATGAGATATTCTATTTAGGAGGACGAATCAATTCAAGCCAACTAGAAAAGCAAAAGGTTAAAGATGTCTTGGTCATCCTAAACAGAGCATTTTACAACCTCTATCTCTAAGATACTAAGCCATAAAATGCGTGTCCTTCCAATAGACCTAATTTTGATAACGGGGTTATAACGAAAGCCGCTGCACTTTTTTTGTTCCTTTCATGTAATGTCAAGAAATGAAAACATTTTCCCTTTGCCCAAAGGCAGGTAGGTGTCCTATGTAAGGGTTTTTTTTTAAACATTATCAATAAAATAACTTTTGCATATATCATTCCATATTGTGTGTCTATATCATTTTTCAACCTTTTTGTCTTTATTACTCTTTTGCCTTCATTTTTATCCAAATCCCTTGGTTATGTGTGTGCCTTTCGCAATGTGTATTTTTTCAACCTTTCAGGTGTCTTAACGATAGTGATATGGATGTGTCTAATGGGTTGCTAAAGGTCAATTTTGAACAGTCAATTTGCACTAATGAAGTTGATCCTAAAAAAGATTTCGAAGAAAGCTCTGTATCGCTAAACCTCTTATGATTAGTTGAGCAAGAGGAGAAGTAGATCATGCACCATAAAGTCTCAACGAAAGTAATAAAACTGGGTCTCAAAAGGATCAAAAATAGGTTAGAATCGAAACCTCAATAATATCAACGACTAGGACTAAGCTGATAGAATCACTCCAGGAATGTCGAGATGTATTCACTTGGTCATATCAAGACATGCTAGGACTAGATGCTGATATAGTGGTCCACAAGCTTCCCATCAAGCATGGATGCAAACCAATCCGACAAAAGTTAAGGAGGATGAAGCTGAAAATGCTCCTCAAAATTAAAAAGAAAGTCAAGAAGTAGTTTGATACAGGGTTTAACGAAGTAGCCAAATATCCAGAATGGGTTGCCAATATAGTCCCAGTCCTAAAGAAAGACGGTGAAATACAAATGTGCATTGATTATCAGGATCTGAATTGAGCTAGTCGTAAGGATAACTTTTCGCTACCCCACATCGACATTTTGGTAGACAACACGGCTAAGAATTCTTTTTTTTCCTTTATGGATGGATTCTCAGGCTACAACCAGATAAGATGGTGCCCGAAGACATGGAGAAAATAACTTTTATAACCATGTGGGGGACATTTTGCTATGATGTCATGCCTTTCGGACTAAAAAATGCTGGGGCAACCTATCAACAGGCCATGGTAGCCCTATTCCATGACATAATGCACAAAGAAATTGACGTATATATTGATAACATGATTGCTAAGTCAACAACAGAGGATGAGCATGTCACAGACCTTCAAAAACTTTTTGAACAACTGCAAAAATTTTCACTTAAATTGAATCCTACCAACTGTGCCTTTGGAGTCACTTCGGGTAAGCTGGTAGGGTCTATAATCAGTGAGAAAGGGATTGAAGTTGACCTAGGCAAAGTCAAAGCCGTTCAAGATATGCCACTACCTCAAACCCAAAAGAAAGTGAAAAGCTTTTTAGGGAGACTAAACTACATTACTAGATTCATATCCCAGCTCACTACAAATGTGACCCCATCTTTTGGCTCTTTCGTAAACAAAATCTGGGAAAGTGGAATGAGGCATGTCAAGAAGCCTTTGGTAAAGTCAAACATTATTTGTCAAGCCCGCTAGTGTTGGTACTATCGGTGCCTAGTCGACCTTTAATCCTTTACTTAGTAGTCTTTGATAAACCTATGGGTTATGTATTAAGGTAACATGATGAGTCAGGAAAAAATGAGCAAGTAATCTACTACTTAAGTAAAAAGTTCACAGAATGCGAGTGCAACTACTCTACTATCGAGAAGTTATGTTGTGCTTTGGTGTGGACAACCAAAAGCCTCAGACAGTACATGCTATATCACACCACATGGTTGATTGCAAGGCTTGATCCTATCAAGTATCTATGCGAAGCCCTTACACTATCAGGAAGGTTAGCTAGATGGCAAGTCCTACTTTTTGAATATGACATGACCTATGTCAGTCAAATGGCCATCAAGGGCAGTGCGATAGCTGCTTTTTTAGCAAGCTGAGCGGCAAAAGATTATGAACCCTTTAAGTTTTTGACTTTTCAGATGAAGATCTAATGTGCATTTTTGAAGACGAAAATGCCTCTAACCAAGATCGATCCTGAAAAATGTATTTTGATGTAATATTGAATTGGGGTAATATTAATGTCACCTGACGGAAGTCATTATCTGTTCATAGCAAGGTTAAATTTTGACTACATAAATAATATCGCAGAATATGAAGCTTGCGTCATAGGGCTTCAAGCAGCCATTAAGCGGAATGTTAAGACGTTACAGGTGTTCGGTGATTTGGCCCTAGTCATCTACAAATCAAAAGGGGAATGGCAAACTTACAATGCCAAATTGATACAGTATGGGAAGCTGATAGCAGAACTCAAGAAAGAATTTGATGATATCAATTTTTGCCACTTACCTTGAGAAGAAAACCAAATAACCGATGCTTTGGCTACCTTGTCATCATATTTAAAGTCAACCAAGAATCGGATGTTACCCCCATCCAGATGAGCATCCACATAACTCCGATTCATTGTCATAGCATTGAAAAAGAGAATGATAGCCTACCGTGGAAAAATCTTATACAAAAGGAGTCATATCAAGTATTGCTAAGATGCATTGACATTTTTAAAGCCAAAAAGATCCTAGAAGAAGTTCATGAGGGGATTAATAGCACACATGCTATTGGACATTGGATAGCAAAGCAAATAATGATAGCGGGTTGTTATTGGTTGACCCTTGAAAGAGGCTGCATCAATTACACTTGAAAATGCCATAAGTGTCAAATCTATGCAAACAAGATCAATGTCCCTCTAGTGCCACTTCACGTCATGATAGCCTCGTGGCCCTTTTTCCATATATGGCATAGATGTGATCAGGTCGATCACCTCTAAAGCTTCCAATGGGCATCATTTCATCTTGGTAGCAATAGACTATTTCACCAAATAAGTGGAGGCTGCCTCATATGCTGATGTCACTAGATCGACTATCTACACATTTGTCAAGCGGGACATCATCTGCAGATATAGCCTCCCAAACCAAATCATCACAGACAATGCAAGCAACTTAAACAATAAAGTGATGCAAGCGGTCTACTTATAATTCTAGATCCAGCATCATAATTCTGTCCCTTATCACCAAAGATGAATGGGGCAGTCAAGGCAGCCAAAAAAAAGATCAAAAAAATAGTTGAGAAAAAGTCGAGACTTACAAAGACTGGCATGAGAAGCTATCCTTTGCACTTCATGCCTATCAGACCTCAGTTCGTACTTCCACAGGCGCTACCCCATTCTCCCTTGTCTATGGGATGGAAGCTGTATTGCCTATCAAAGTTGAGATCCCTTCTTTTAGAGTCTTGATGGAAACCAAACTTGAAGAGGCTGAATCAATCAAGAATAGATATGACTAGCTTATCTTCATTGATGAAAAAAGTATGAAAGCCATCTGCCATTGCCAAATATATCAAAAATGCATGATCTGAGCCCACGACAAAAAAATATGCCCATGATAATTTCACCCAGGCGAATTGATATTAAAGAAGATCCTCTCAATTCACAAAGATGCACAGGGCAAGTGGACCCCTAATTGGGAAGGACTGTATGTCGTGAAGGAAGCCTTCTTTGGAGGGGCCTTAATCTTGTCAGAAATGGATGGTAATGCCTTGCCCAACCCAGTCAACTTAAATTTCATCAAGAAAATTTTACACATAGAGGGCGAAAACTTAAAAAGGAGTCCTTCAAAAACAAAAAAAAATAATAAACAATAAAAAAACAAAAAAATAAAAAAAAAACTGGATGAAAATTTGAAAAGGGCATCTAGGCAACCAACTTGACTACAGTTAAAAACCTACAAAGGTGACTTGAGAAGATCAATTTGATGGCATAGACTAAGATAACTTACAGAACAAAGCGAAGTAATCTTAGGGATCTTCCAAAGATCAGCTCATACGAGTCACATTCATTGTTTGAAAAAGTTCCTGAAAAGCACCTAAAGAACATTCATGTATCTTTTGCCTAAAAGATCATATACCTAAAGAACATTCATGTATCTTCTACCCAAAAGATCATACTTCTTACCAGCGAATCACTTGTTTGTTAAATATTATACCAAGTTATATCTTTTTGTTATCATGAATAAATATTACCTTATTTTTTTTAACCCCTATACAATTCAGATTGCATTTGTCATATAACTGATAATGTTTGATAAATCAACTAAAATATGCATTAAGACATCCCAATATTACATTGAAAGGAAAAAAGAAGCACAAGGAACTCTGCTCGAGCCTTGATCGTCAAGATCATGCACTTTTTGCTTTCAAACACCCGCTCAGTGTGACCATACACCAAACCATTTCTTGCTTTCACAAGCCACATCTCAAGAAAAACCATTTTAAACTAACCAAAAATCGACCATGTGTTTTATCAAAATCCTATTAAAACCAGAGACATCAACCTAATTAGTCAAATAGTCTCCAAATTGTCGATAATGCCTTGTAATTGTCAGAAAAACAATTGAGCCTTCCGATTCAGGAAATGCAATAATCCAAATCCTTGAGAATAGATTTTTGTCGTATCTTTAATGGAGTAGGGACAACATATGATCCTTGGTGGAATTAGGAAAATTCCAATCCCTGGTTGAACTAGGATAAATCACCATCCCTATGAAAGTTTGAATGACATACAAGGAAAACTATGGCTATTTCCCATATTAGACTTCACATCATGCAATCATGATAGCATTCCATGTCATGCATTCACATTACCATCACACATCATGATTTTTGCAATGTTACTTCAAGCCAAGTTCACTAAACCTCCAAGGATTCCCTGGTAAGAACTCTAAGCTTCGTAAACCAAACATTATTCAAAAGGCACCTATCAAGAAACCTTCTTAAACCCACTTAAGTTGGTGCAATAAACTTGTCTGGAAATAACCGTATGCCACCCACTTCAAGCCCACGAGTCAGTGGTACCCTTTTTAAAGCCCACGTGTCAATGGCACCCTTTTCAAAGCCCATGAGTCAGTGGCACCCTTTTCAAAGCCCACGAGTCAGTGGCACCCTTTTCAAAGCCCACGAGTCAGTGGCACCTTTCTAAAAGCCCATAAGTTAGTGGCACCTTTCTAAAAGCCATAAGTCAGTGGCACCTTTTTTAAAGCTCACAAGTCAGTGGCACCCTTTTCAAAGCTCACAAGTCAGTAGCACCTCTTCAAAGCCCATAATTCAATGGCACTCTTTTCAAAACCCATAAGTCAATGGCACCTCTTCAAAGCCCCCAAGTCAGTGGCACATTTTCAAAGCCCACAAGTCAGTGGCACACTTTTTAAAGCCCACAAGTCAGTGGCATATTTTTAAAGCCAACGAGTTAGTGGCACCCTTTTCAAAGCCCACGAGTCAGTGGCACCTTTTTCAAAGCCCATGAGTCAGTGGCACCTCTTCAAAGCCCACAAGTCATGGCACATCTTCAAAGCTCGCAAGTCATGGCACCTTTTCAAAGCCCACAAGTCAGTGGCATCTTCTCAAAGCTCGCAAGCCAATGGCACCTCTTCAAAGACAATAAGTCAATGGCACCTCTTCAAAGCCCAGACAAGCCGATGGCACCTAGTCTGAGTCAAAGCCTGCACAAGTTGGTGGCACCCAAGTCAAAGCCCACACAAGCTGGTGGCACCCAAGCCTAAGTCAAAGCCCACACAAGCTAGGGGCGCCCAAGTCTAAGTCAAAGCCTACACAAGCTGGCGGCACTCGAATCAAAGCCTATAGGAATTGGTGACACGCAAGTTTAAGTTAAAGTCCACACAAGCTGGAGGCACCCACATAAAAAATCTACGTTACTCTGCACCTGCCTAAGGGGGTCAAATCTTAGAAAACCTAACACCTTAGTATGGAGGGCAAACCTTACAAAATTCACTTAAACCTCTATCAGGGTCGCTGCTAATACACTACACTTATCATAGTAAAGTTAATTAAAATTTATTTCTTTGCAGGTGTTCTGGGAATATCATTCTACCCCAAACAAAATAATGTCTATTTGTCTTTGCCCTATTCTTCTTAGCATTGGTTAAAGAGGGGCAACTGTAGCCATCTTATTTTGTCCGATCTAATTTTTTAGTGACCTAGGGCATGGACGTGAGAAGAAGCATGTCACTAGACGAAAAAGTATTTTGAGGGGGTCAAAAAGGCCTATGGATCATATCAAAGATAAATGCAAAGATGTGGCATCAAAGGACGTAGTTCAAGGTGTTCGAGGACACAAGATATGAGAAAATTCATAATTTTGCTTGAATGTATTGATACATGGTTCTCATGTATCAATACAATGCTCCAACGATAAAAAAATTTGAAATTTCCCCATTTGTATTGATACAACATGTAAATGCATCGATACATAAGCTTAT
Source organism: Adansonia rubrostipa (assembly GCA_038381775.1). Classification (NCBI taxonomy): domain Eukaryota; kingdom Viridiplantae; phylum Streptophyta; class Magnoliopsida; order Malvales; family Malvaceae; genus Adansonia; species Adansonia rubrostipa. The sequence goes on along the minus strand of JBBYHM010000009.1, from coordinate 1,615,689 downwards.
GTATCGATACAGAAGCTTATGTATCGATACTAGGCCATGCTAAGACCAAAACATGCATTCTGTAAAGAAATGTATCGATACATATCAACATATATCGATACAATGGTTCATAGTATCGATACAATGGTTCATAGTATCGATACAATGTTCATTGTATTGATACACTTAAGGTTTTTGGACCAAATGTATCGATACATTCTGCAATGTATCCATACATACAAGCCATTTTCCATGGCCAGGGCATTTTTGACTCATCCACCATTGATCAAAAACTTGATTTTAACTCATTTCTTTGCATAAAAAAAGATCAAAAATGATATCAGATTATGAATTTGGACTTTTAAATTAATCAAAATATTTTTTTGAAGTTTAAATTAGATCAAAAAGTTCAATGTCACATGATCACCCCACTCCTCCCTAGTTTGTTGACCAAGATCACTATCAGCCACCCTATTTGCTGGAAAATCATTTTAGCATTTAAACTAGCCACCCTATGTTAATCACATTAACAGCAAGTTGCTCCCTACAGCCACTCTATAGCCACAAGCTGACATCACTTTGTCCCCTTTGAGAAATGACCAAAAAACTTTTAATTTGGCTTTAAAATGTTGGTATAAATAGATCACTTATATCTCAGCTAAGGGACCTTAGATTCAAGCTTGTTTTAGCTTCCAAAAACACATTCACATATCAAGAAAACCAAATCCTATAGCTCTTCACTCATTACTCAAAATAGCCCCAAACCATTCACTCTCAACCATTACACATTCTGAAAATCACCCTCATCCATACGAGAACCAAAACCTCATTATTTCTTTCTTTTTCTTACTTATTAACAATAAGGAAAAGAGGTTCAAGCCATCTCTACAGATCCAACTATTTGGCTAAAAATTAAAGTTTTGGTGGTATAACTTACTACTTTATCACTTTTATTTTTTGTTTTTAGGGTCTTCATCATTTTAGTGAGCTCTCCATGTTTCCATCACCCTATTAGGATTCTCATGCATTATTATGGCTTTTGGTTATGGTAGTTTAGGATTTAATGCCTTAATGCCTCTTTGATGTCAAAATGCCTTATTTCATCCTCATTATTTTGATAGCTCTTGCTCATGCATTTTATGTCATATCCATGCATCTCGTTATGATTAATCCATGTATGAATCCTTAGCTTAACATATCTCAAGCATAATTAAACATGAGCTTGCATCTTGTCATGAATCATTGTCATTTTCATCATCCATAACATTTCTTGTCAAAGTGCATAACACTTTCTTTATCTAGACCATTGGTAAAGTTAGCATCCCTATTCATGTTATGTGCCATCCCCTTGTATGTTCATTGTCTTCTCCTTATCTAAATGCATGTTCGATGGCTATCAAAACCTGATTTTCAAAACCTCCCTAAGCCAAGCATGTTAACCTTAACCAATGATGATTAGCATGAACTTAGCATTTTCCTTAAAGTTAGCAAAATATCTTGGGGAGAATTAAGTTTTCTAGATCTGGAATCTTCATTAAACGAGCTTAAATCTTCTAATTTTGTAATGAAAATGGCCTTACACTTGTTCCCAAAATGTTTGTGCCTTATTTTTGAGTCGAAACAATGAGTGTTATGATCAACAGGCTGTTTCACCATTCCCAAATACTCTGGGGCCATGTAAATAAGTTTGTGACGTTTATGCTACTCTTTCCGTTCAGTCATGGATGTTTGAATGTCGATGACTCGAGTTTGGACTCGTAAACATAAAGAAAATAAGAAACATCCTCTGCATTACTTTGTCCCCTGCTGGTAGCAGCACTGTTACAAATTAAAAAATTACTTTAAAATCCAAAACGATTTTTTATGAATTTTATAATTTTTTTTCTGAAAGTGTGTCAAAATATCTTTAAAACAAGGTCTTGTTCATCCCCGGATCCATCTGTATGAAAGAGTTATGATTTTTCAAACCTAGACTGTCCAAAATCCCTGGAGTAAACAAAGTGCATTTTGTTTGGGACTTTTAGGCCCACCAAATGATTTTTCAAAATCCATCTAGCATTTTTCCTAAAAAGTTCATGAAAGTTCCTTTTTGGAAAGGTATTATTTGGAATTTTTTTATACCAAATGAGTTCGAAATAATTTTTCAAATTTTGACAGACCTTGTTCCTCGTATGCTTTGCCAGCAGTAAAATTAATCCAAACTTGAAAATTTATTCCCCTGGAAAGGGACTTTTTGGGATATTGAAAATATTTTTAGATTGACCATCATCGAGTTACCTTTCTAACGGTATCTTGTCCACCCTCTAAAGCCTTTAAACCAATTTAGAATAAATTTGGAAAGTGGGATCGTGCAATGCTGTCCCCTGTTCTCGGTCATGATCAGAATTAAGTTGTTTCTCCAAATTTTGTCTTGAGACTTCGAATGTCTTTGTATTACCCTGATCAGACTCGAGAACATGCTTCGATCTCCCACAATCTTGTATCAAGGCATGAATATATTTGTTACATCTTTACCATCATCTTTCACAATAATTTCTTTTGCCAAAAATCATTGAAACGCTCACACATTTCTTAAATCACAATGTGTTGTCAACTTAAGTTTCCCAACTTAACTTCATTAAAGAGTGTCAGATAATGTCACTTTCAGGGATACTCGAACTCTAACCTTCTGAGTGGATACTCCTACCCCGCTTTTTAATATTGTTAAGATTTAAAAATCTTCCTTTGTCAAAAATTATTTGCCATCCACTTGGATACTCCAACCCCATCTTTTTGAGGAGATATTTCAACCCAATCTTTCAACTACAATCAAATTTTTCTCTTTCTCGGATTTCCATGAACATGTCAAACAAACCTCGTTCAATCAAGAAACCCAGAGACATAAAAAATTGTTGATTCGATTATTTCCAGATAATCGATGCTAATTGCGAGATAAATTCCAATCGTCCGTCCCTTTTCTTTATCATTGCATTGAATGATCCGTGTTATGTTACTCCATTTGTTGTCTTACTAACGTGATTTCTTTGTGACAATTATTTGCATTCATGTTTTCCAATCATTTCAAATAAAATTGAAAGTAATTTTCGCATGGGTATCTTTTCAGTGCCCAAAGTGGAATATTTCATTTTTCAAAGTAAAATCCAGAGGTCATTTTTATTAAAAATCTTTATATTCCCCATCTTTCCAAGGCGTGTATGAGATTAAATCTTTTCATCAAAACCTGGATTTGTATTTCCATAAAATTCATGCATTAAAAGGTGGTCATATCAAAATAGTGATGAGTTAAGATCGAAAGAATCAAAACTGAGATAAAGCATAGCTAGTAAGGTACCGATTTCAAGCGTCATGAAGAGATTCGTATCTCATTGTGCGTAACTAATTCCCAAACCCAAATGGTGAATGTTTGTACTACGTAGACCACAGGATCGATGTTTTGAGTTTCATAACTCAAAACATAGGTTTCAATAGGCATCCAGTCATGCCTAGCTTGAAATGATTGGTGGTGACTCCATGCGTTGGCCATTTTGTAATGGTTATCCAAGACCAATAAGATAAGCGATTCATCTTATGGTCCCCTTCACTGTATCACAAGTCAAGAATCTGTACATTCCCATTCTCATCACATTGCGAAAGAAAAGTCTCAGTTAAGAAGATATTTCCAAGTTAGAAAAATATTTTAAGTCGTACGTACCCATAAATTCGCGAGGATCCACCTCGGGGCACATTACGACACCCATCATTGAAGAGTTGGCAAGTCCAGAACCTAAGTGTGCAAAAGTAGCAAAAAATGATGTTGAAAACATATTCTATGAAGATCCAAAAGAGATTCCTATGATTAAGCTTTAATAGCATAAGGGTTTAGGTTTAGGTACTTTATTGGTTGCTTGAATAGCAAAAGCAGAAGTAAAAAAATAAAAGTTATTGTTTTGTCAGTAGAAATTTATGGTAATTCCATTTTGTAAACATGTGTCCTAATTTGGTAGATTAATAAAGATAATTTTGTAATACATAAACATAATGCATGTATAGTTTTTGGCCTTAATGAGACAAGTTTGTAATGTACTATGGCTATATTTTTATAATGAAAAATTTTTGTTTTATTTGGAAATGTCACTCAAATTTTAATTTTATAATTTCTAGGAAACATGATATCTTGCTCTTTGTCACCTTTGATTATGTTTACATTTGACATAGATAGGAAAAGAAAGGTTTTGATGTGGCACATTTTGTTAGTTTATTAGCTTTCCAACATTCAACTAATAGATAAAGTAAATGCGTTATAGCAGAAATATTTCCAACACATTCCAAGGCCAATCTTTTATTCTTACAAAATGACAAAACTTCAAAAAATGAAAAATGTAAACTTGCCTAGCATAAAGGAAAAAGATCAAATGATTAGTTTCAAACATCTTGAATCTAACATCCCAAAAAGTTACAAAAAAAAGCACTGCTATAGACAAAACATTTTGTTCGAGTCACCATCCAAGGCATTGGGGATCACTATCTCGAGCGTTATTAGAGTTATATAGATGAGCATAGGTTAGTTTCCTATTATTCTCAACTAAACTAAGGTGTTTAGAGAGTCAAAGGCAAGGAAATTCACATTTATGCATGAATGTCTTAATACATGAGTGTAAAGTGTGGAAACCAAGTTGTTTAAAAGCTAAATTGTGATATTGGGTCCATTTGTATCGATACAAGGGAGTATATATCAATACATAAGCTGTGGTATTGATACAGAAGCTTGTGGTATTGATGCAAGGTTGTTTCAAAGCTAAAATTATGACTTTTGACCTATTTATGTCAATACAAACCATGGGATATCGATATTGAAAAAAGTTTCATGCTTAGTATCGATATATTATTCTTTGTATCGACACCAAAAGCCAAAAAAATACCTCTGGTTTTAATACAGGGCCTCTTGGTATTAATATCAGATATGGTATCAATACCAATCTCATGGTATCTATACCATAGGCAAAAATTCCCAACCCATACTATTTTCAAACCTTTACACTATCGATCTAAAATTCAATTTAAACATGTTTTTGGCATAAAAATTATCAAAATCCATACTAAGCTTTAACATTAGACTTATGATTGGGTTTTACAAATTTTAAGGCCCAACTTGGTTTGAAAATAGGATATCTTTATGGATTAAATGGATTGTTGGAGGGCATGCTTGGCTTTTCCCTAATGGCAGACTGCTCCAACCCCTTCTGTTCCACCACTCTGTTGCTGACAGTCAATAAAATTCTAGCAAGCTATGAACAATACTTAGAGTCACATTTAGCACCTTGATAAAACCTTATAATCCCTTATCCTTGGCTCATAAACCTTGGCTAAGCATGTGACTATAAAACCAAATTTTGGCTCAATTGAAAAAAGGACTAGACACGGTTACATTGAAACCAAAAAAACACTATTCCATTCCCGTAGCTCCTTAAAATTACCACCAAAAATCCTTCTAAAACCCTCTATTTTATTCATCCTTCCTCTGAAAACTTCCTTCCATTAACACCATAACTAAAAAAATCCTTCTATTCATCATTTCCTTGCTAATCAACATCAAAAAGAGGGAAAAATGTGTGTCTAAAGTTGCTACTCAAAGAAAAAAGTTAAATCTTAAAGCTTTTGGTATATTCTCTCCTCTTGCTCTATTTATTTTCTTATTTTTAGCATTTGCATCATCCTAATAACCTTTTCATGTTGCCATGACCATTCTAAGACTTTTATACATTATTGCAGCCTTGATTATGGTAGTTTTAGGATTTGATGATCATTTTGATGCCTCAATGTTGGTTAGGTGGCCAAACATGTCATCTTTCATTTTTGCCATCAAAATGGCCACTTATGCATGCATTCCTTATCATGTTTCATCCACTTTCACATGTTTAACTCACACTTGAATGTTTATCCTATCATGGTATAAGTATATTCATGTATCTTCTTGCATTTTAGTAGGTTTCATGGAATAAAAATGTTATTTGGAAAATCCAACATGCTTTTCCTTGCTTAAACATGGTCATATCATCTTTCATAGAATGATTCCTAATGTCATTCATGTAGCTAATACATTCATGCATCATTCCCACTCTTTTCTTTGCATGCATCATTCTTACTATTTTTTTCATATTTTTGCTATTTTTTTCTAGCCAAAATGTCATCTTTTGCTATCTATGTTCACTTCCATGCATGTCATATTTTGTTCTTAACATGTTCATCAAAATGTTTACTTGTTGGCTATAAAAATTTGATTTCCACAAACCCCCAAGTTAAGTTTATTTTACCTCTAATAGATGGAGACTATCATGGATTTAATGTTTTCACCAAATTAATCCTCCAATATTAGGGATAAATCAAGTTTTTTATGGTTAAATGAGCTCAAAAATGCTAATTTTCAAAAGAAAAATAACCCTTTTATTTTTAAACATGTTAGGTAACATACTTGTTTGTGGCATGGTCAATGGCTATTTCATCATCCCAAACTACTCTAGTTTATGGAGTGAACTCGTGATGCTCATGTCACCCATTTTTCTATGTCATGGAGACATCTATGGCTTACATTTAACCCTAAGAAACCCTAAAAATTGAATAACACCCTATTTTTGCCTTAGCAACATTACTATCATGACTTGAAAATAGATTTTCAAACTCTAAATAATTTTTCTAGAATTTTTTGATTTTTCCTTTAAAGGGTAGTAAATTACCTTTCCAACAGTGTCTTGTTTACCTTTGGATCATTTCGGCTGAGAGAGTTATGACTTTTTGAATTGATGCTATATAGAACCCCTAAAATCATTGATTTGCTTTCTATTTGAGTTATTTTAGCCCATCAGATGTTTTTTCCAAATTTTAAAATATTTTTCTTGAAAACTACATGAAATTCCCTTTTTAAAAAGGTATCGTCTGTGATTTAATGATTCCGAATAAGTCCAAAGTGATTTGCCAAAGTCTATCACACCATTTCCTCTGCATGTGCTATCAGTGCTAAAACAAATTCAACCTTAAAAAATTAGTCCCATCTAGCAAGTGATTTCTGGAATTTATGAAATATTTATATTAACCCGCACTGAGTCACCTTTCTAACGGTACATTACCTTTAAAGTCTCAGAATAAATTTAGGTTCGGGAACAATGCGATGCTGTCCCCTATTTTAGACATTCATCAAAGTTCAATGATTTTTTCTAAATCACCTTCCAAGGCATTTGGATGTCTCTGAGCAAGTCTAAACAACCTGGTGGAGTCTAGGGATATGTGTCAATCTCTTGTTAACCTCAGATCAAGGCCAAATAAATACTTTCATCGAAAACATTCTATTTTTCAAAATTCATAAAAGTTTTCACTTTTGAGGATATCCTAACCTCGCTTTTTCAAGAAGGCACTACAACCCTACCTTTCAAATTTCAATTAAAAGTCAAATCTTTTTTGGGAGGGATATTGCAACCCTACTTTCCAAACTCTAATAAAAAAAATTAAACTTTCTCTGCCTTAAACACCCTGAGATACCAAATCTTTTAAAGGATACCCCCACTTTTCGAATTTCAATCAAAAATCAAATCTTTTTTTTAGGGATATTACAACCCCATCTTCCAAGGAAACACTATAACCTTACTTTTTAATGGGATACACAACCCTATTTTTTTAAATTCTTATGTTTGGGGGTATTCAAACCTAACTTTTCAAAAGGATAGTACAACCCCATATTTTTTGAAATTTCTACCTTTGGGGGGCACTCTAGTCCTTAATTTTTGAGGAGATAATACTACCTCGCCTTCCAAACTTCATTCAAAACCTAAAATTTTCTCTCTCTCATACATCCCTGACCTTTAATCCAAGCCTTTTTTTCATACTCAAGCAAACACTGAGGCTAAATGCATTTTAAGATTATCACTCTAATTATTTCTTAATAATCAAAGATAATTACGAGATATATTCCTATCATCCCTTCTTTCTCTTATTTCTTTACCTTGACTGTTTATTTTTATATGATATTTATTATTTTCTTTTTTTGTCTTAATATGTTTCTTTTTATGGTGTTCATCTTGCATTCATGTTTTTCAAAATATTTTCAAAAAAATTAAAAGGCAGTGTTCCATGTCGATATCTTTTTAATGTCTACATGGAATAATCAGTTTTAAAAATTAATCTGTAGAATAATTTTGTGAAAAAATCCCTATGTTTTCCATATCTATAGAGCAAATACGTGACTTACATCTTTTTTATTTAAAATCAAAATTTATTTTATACAAAATTCATGCAGAAAAAGTGATTATATCAAAATAATGACAAGTCAAAACTATGAAAATCGAAACCTAAGTAATATACAGATAAATGGTACTAATTATGGGCGTCGCGGGGATGCTAATCCTTTTTATGCGTAACCGACTCTTGAACCTAACCAATGAATCTCGGCACCATGTAGACCTTCAAATCGATATTTTGAGTTTTGAACTCAGAATATCATTTTCAATAGGCATCTGATCATGCCTAGCCTGAAAAGATTGGTGGCGACCCTAAGTGTTTGGCCACTTTACGTTGGCCATTGGAGGCCAGTTGGATGAACGATTCATCATATGGTCCTTTTCTTAATATCACCATATCACACCTAGTCCAAATCCTAATCAAAGGATAACTTAAAGGCCAATTCCTATTTTAAATCATGCGCATCATCATCTGGATGATCCGGCGTAGTGCTAAGGGCACGTCGTGACAACCATCATCTTATTGTGTTAGCTATCTATTTAGAGTTGATTAAGTCTTATAATCTTTGCAAAGCAACTTTCGGCATGCATTTGGTGAGTGTAGCCATGTGTTCAATGTTATACCCAAGCTTTCTTACTAAGTTTTTTCCTCAGTTGGCCACTGACATAGATCATGTGTTACTGAAGTCCAATTTGCTCCTCTATATGTAGCATGCATCTGTCCTAACATTGATTCCATCCAATCAAACCTACTTCAAATCTACTCTCAAGGCTTTCAAATTGTTCCTTCATTTTTTTTATTTGAAGATCGTGGCTATTCAACATATGCTCTAAAAAATTGGACTTAGTGGATAACCTATTGCTTATGTGCATTAGTTAATTGAGTAACATGATAGACGAAGGTTGTTCTGTGGGTGCTCCATGAATATCTTCATGCTGCTCTCCATTTATGTCTTTATTTCTTACCCTTTATACTTCATCTTCAAAGTTTCCCTCACTCGAAGCTTTATCCTAATCTTTTTTCCTCATCAATTGTCCATTTTTTCCTTGTATCCCGTTCACAATAAAGGTTTTACCATATACTGCAACCATAATTTATAAGCCTCTATCATAGCCTGATCTCCAAAAATAATTGTCTTTTGCCAGTTAGGTGATGATATTTTTGTATGAAAAGGCTATCTTGTCAGCATATTTAGCTTTAGACTCAAGCTTTGCCTTCAGTATAGTTTTTATCCTGTGTAGAATATAAATAGAAAGAAAGACACGTAAACCCATTATAATTTTGATCTAGTAACTAGAAATCATCTTTGCTGACCCTATTCAAAGTTATAATTCTATAACGTATTGATGTAGTAATAAAATGGTGCACAAAGCGTAATTCTAAAGACTTTAACTTTCTTGTTTTAGCATCCTTCGTAAAAACCTCATTGGAGAACATATTTTCTTCATACTTTAGTTGCATCAAAATCATTAAAGGGTTTATAAGTACCGTTTCCATTATATGCTCTAATGACCTTTCTAACATGCTCTGGAGTAATAACCTCTTCTTCCCTATTCAAGTAAATGTATAAACTATGTTCATCCTAGTGAACATGCTTAACATTTGTTTCAACCCGTTTTAAGGTAATTCTTGAATAAAATTCTATCACAAAGTTCATATTACATTCAAGTTCATCAAGTTGAGACATGCCTAAAACCCTTACTTTTCCCATAAATTCTCTCTTTTTTAGCCCAAAACTAGTGAAAGAAAAACTATTCCAATCAACTATTCTACCACCTATCACTTTTGAGTTTTATATCCAGTCATACCTCTCTTTATATTTAGAATTCCAAAATTTTGATCTCAAGCTTGAAAACTCACTAGGAATTGTTAATGATGGGGGTTTAGGAATATTTTGCTTTCATTTTATGGTTCTTACTTCAGATCGTTGATGCATTCTTATTTCCATTAGGTTTGAGTTTAGGAGATGTAATTAGGGCCAATTTGGTGTTTATGGTTTCAAAATCAAATCTAAGAATTTATAGTGGTTAAAAATTTGGGAAATTAGATGGTTTGTGCTTAGGGTTGTGAGATTTGAGGGTTTAAAGAGAAAGTGTAAGGGAAATCTATGTAAAAGGGAGAAGTGCTTAAGTAAGAAAATAAAAAAAAGGCCAATTTAAAGGATATTAACAATAAGGGATTCGAATCCTCTAAGCCAAAGTTTAATAGAATTCCTAACTTCTGTAAATCATTCTTGAGGTAGATTCACATTTTGGTAAATTAGGTTTTAGGTGTTCGAATACTCTATTAAACATATTCACTTTTGATATAGACCATATTCCTATGTTCCCATATGCTATAGTATCCTTTGATAGGATTTGCTATATAAAACATTCCAAGATAAATATCTATCAAATCAATAGAAAAATTGCACTAAAAGTTAATTTTTAAAACTAAAAGACATCTTGATAGATAATTATTTTAACAACTGATCATAGTTTATGTTACAAAAAGTAATGTCACATATAAGACTTCTTGTGTCATAAGTAAGATCAGCGATTAAAGTTAAAGTTACAAAAAGTAATTGTAATAAGGTATATATAAAAGAATGTAATAAAGCAAGAAGTTACACCTACGTGTTACACTACCAACAGTTACATATATGCCATACACAAAAAGAAAAAAGTTTTAACAATGTTGCATTTTCAATAAGTAAAAAGGAAATCTTCTGACCCATGCTAATTGTCGAAAAGGCAGTAAACTATAAAACAGAAGCATCTAAGTAAGATGATATGGAATTTTGCTTAAAGCAGTATCTCTCTCATCTTTTGTTAAACCTTTAATGGCGCATAATGCTACATCTAACTATTGCACCCTTTCATGGATTAACATTTTGAAGGCTCGTACTTAATTCTTGTCCAACCTCTCTTATGTTTTGACCTAACAAGTAGCAACATTGATAATCAACTTAGCAAAAACTGCTCCACCATGGTCCATGCTCTTTTTCTTTTTCTTTTTTTTTTTTAAAGATGTAAAGTCACCTATTTCAAGGCTAGATGCTTTTGGTTATGGTCATATTGTTGGGGCATCCATCTCATCAATAGAAGCTTTGGTTTCCCATCTATTTGCAATTATTCCCTCCTCATTTGTCCCTTAATAATGTTCATGTTCAACTTTTATTTCTTTAATGATATCTTTTGTGATTTGAGAATCTACACCTATTGCTTAATCTTTTACATATATTGCAAATAATGGATTGTAAAACAGAAAACTTCTTAATCTAAACTGTGCAGCTTCTTTATCACTACATATTAGCATAGGTCAAAGTAAAATAGCATATTATATATAATTTTTACTAAATAAAGACAATAGTAAAAATTTTACATTTATATAAGACTTCTACACAAGGTCTTTAGCAATAACCATCTGCCTATGATCATCCCACCTAAATCCACTGCATCCTACCCTTTTATCATGTCATGAATAATCCCCTAATCTTTTCTTTAAAGTCCTAATCTTGGATTCCAAGCTAGGCCTAACCTTCAAGTTTGCATGTAGTAATTTTTTCCCCACCATTCTTTCAAGCTCACCTAAGTACCCAGCCTTAAAACCAATATCTGCATTATCCTATATTATGCAAGTCTACCATACATGCAAATAGGGCTATATCTTCTTCAAGAACATATTTCCTTATTATTCTTTATGAATTTTATGAAGAAGTTGCTGTAGATGGTAAATTTTCTAAAATCTTATCAACAAGAATGCAATATATAATAAAAACAATTGCAAGAACAAATCTAACAAATATTAATATTCATAAAGATGACACTTCTTATTCAACTTTCAATGTACATGGTACAACATTGTAATACATAAATCTATCATAGCATAACAAAATAAAATCAATACAGTTAGAAACATTATAAGAAAACTACAATCACAGTAACTGAACATTGAAAATAATTTAACTTTTATCATAAGTTCTGGATGTTTGCCATTCATTGAGTATTTGATTTGCTAGTTCCTTCCAAATTGTCTAGGCATCACTTGGATTAATAGTCATGACAAATACATCCTCTTCACTTACTATGTTTGTGTTTATAGCTTCACCCAAATCAACTTTAATAGGATTAGAACTCTTCTTTATCCTAATAAAATTATGAAGCACACAACAAGCGATAATAATTTGATTATTTACATTCATAGGATCAAATGATGGACTTTTAAGGATAGCTCATCTAAGTTGTAACAATCTAAAACATCTTTTTATAACATTATGGGTAGCTGCATGTTTCATATTAAAAAATTCTTCTGGACTGCTTGGCTAGTGGTGTCATTGATGCCATTCATTCAAATGATAACTTTGACCCCTAAAAGGTGCAAGAAATCCTTCATAATTTGCATATATAGCATCAACTAGATAGTAACAACCTATTTTAAAAAATACTTCAAAGTTGTTAATCTATTGTTACTGAGCTTCTTAACATCTAAAATTCTTTCTAATTCCTGTCTACATTGAAAACCTTACCATGTGGAACATTAAGTCCATATCTCATAGTAATCGCATCTCAATGAATTCTTTCATCAACAACTGACCCTTCCCACCAAGGAAGAACATAAATGAACTGCATGTTAGGTGTTTATACACCTAACATAATTGCTATCTCACCCCAGTGACTGCGATATCTAGTTTATCTGTCACTAGCACCTTAATCCCGAATATGTTCTATCTAGAGCACCTAAGCTATTTTATAATTGAAGACAGATAATCTTTTATAAGAGAATCATATTCAATTTTTAATTATAGAAGGAATATCTATATATATATCTAATAGCATCTTAATCGAATACCTTGAACCATTTCTTTATCGGATCCATAGAATTAATTGACTAATTTTTTAAACAATAAACCTTGCAAATGCATAACTGCATTTAATACCTTATGAAATGATTGACTATCTCTCTTGACCTATTAAAATAGGGTTTAATGACTATTCTTGAGCTATAATATATAAGAACACTGTTACTTGCTCATTTATAACTATATTCTTAGTTAACTTTAACCCTCCTATATTTTCCAGCATCTCAAATAATTTAAAAAATACATACCTATTCATCCTAACTTGTTCAATATATGTCACATCACTAGCATATGAAATCCACTTAACGTAATTTCTCTTAGCATAAAAGTCTAGAACATAAGACCTAACCATTAGCCTATACATTCATAAAAAAGACATGACTTATAACATACAGAAGAACCAACCAATAGTAGTACATATTTCTAACCATATTGTCAGAACAATTACAATATTTTTTTATCTTTCAATTTTTGCAATCAAAGACTATTGAGCCATACTGAAAAAAATAATCTGCTTAATATGTCTTAAAACCATTCATAACATATTGGTATAAATAAAATATCAAAATAATCACATTTTCATCTTTTATGCTTAACTTGTAATAAGATGTTATAGTTGTAGTTATCATCTATGGGTTTAATCAAATGTATAACAAGTAATAACAAGCATGTTTAACTATATTTTTCAATGATATTTATGGCTATCAACTTGGATGGGCTTTCTTTAAGCAATAATGAACCACTGTTTAAATTTCATGAAGTTCCCTTTTTAAGGAAATATTGGTTAAACTAAATAAATTCTGAAGAAATGTTTATTTGATCAAGCCAGAAACTATGAAACTAATGCCATCAATAAGAAAAAGCACTACATGTCAATGTTAATGGTAACAAAATAAAGGTTCTCCTTGAGTTTGGAAGCTTCTATTTTTATTAACTATAGAACTTATCTAAACAAAAAGAATAAGCCCCAAACTTAGTTTTTTGATAAATTTATTCCTAAACCTAAATTATATCTAACCAAATTTATGGTTTACACGATAAATGTTGTCACACATAGTCCTCTTTTTTCCAAAAATAATTTATTTTTAACTAAAAACTAAACCTTAAACAACCATACATGAAAAACAAATTAATAAGAAACCAAAAATTTGGCTAATGAACACTATTTCAAATCCTCTAATTTTGAAAAAAATTTAAAAATAAACCTTAGTTACAAAACAAGCAGCCAAGCTCTCCAATTTCAACTTTTAAATGACTTATCTTCTCTAATTAAAAGCCAATATCAAGATTTGTGATCTTCAATTTGAAAAAACCAAAAGCAAAACATTTTATCAAGACTGTTACCCAAAAGAGTAAATGAGCGAAAATGAAAATAATAAACAAACCTATAATAAATGAAGTAGAAGAGCAATGATGGATGATGTTAGGATAGGAGTAACTGTTAGTAGGTGAAAGCCAAAATGGAAGGAGAAGAAGGCACGAAGCTGTCTCGAAAGTTTAGGCTAAAGGAGAAAATGGGGAAATAATTAGGTTTCTATCCGGACAATGGCCCAAATTGCCATTCTTGAGGGGTGGGCTTTGAATGGCAATTCAAGCCCCCCCTAAAATATGGCCTAAAATGGGATCAACTTATTCACCCTTTTAGTTAACCAAACAGCTGTTTTGTGGTAGGCCCATGGAATATAGGTTGAATCAAGACCTTATTACCATTAATCGAACATAATTTTAATGTTTTATTATATGTAATCATTATTCTACTACTTCATTTTTAATCAAATCCCATAAAGTTATCTTAGTTTTCAATTTTTATATCAAAAATATTTTAATTTCAAACTTTTAAAAGACATTTTTCTTAAGCCAATCCAATATTAAAAGATTACCACTAACTATGAGGTATGAGCAATATATGTAATGTTGGACACTGATGATAAATGAAAGAGTGTATAGTACAAAAAACGTATATCAATACATAGGTTTTCATACATAAATACACATGAAAAATTACTTTGCACGATGGATATCCTAAGGGAATAAGAAATTGCTCTCATTATGTACACACGAATTTGGGTTTAGGCTTGGGTTAAAAGTCAAGTGGCTTTATCTGCTAAGAATTCAATCCATCAACCTAACCCATTGTCTACCATTAAACATTTCTGTAACAGTTTTAAATTTTAAATTTAAATTTTTCTTTGTTGTTTCATAATATTAATTTGTTGAAACACTGGCTTTGATGGCATAAAAGCCATTATATGAAACCTTGGCATTAAAATGCCTTAATTCATAAAACAGTTTCTTTTTTTTTTCCTTTCAATGGCATAAAAGCCAAACTCTAAAGTTGACATTTTGAGAGGTTTTTTGATGTATGCTAAGAAAAATTCACATAATTGGAGTAGTTGTCTTGGAAAATCAGTTAGTTTCTTTATCTAATTTTGGGTTATTTCGAGTAAGAAAAATATATTATAGTCTTTGGTTCGCAGTGTAACCACTTTAAAGTGCTATCAATCGGTAATGAGATCCAGAAGGCTTGGGATACGTATTGCTAAATCTGTCGAGCATGTTTAGGCAGACGATAAATGTCTTAAAGTCAGAGGGTGCAAACCTTGACTCAATCATATATCATTTTTCATAATTTTGTTTCTGTAAAATTATCTTTCATGTAACTTTTTTGTAATGTTCTTATTAATTAAGAGCAGTGTTGTTTAACGAGTTATTGCTTTGTAATATTTAATGTAGATAGATTTCCAACACAAAAATTTCCAACAACTTAAGACATTTATGGTATGTTTTTAATATATTGCTTGTTAATGTTGTCATGGTCTTATTTTTAAGTAATTTTTTAATTTGTACTAAATTTGATCAATACTGTTGTGTTTGAATTATACTGCTATTGAAACTATGCATGTTGTTCTCTGTTTGATACGATTATTTAGGTTTATCTTGTTAGAAACTGATATTGATTCGTTTCAAATCAGTTCTTATTTGGTTTCAAAGTTTTTTTTTTTACATTTGTCTCTAATTTCTTTTAATAAATTATATATATTTATGAATTAGATTGGTTTTACACTACAAACCTTCAGTCTAGTTTTAATCATGTATTGCCATTGTTCTTGTCCATTCCTTGTTACTTCCTGATTAATATCAATACTTTACATTAATTTTTTTATGGCTTGTAATGATATCTATACATTATTGTCTTGGAATTCATTGATGAATGGTTTTTAAATTGTTTTAACATTATTTTTGTTTGTTCTTTATATAATTTTCCAAACCACATGCAGAGTAATTTTCTTAATTGGTTTTGTTCTTTGCATATATTTTTTTCATATTGACATTGATTTGTGTTTATAATACTTTTAGTTTTTGTAATTTCTATATTGTTTTCAATATTCTGGATATGGCTAAAATTTGATTTCATATTTAATTGGTTGTCGTTGATAGTACTCTTCACTTGATAATAATATTAATATTAATTTTTGGGTGCGAATCTCATGGCAGTATTTTTGTGATATTATTATTATTATTATTATTATTATTATTATACAGTTATATGACTATTGACTATTGGTTTTATATATTGATTTACTTTTAACAATTTATATGTATATACTTTATATATATAGTTTGATTATCGCTATTTGTATTAATTGGTTGATTTTTCTATAGTGTGTTTTAACCTATTTGTACAAGTTTCAATTCGTTTTTAACAAGATCGAAAGTAAAGACCAAGTTGACTTGTTATTTTATAATAGATGGCTGAACCAAGTATCGATAATGCAAGTGCGCCAATTGCGCAACTACCCCCACATGTTACGCATGAAGAAAAACCCAAGAAGTTCAATGGGGTCTACTTTAAGAGGTGGCAACAAAAGATGCTGCTCTACCTGATAGCCCTCAATTTAGCCAAATTTTTAACCGAGAGGCCCTGATTCTTGAGGAAAGGGAAATGGATTTTACAACTATAGCTTCGATTGACTTGTTATTTTATAATAGATGGCTGAACTAAGTATCGGTATTGCAAGTGCGCCAATTGCGCAACTAACCCCGTATGTTACGCATGGAGAAAAACCCAAGAAGTTCAATGGGGTCTACTTTAAGAGGTGGCAACAAAAGATGCTGCTCTACCTGGTAGCCCTTAATTTGGCCAAATTTTTAACCGAGGAGGCCTCGATTCTGCAGGAAAGGGAAATGGATTTTACAACTATAGCTTTGGTTAGAGCATGAAAGCATTCAAACTTTTTGTGCAAAAACTATATCCTCAATGGTCTGGACAACTCATTGTATAGTATAGTCCAATGAAGACAACAAAAGAGCCATGGGAGCCCTTGGACTGAAAATATAAAACAAAGGATACTGGTATAAAGAAATTTATTATCGATAAAATTTTGGATTTTAAAATGTTGGACTCCAAGATCATGATCAATCAGGTGCAGGAGTTTCAGTTGATCCTCCATGAGATTGCTGCTGAAAGAATGGTGTTAAACGAGTCATTTCAAATGACCGTGTTGATTAAAAAACTACCACCTTCATGGAATGATTTTAAGAATTATCTCAAGCATAAGCGAAAAGAGATAAGCTTGGAGCACCTGATTGTTTGATTGAGAATTGAAAAAAATAATCGGGGCTCGGAGAAACAAGCTAAGGCTTAAAATATGGAAGCCAAAGAAAATGTTGTAGAACATGTGAAGAAGACAAACAAAAGGAAACATATTAGCTTGGTTCTTCCTATGGGAACAAAGGTGCAACTATCAAAAGTTCATGGAAACTTGTTTTGTTTATAATAAGCAAGAATACAGTGCCAAAGGTTGCCATCATAATTAGAGCAAGAATAAAAAAAAGAAAGCGTAAGCTAACTTAGTTAATGATAATAAGATTAAGCTTGTCGCAGTGATGTTAGAAGTAAACTTAGTAGAAAACTTGAAGACTTGTGGGTTGACATAGGTGCTACATGCCATGTATGTTATGATAGGAAAAGTTTTACTGAGTACAAAGAAGATGCTCTAGATGAGCAATTATTTATGGGAAACTCTTCAGTCTACAAAGTGCTCGGTCATGGGAATGTGGTGTTGAAGATGACCTCTAGAAAAGAACTAACCTTGAACAATGTTGTTCATGCTCCTGAAATCTTTAAGAACTTAGTGTCTTACTCACTATTAAGCAAAAATGAATTTAGGTTAGTTTTTGAATTCGATTAGTTTGTACTTTTCAAATCTGGAATGTTTGTAGGGAGGGTTACCCTTTTAATGGGCTTTTTAAGCTCAATATCAAGACTATTGTATCCTAGAACAAGAATGATAATAAAGAGAGCTATCTTCTGCATATTTGCTTGAGTCTTCCAATCTATGGCATGGTAGATTAGGTTATGTAAACTTTAAGACCTTGCAAAGAATTATCAATTTAGGTTTGCTTCCAAAATTTTGGATTGATAAAAATTACAATGTGAGAGTTGTGTTGAATCCAAATTTGCAAAAGCTCATTTTTACTCGAAAGAAAGACGGAGCAAACCTCTAGATTTAATTCACACTGATATTTATGATTTAAAGTTCGTGTAAACTAGAGGTGGTAAAAAGTATTTCATTACTGTTATTGATGACTGCACAAGATATTGTTACATTTATTTGCTAAGAAGCAAAGACAAGGCCTTAGAAGCCTTTAACTATTTAAAACTAAGGTTAAAAATCAACTAAGCAAAAGGATTAAGGAAATAAAAAATGATAGAGGTTATGAATACGATGCATCGCTTAACAAGTTCTACGCAGAACATGGAATTATCCATAAAATTACTACTCCTTATTCGGCTCAATAAAACGATATTGCAGAGTGCAAAAATCATATGCTAAAGGACGTGATGAATGTTTTGTTGATCAGTTCAGGGTTACCGCTAAACTTATAAGGGGAGGCCATTTTAATAGCAAATTATATTTTAAGTAAAATACCCTACAAGAAATCGGATAAAACACCATATGAGTTATGGAAGGGTCAGAAACCTTTTTATAATTACATGAAAATGTGGGGTTGCCTTGCTAATGTAGCAATTCCTTCGCCTAAAAGGGTCAAGACCAGACCTAAAACTGTAGATTGTGTATTCATTGGACATGTAAATAATAGTGCAGCTTATCATTTTCTTGTGTACAAGTCAGATATTTCTAACATTCACGTCAATATGGTCATTGAATCAATGAATACTTCATTTTTTGAAAATGTATTTCCACACAAGGAAACACAAGGAAATAAGATTGCAAAGAGAACTCATGAGGACTCGAGTAGTAATCCATAAGAGGATAAGGAGGAATAAGTCAAACCTCAAAGGAGTAAACAAGCTAAATTATTAACTACATACAGTCTGGATATTCTGACTTATCGATTAGAAAATGATCCTCAAACTTTTAAAGAGGCTATGTTATCCCTAAAAGCACTATTCTGGAAAAAAGTCGTTAATAGTGAAATAGAGTCCATCATGCAAAATCATAAATGGGAACTGGTGGATCTTTCTCAAGGGCATAAGCCATTAGGATCCAAATGGATATTTAAAAGAAAGATAAGGGTAGATGGATTTATAAATAAGTATAAAGCTCAACTTGTAATAAAGGGATACAAGCAAAAAAAAGGGCTTACTTACCTTAACACGTACTCACCAGTTACGAGAATAATATCCATTCAAATGTTAATAGCTATAATAGCTCTTAACGATTTGGAGATACACCAAATTGATGTTAAGATGACTTTCTTGAATGACGAGTTAGATGAAGAAATCTACATGGAACAACTTGAAGGGTTTAAGGCTCCTGAACAAGAAAGAAAGGTATGCCAGCTTGTTAAATCATTATATGGTTTAAAACAAGCACCAAAACAATGACATTAGAAATTTGACAATATGATGTTGTCAAATAGGTTTCGTATTAATAAATGTGATAAATGTGTTTGCATAAAGAATACAATGAGGGATATGTCATTGCTTGTCTATATGTAGACAACATGCTAATCATATGCAATAATGATGAGATAATTAGAGCCACCAAAGCATGGTTGACCATTAAATTTGACATGAAAGATATGGGTTTAGCATATGTGATTTTAGGAATTAAAATTTCTAAATCACATGATGGTTTGGTGTTGATTCAAGATCATTTTGTAAATAAGATCCTTGAAAAATTCAATAAGAATGATACCAATATGGCTAAAATAACCCTAGATGTTAATGTACATCCAACGAAGAATACTGGTGACGCAATATCTCAGGTGGAATATATAATTGGTAGTCTAATGTATCTTATGAACTGCACAAAACCATATATAGCATACTATATAAGTAAACTGAGTAGATACACAAATAATCCTAGACATGATCATTGGAAAGCCTTCGTGAGGGTATTCAGATATTTGAAATATACTTCAAATTATGGATTGCACTATACAAGATATCCAACTATACTTGAAGGATAGAGTGATGCAAATTGGATATCAGATACTAAAAACTTGAAATCCACTAGCGAATATATCTTTACTATTGGAGGAGCTGCAGTATCATGAAAATCTACTAAGCAAACATGTATAGCTAGATCCACTATGGAATCTGAATTCATAGCTGTAGATAAATCTGGAAAAAAGCGAAATGGCTTTGGAACTTCTTAGAAGATGTTCCAAGGTGGGTGAAACTTATGCCGAAAATATGTATAGATTATGATTGCCAATCTGCAATTAGTAGGGCACAGAACAGCTTGTATAATGGTAACTTTTGATACATTCATCGAAGACATCATATCGTAAGACGGTTGCACTCAAATGGAATTATCTCTATTGATTATGTAAAATCAAAGGATAATATTGTGGATCCATTTACAAAAAGCTTAACAAGAGAGCAAGTCTTTAAACTATCAAGAGGAATAGGACTTAAGCCTATAAAATAAAAGTTACATAATGGAAACCCAACCTAGTTGATTAGAGATCCCAAGATCTAGGTTCAAAATGCAACTAAATTATGCTAACTCAGTGAGAGCACTAAAAGAGTTAAGCACTCTTACCCATTCCTATGATGAATTAGTGCTGCTTACAAAAGACTTAGGTTAAGCTATGCTTTTAATAGTTCTTATAGCTTGACAAAATCAAGGTATGGTAGGATACCCTCAATAAGCAGTCACCTATGTAAGTGTGAAACATGGCCATTTCTATGAGAATTGACATGGCTTAATTCTTTAGAGCACTCTTTGAAGCCAGGACGTGTTTAGGGCCAAAATGAACACAACTTGAGAACCAAGGGTGTTCGAAAAGGGATTATGTGACACCTATTGTCTGGTTTTACATGAAAGGCTGAATGGTTCAAGACATCAAGTTCTCTAGTTAGCCAAGTAAATCTGATAATTGTCACTATGGAAGGTTCAAGGCCACAAGCTACCTATCTAAATACAATAACTCTTCAAAGGTATTATCTATCTTTTCAAGTTAGTATGTCATTTAATTAAACAATTTCCATTCATGTAAGGATTGTTGGATATCAATGATAAATGAAAAAGTGTATAATACAAAATACGTATATCAATACATAAGTTGTCATACATAGATACACAATGCAAAATTATTTTGCATGATTGATATCCAAGGTGAATGAGAAATTGCTCTCATTATGTATATATGATTTGGGTTTGGGTTTAGGTTAAAAGTCAAGTGGCTTTATTTACCAAGGATACCATCCATCAACTCAGCCCGTTGTCTGCCATTAAACATTATGGTAATAGTCTTAAAATTTAAATTTTGATTTTTCTTTACCGTTTCATAATATTAATTGGTTGAAACGCTGACTTTGATGGCATTAAGCCATTGTATGAAAAGGCATTAAAATGCCAAGTTTCATTTTTTTTCCTTTTAATGGCACAAAAGCCAAAGTTTGAAGTTGACATTTTGGGAGGTTTTTCTGATGTATGCTAAGAAAAATTCACATAATTGGAGTAGCTACCTTGGAAAAGCAATTAGTAGCTTCATCCAATTTTAGGTTGTTTCAAGAGAGAAAAATCTATTACAATCTTTGGTTCGCAGCGTTACCTCTTGAAAGTGCCATCGATCGATAATAAGATCAAAGGGACCTGGGAGATGTATTGTTGAATCTGTCGAACACGTTTGGGCAAGTGATAAACGTCTTAAGGTAAGAGGTTGTAAACCTTAACTCGATCAGATATTGTTTTTTGTAATTTTTTTGTAAAATTATCTTTCATGTAAGTTCTTTGTAATATTCTCACTAATTGAGAGCAGTGCTGTTTAACGAGTTGTTGTTTTACATCATTTAATTTACATAGATTATCAACATGAAAATTTCCAACATGTAATATATTAATATGCCCATAGATATAGGATAAAAAATATTTAAGATACGAAATTATGAATTATATGACGAATGATATATTACTGAAATAAGATTATTGCATAATAAATCAAATGCAACAATATTGGAATTTGTAATTTAAATTTAAATTTGTTATTTGAAATCTTGAAATATTTTGATTATGTATAAGTGTATGACTATGTTTAAAATCTACTTCTACTTGATTTTTAGATAAAATTCATCTGTTTTAACTATTTTAAAAGTAATAATTTCGTTATGACAGTTATAGTAGTTTAAATTTGTAATAATTAGTTTTATTTAATTATTGTCAATTTTTTATTTTAAAATTATTATTACTCTGTTTAATTATTTTATCAAAGTAAAAAAATAAATAACTTTATTTATAATGCATATACTAATAAACATAAAAATTTATGATAATGGAAATAATTACTTTCATTCTTTTTTCATCATAATTAAGAAGGATAATATTCAATACTATATAAATTATAATAGTAAAAAAAAGTTAAGAGATAATTTAAAATTTAAAATTTTAAATTAAAGTAATTTTTTAACATCAATTTTATTAATGAAAAGAGATTACAAGCATAGCTCAAAATTAAAATAAATTAATGGTTTATATTATATTTATTATTTTTATTTAAAATATTGTTTTTGAAAATAGATCATGCATAATTTAAATTGGGATAATTTTGAGTTAATTTTTCAAGTGATTGAAGTTCGATCTACTTTAAGGTTTAGCTCGTTTTGCTTCCTAAGTGCGGAGTAAATGGATTCAGGTTATTAATTTTTGTGATAAAATTAGATAAAATATGATTTCAATTGATTAAACAGATTTTCAGATTTGAATCAAATTTGACAGATTTACCTCAAACCAAACAACCCTCTCATTTTAATGTCAATGGTGTTTTCGTCATTTCCCGGAAATGGGCACTGGAGGGGAATTTTTTGTTTTTTTCTTGACAGCGTTGCATGAGTAATTTTATCAATTAGAATTCCAATTAACGGAAATTAATATATTATATTCTAGAATATTGAAAGCTTAAGCCCAAGATTAATTTTTTTCGTATAGAATATTGCAGTTTGAAATAAACATAAAAGATGGTAATAAATTTAAATTACAATAATTACATTAACTAATTAGATTAGATCCTTGATTTATGTCAAGATTAATTAAATATAAATTTGTTCGATTAATTCTCCCATAAACGTTGAATAAGGTAATCAGTGATGATGGTACTGGCTATTATCATTATAAATATTAGGTACATGTCAATTTACGATTGCACTCTCAATCACCAACGGTATAAATTCTTTGCGCATGTTATACTGTCATAATGATTAAAAGGCAATGATGAAAAAAATTGATCGGACGTTGAACGATTGCGAATTTTAATTTTTGATTCAATATATTTAGTTTATCTGATTGGTTTGATTAATTAATTGAATTAAATTATTAAAATTATAAAATTTTATTATTAAATTATTCTTAACTGGGGTAAATATTTAAAATCAATGTATACTGATTCATTTATAAAGTTTTTAACTTTGAAATAAAGTGATTAAGCTTTCAAATCTCATTATTTATAAAA
Organism: Adansonia rubrostipa; assembly: GCA_038381775.1. NCBI lineage: Eukaryota > Viridiplantae > Streptophyta > Magnoliopsida > Malvales > Malvaceae > Adansonia > Adansonia rubrostipa. The sequence goes on along the minus strand of JBBYHM010000009.1, from coordinate 1,591,742 downwards.
ATATTTTAAAATTTAATATATTTAAAAAAAATTAAAATCAGCTCAACATCAAACTAGTTCAGTTAAATTTGGTTCAATGGGAAGTTTTGACAAATTTAATATTTTCCCAATTTTATATATTTTAACAAATAAGACTTACCATTAATTCTCAATTTAATTGATTAGATTTTATTTACTAATAAAAAGCATTCAATTTTATGATTATTAAGGATATGAATTCACTCAATTCAGGATTGTTTTATAATATAATATTATTTAATTTATATTTAAACAAAGGCACATACAAAAAGGGAGATAATATCTTGAATGCTATTGTACTTTTATTTTTGGTGTGGTTTTCGAGTAGACCATAGTTGCAGGGAAAGAAAAAAAAATTGGACTCTTTTTTATTATTTAAATGATTTATTTTTGATATACTAATAATAAAATTTTTTAATTTTGTAAATAAATTTAAAAATTTATCACATTTTTTGTTAAAATGAGTGAATTATCACTAAAACTATTAATAAATCATAAAACTCGAATACTTAACTTATTGCTTAAATAATTTTTATTATTATTTAAATTTAACTTGAGTCGAAATATGAACTTATTAGTTGTTGAAGCTACGTTTTATATGTAAAAAAAAAAAATTATTCAAGCCTATTCAATTTTTTAAATAGAAAGGGTTGATATCTTTTCAAGAAGTGATCTTTTTTACGCCAAAAAAAAAAATCTCGAAAGCTATCCAATTAAAAGAGATTGATCTCTTAAAAAAATTAATCCTCTAATCTTTTGAAATAAAAAATTCAACTTCAATTTATTAAAAAAAAACGATTCATCTTAAAAACTAATTTATTCTTTTAAAATTTGAATATTAATATTACTAACAATAATTTAGTAATTTGCTAATATTGTCTACTTCTTTTTCTTTGTCTTCTTTTACTGTGAAAGGTGGATCAAATATGAAAATATATAGAATATTTCCTAAAGTTAAGGCAATGGAATGTTGCAAAAGATAGTCTGAGTCATAAATAACCTATTTATTTTTTTGGGTAAAAGTTATAAAAATTCAAAATCTCCTATACTATATTATTTTACTCAAGTAAACTCTAATTCAATTATTACGCATAAATAAAGTTTTATACTTTGCTTTTTTATTCAAATAAGCTCTTATTTTAAATGAAAAATTAATTTTCATTAAAAGTTTGTTTAGGTATAGATTAAAAGTTAATTGTTTAATTGGATACAAGGGTTTTTAGTTTAGAAAATATTTTATTACCTTTGGCAATATGATTCCTCCTTTGAAGATGAAAAAATCACATTCCTTTTAATCTTACATACATGTGTTTGATTGACATTTCCTTCGTTGAAGATTAACATGTTTGGTTGGCTAGAAATGTAACATTTCAGAATCATCACATTAGTAAAATACCTTTGCCTTTGTATAAGCTAGTACTAAGTAATGACTTGAGTGATAAGTTTTTTTTTTAATTAATAATATGCTTTTTTCATTTTAAAATATGTAATTTGACTACCTACAAGTACACACTAGTGTGTTGAATTTTTTTCTATACCTTATTTTAATTAAGTTTGTTTAAAGATACATTGTCAGTATTGCATGATAAAAAAATTAAACTGTACATATATTGTAATACATGCATTTTACATGCTTTTTTATGTTTTTAACTAAGACAAATGCATACTTACAAAAATGAAATAAAAATCATATGTTGACCATTAAGAAAATAAAAATATAGTGTTTTGCATAAAACTAAATAAAATAATACTATATGATAACTGTGAATAAAAGAATTTGAACCAGAAGAATAAATGAATGAAGTAATTGTATGGAGCAAATGGATGAAGACATGCCGTATACTGTTGGTTTCCAATATGAAAATTATGATCATGATTTTGAATGCAACATTGGCTATTGAATCAGATGAAATATCCTTATTAATTGTTTAGGGTGGTTTTGCTATTTTTTTAGAAAGAAGATGGTATTAGAGATAAATTGCTAGAAATTCCTTTAAAATATAAAAGAATAAATAAAGTATTTTTTATTGTAAAACGTTAATATTCAATCACTTATTTTTTCTCTTAAAAGAAAGTTACATGTTAAACAATAAAATTTATAATTACAATTTTTTAAAGAATATTTCATTTAAGAATAAAAAATATCATGCATAAATAAATTTGTAAGTAGAATTGTTTTAATTATTAAATTAATTATATTTAGATAACGTTAATTTTAGGTTGTAAATTTATTTAAGTTTAAAGATAAAACAACCTAAAAAAAATTAAAAATGCAGGTAAAAGTGACACAATTTTCACATTACTGAGGTAATATTATATAACTTCATATAAATATAATAATAACATTACTATATTATCAAATCTTGCTACTATAGGTAATAACGCATTATTAAGATTTAGTAATACTTTTGAAATAAACATGATAATATCATGACGAAATATTTTATTACTCTAAGTAATATAATATGATCCCAACCAAATGACTTGTAAATGTTATAAATATATATTTAAAATCAATGTATGTTGATTCGTTGGTTAAGTTTTTAGCTTGAAACAAAGTGATTAAGGTTTTAAATCTCATTATTTTATAAGAATATTTTAAAATGTTAAATATAATCAATTCAGTCAAGTCTTGTTCAATCGGGCATGTAACAAAATTAATATTTTCTCAATCTTATTTATTTTAACAAATAAGACAAATCATTTATTTTTAATTTAATTAATTTAATCTTTTATTCACTAATAAAAAGCATTTAATTTCAAAATTGTTCGGAGTAAGGATTCAGGAATGCTTTATGGTATAATATTATTCTGTTTATGGGCAAACAAAGACGCGTACAGGAGGGAGGGATAATATCTTTAATTCTATGGTACTTTATCTTCGGTGTAGTCAGAGTTGCAGGGAAAGGGAGAAAAGAAAAGCTGGATAATTTTTTTATTAATTATTGAAAAGGTTCATCTTCGATATCTCCTCTTCGAATGTCTTGGCGGTATAAATATAATTAAAAAAATGGATGAATTGTCACTAAACTATTGACGAAATGTAAAACCTGAATAGTTAATTTATTCGTCCAATTATTTGTTTACCACTTCATTTGGATATCTATGCGTTCTACGCCGTACTGTAAAAGCAGGCCCTAAGGGGATAAGGATTGATGACCGTCACATGATGGCCACTTTTACTCCACGTGGCAGTTTTTATTATTTTTTGATTTTTATTTTAAAAAATTAATTTACAAATAAACTCTTAAAAAAATAAAAATTTATTTTATTATTTTATTTTTAAATTATTTATTAAAGAGATTGATTCATACAATAGTTCACGAATCAATTCAAAATTTAAATTAAACTTGCATATAGAAAAAAATTATTTTATTAATTAATTTTAATTTTTTTACATTTTAATTTTTTATTTTATTTTTAATTGATATATTTAAATAAGTTAATTCTAATGATAATTCACGAGTCAATTTAAAATTCATGCTCAACCTCTTAAAAAAACTAAAAAAAAATTTATTCTATTAACTTTTTATTTTTTATATTTAATTTTTTAATTTTATTTTATTTTAAATTATGTATTTAAAAGAGTTATTTTATACGTGATTTACAAGTTGATTAAGGATATGTACCTGAAAAACACGAGAAAAATTTAAAAAATTATTTTATTAATTGATATTTTTATTTAATTTTTAAATGATATCTTTAAAAAAATTAATTCATAAATTAACTTATAGATCGATTTAATATTCGTTCTAAATTTTAAATACAAAAATTTAATCAATAATTACTATTTAATAAAATTTAATTTAAAATTAATTTTTATTAATAATTAATTAAAAATTATATAAAAAAAATTAAAAGACCCAACGAAGCAGGGCATAATTCTAGTGTGACTAATTAAGATAATTAAATTCATCGTTTCATCAGTATTTACAGTTTTCTTTAGACTTGTACACGTGTTGCACTGGATTGGATTTGTGCTAGGTTCACAAGCAATATTAATAGTTTTTTAAACCTTCAAATTTAGCTTGGGTTGAATATGAATATCAATATACGTTTAAATTCAGTTTTAAATGCAAAAGAAATGAATTTGTTCATGCCCATTTATTTTTTTATAAAAATAATAGATTTCTTTTAAATAAAGATTGATCTTTTCCTACATAAAAAAAATTTCAAAAATTATCAAGATAAAAGAAATAGACTTCTTTGAAAAAAAAAATTGATCGTAATCTTTTGAAATAAAAAAATTTAACTTGAATGTATTAAGAAATCAGTTCGTTTTAAAAAAACTTAATCCTTTAAATATTACTGTTAATATTAATGTTACTAAAAATAATTTTACAAATTATTAATATTAATTAAGATATAATATATAAAATATATATAATCATTAGGTCGTGAGGTTTGACTTCCATAGGGTGAATTTTAAAAATTAAAATGTAATAATAATTATTAAAAAAAGTAAGAGTAAAAAAAATAATTTAAAAAATAATTATTAGAATTATTAATAAAAAGATTAAAATTATTTTTTTCTCTTATTTTTACCTTATCTGTTGGCTGTCTTTCTTGGTAGCAATTCAACGGGTTCGGTTCTTTACCAAAATTTATAAATTATATATTAAATAAATTATAATATATATAAATTATATATATTAAAAATAATATTTAAAGATAATGAAAGATTAAAAATATCTTATATTAAAATTTAAATTCATAAAATAATCTCGCACTATATCAAATCTAGAATTACTAACAATAAAAATAAAAATATTTTAATCAAATTTTAAATTACTATATAAAAACAACAAAAATAAAAAATATTTTATCTTATATTTTGGATCACCAGTTAAAAAATAATAAAAATTAAAAATATTTTATATATTATTATATAACACATACTATATATTATATATAAAATATATTTTATTTATTATATCTGTGGGGCCGGGAGAGGCGAACCGACCCCTAACCCACAGACACACACATATATATATATATATATATATATATATATATATATATATAGTATTGGGGGAGCCGGTTCCCTTGTAAGGGAATCGACTTCCCCTTTTTATATTATATATAATATATATTTTATATATTAATATATTAAATATATATTTCTATATTAAATATGTTTATAATAATATGAATTATTATATATTTATATATTA
>JBBYHM010000009.1:1490109-1578886 GCA_038381775.1 Adansonia rubrostipa | reverse complement strand
CAAAGTTTTAATTTACTAAAATTTTGAGAAATTAATTCACCCCCTCTTGATTTCATTCACCACTAAAAGGTTTAACAATTTTAATTTTATTTTAATTTTTAGTTATTTTCTACTAATTTCATGGAAACTAGTCTAGTTAATTTTCAACTTTTCCCTTAACCAATTTAGTTGGCTCCTAAATATCTATTACTTGATATCATCAAAATAATCATGTCCAAATATTTGTAAATGACCACTAATTTCATGTCAATTTTATGCACTCCATCTTTTGATGCAATTTATTGAATCAAATAATAAATTGATTAATTAAAAAAAGAAAGAAATTTGCAATGGCCAAATGGGCTTAGAAGGATTTTATTTCTTCTTGGCTGATTCTCCCCCATATAAATAGGGGAGAATTGTTCAAGAAGGGAGCTTTTGGTTTTTTTTGCTTGAAAAAAAATCACTAAAAATATATATAGTTTATTTTAGTTTTCAATTTATTCAAGGAATTTTGTTTAATCCCTTAGTTTTTCTTCATCTTCATTCATTTCTTTTCTTATTTATAATTCAAAAACTATGTTAAGGCTCAAGGATTCTTATCCATGTTGAAAGGCTAAACATCGCAGAAATATATATATATATATATATGAAATATTTGTTGTTGTTCTTTTTTTTTTTTTAGCTACATATTGATTTTTTAATAAAATATATTATTTGTTATTAAGATTTTGATCTTATCATATATATGTTGGTGTTTATGCTCTTACTGTTTTCATGTTAATATATGACTAAATAGGATTGCATCCTTATTTTTATTTTTATTTAAACTTGGTAATATTAATTTATATTATGTTTATTTCTATTTTCACGATTTTGTGTATCAAAACATATTTATATTTTATTTTTGTACTTTGGCCGAATCCAATAAGCTTTATGGCTAATGATTTTTTGCTTGTTCTTATAATGATTTTATGTTTTCTTAATTTTTTTAAATTTTTATGTTATTTTATAATATTAGTAAACATAGGGGCGACATTGTAAAACTTGTAGACACTTTTTTAGGCAATTCTTGGTTTGGTCGAAGGCTCTATGGGCCTTAAGATTTTTTATTTATGAGTTTATAAACAAGATTTAGGCATTTTTAACACTTTAGGGGTCATTTTGTAATTTTATGAAGTTTAAGGACTAGATTGCAAAATATTAAAAAATTATGCTTTATGGCTAAATGTGTTTGGACGAACCTTTGTACATATTTTTGCCATGTTTTTTTTTTATTCTTTGCTAATTTGATGACTTGTTGGTGTTGTTTTATAATATTTTATTATATAGGGGTTGAAATATAATTTTACAAAGTTTAAGGGGTCCTTTTGTAAATTCTAGAAACATATATATTTTTTAAGGCCAAGTTGTTTGGCCAAATCTTTGTTGGTATTTTGCTGCATTTTTCAAATATATTTGCATGTGATTTTTATGATTTTTTTTTAAGTTATCTTATTATGTAGGTGCCAAAATGAAAATTTTATAACGTTTGGGTACTAAATAGCAAATGTTCATATTTAGGGGATAGAATGAACATATTCACTAGTTTTAAAGTTTTTATTATTTCTATGGCCTTCCGTAGGGATATAGAAATTTTCAAAAATTTAGGGGCTTGATTGTAAATTTTGCATTTTAAGTCAAGCTTAAAATTTTAGCTTTTCCATTTAGACTATACTGATGTATTTTTCATGGTTTTAGTGTCCATTAGGGTTACCGGGACACTTTCACGTCAAAGGTATACCCTAAGGGCATTTTGGTAATTTTTTTATCGGGATGCTTTTATACCAAAGGTGAATATTTAGGATTGGTTTAGCCTTCCAAGGTCATTTTAAGGTCCATTAGGATTACTAGGATACTTTTATGTTGAAGGTATACTCTAAGCGCATTTTGGTAATTTTGCTCACCGAGACGCTTTTATGCCAAAGGTGAATATTTAGGATTGGATTAGTTTTTCAAGGTCATTTTAAGGTCCACTAGGGTTACTGGGATACTTTTTCGTCGAAGATATATCCTATGGGTATTTTGGTAAGTTGCTCATCGGGATGCTTTTACGCCAAACGTGAATACTTTAGGATTGGTTTAGCCTTCTAAGGTCATTGTAAGGTCCATTAGGGTTATCGAAATACTTTCATGTCGAAGGTATGCCCTCAGGGCATTTTGGTAAATTTTTTTGTCGAGATGCTTTTAGGTAAAAAATGCATATTTAGGGTAGGTTCATCCTTTTTCAATGATTTTTTAGTCTATTAGGGGTTATTGGGATACTTTCATGTAAAGGGTATACCTTAGGGGTATTTTCATAATTTTGCTTTACAACCAAATCCCATATGAGTATTAGGATACTTTCACATCGAAAGTACATATTATGAATAGGTCTATCATATTAGGTCATTTTTAGGTATAGAGTCCGTATTTTTAATAATAAAATTAATTTTATAAATAAGGCAATGTTTCCTAATTAAATTAATACGTAGGATTCCTACCAGAATATGTGAGAAATTTTATGTATTATTTTAATCGTAAGATACCCTTTTTAAATAGGAAGTCAGGATTTTTTGATTTAAAAAAATAAAACCTTTTGTATTTCACATGGTTTTCCTGCGGGATACGATAGAGAATTCATGTCCACTTGGTTCTTCGAGAGGGTTCAAATAATTTTGTAGTTTCAAAATGTAATAAAATCTGACTTTCCTCAAAATAATAAATTTATTTAATAAAATATTATGAGAATTATAATTAAATATCAAATATTGAAACCGAATAAAAATCAAATTTATTTTAACACATGATTAATAAGGCATCAATTACCGAGCATCGTGAGAAGGTCGATCCTTACATGTGATTGTAATCGACTCCCAGATAGCTTTGAACGATCTCTGGTATGCGCACAGACCTCGGAGTTTGTTTTTATGGGTTTCGTAATCTTTAAAATATAAACTCTGGCAGGTGTCCAATATCACCTGGCCAAAACAAATTGGTGGTGACTCCAAAAAAAGGTCATTTCGTAATAACTATTAAGGGAAGTCGGGTGAACAATTCACCTCGACAATTTAGCCCCTAGGTACAAAAAATAAAGAACAATAATCATGATATAAGCCCCTAGAAATAAAAGGAAATATATATATATATATATAGATATTTATATAGAAATAATGGATGCATTCACCATTTTAAGTTGGGCTGGTCAGGATTCGTATCCGGCCATGTTGCAACACTACTAGAGCAAAATAACGAACTATTCAATTTTTTGGGTTTCTTGGGGTTCAAATTCGAGTTATGGACTCTCGAACATCCACAACACAGGGAAAAAAATAGCACGGGCATCATGAGTTCATTCCACAAGCCTGGCGTAGTTTGGGATAATGAAATAACTCATTGACCTTGCCACCATAAAAGTGTTAAACTCAAGATCAATACTTAATAAATTTTTTATCAACTAAAAGGGGCATTTTTATTTGAAAAATAGCATCTGTAAACTTATTTTTACCATTTTTTATTCCACAATCCAAATTTAAATGCTTAATTTGTCCCAAGATTTGAAGACCAATTTTATGAAAATATTAAACCTATGCCATTCTCTATGTATTGAGGTAACATGAACTTAATTTGAGGATTTTTTAAAATTAAATTTTTAGCAAACAAGCAAGCATGTTGATAGGGATATCATAAACAAAATACAACATACGCAAAGATGAATAGTAATAACACATGCAAACACACAAAGATATCATTTTGACACTGAAAAGATGACAATAATGCAAGGAGATGACAAATAAGATGCATGGAAATGATAACTCCATGAATGGCATCAAAAATCATGCTATGGAAGTTCACATGAACATATTTAAGCAAAGAAAAATAGGTTGGAATTTGCAAGACAACATCTTTGTGCCATGAGACTCCTTAAAATGCAAGAAAATGCAAGGACCTACTTAATGCATGTTAGCAAGAAAATTTAAGTATATGTTAAGCATGTGAAAATAGGTGAAACATGATGAAAAAAATGCATGAAAGAGGGTTGCTTTGATGACAAAATGAAAGATAAGATGTTTGGCCTACCAAACAACATCAAGGCATTAAAAGAACATTAAAATCCTAAGACTACCGCAACTGAGGCAACAATAGTGCATAAGAGTCCTAAGATGGTCACGGTAGCATGGATGGTCCACTAAAATGACACAAGTGCTGGAAATAAGAAGAAAAATAGAGCTGGGTGAGAAAATATACCAAAAGCCTCAAGCTTTAGACTTTTTCTTTAAGCAGCAAGTTGGGACTCATCTTTTTTCCTTCTTTTTTTTTTTTGATATTGATGTGCAAGAAAATGATAAAAAAAGAGTTTTATGGTAGGGTATTGATTGGAGGCCATTTTAAAAGGAAGAATGAAGGGAATAAAGGGTCTTAAAAGTGTTTTCGGTGGTGATTTTAGGCAGCTACGAGAATGAAGGAAGTTTAAAGGTGAAAGGTAATGAATAGTGTTTTTGGGAGAGTTTGTAGGGCTGGAGGTTGCTGAAGGTTTTTTGAGATTGCTAAAAACATTCATTCCCCTCTGCTAAGCCAAGATTGGCTCCCTTTTAAATTCAAGGTTTAGCCATTGCTTTTTAGTGACAAAGCAAGGGCATTATGGGATATTCCTTCATATACTAGGAGACAACTCTAGGTAATTCTTATTGCCATTGGTTCTATAATGTAGAGCAATAGCGCAAAAAGGCTGTGGCTGCCTACAACTGGAGAAAAGTCAAACATGGCCTCTAACAAGCCATATATTTTATGAAAATAACTGTTTTCATTGGCTATCTGGGGTTTAAAATTTTGTTTAAGTCTAGTCACGAGCCCATAGCTGAAACTTGATGTGAATTATGATGATTTTTGGGGCAAGAAACATGTTTGAATCAAATTTTCAAAGACTAAAAAATAGCTCAAACTAGGCAAAAATGCCTTGGTGTTTTAACACAAAACATGTTGTATCGATACACAAAGCAATTTTTACCCATGAATATCGATACAATGAAGTGTGTATCGATACTAAGAGCAAAAAATTATTTCTAGTCTCGAGACTTAGAGCCTTGTATCAGTACTCCATGGATTTGCATCAATATTTTTGCTTGTGTATCGTTACATTTTGCCAAAAATCACAACTTTGGCTACTGCCAGGGCCTGTATCGATACAAAAGTGCTAAGTATCAATACCATACCTTATGAATCAATACCAAACCTTCTTGTATCGATACTACACATGAAATTTAAATTTTTAGCAATGTGAAAGCTTCGTATCAATACTTATGCACCAATGTGACTTACACGTACCTTAGGCCTTTTAAATACCTCACTTTCATCTCAAACAATGGGAAACTGACTTGTGCTCATTTGAATGACTTCGGTGACATCTTGAATAGTAACCTTTAATGCCTTATTTTTATGTTTTTCTTTAAAACAACCCATAGGCATTTTAGGCTTTCTTAAAACAAAATTTTTGCCCGGTGACACGGCACCCGATAGTCGCCTCCATTTTTATTTTTTATTTTTTGATTATGTCCCAGAATGCCAAAAATTGTCTTGGACAAATAAGGTGCCTACAGATACCCCAAGGTACTTCTTCCCAGTTCGTGTCATTTTTAAGTCCTTGCACTATAACATCAAAACATGAATTGGACCATGTTTTTCGCAACAAAAATCATTCAAATTCATAACTGGCCTTAGCATTGGACTTGTGATTGGGTTTAATCAAATTTCTACAGCCCAAATAGCAATAACAAAGGACATATGTATGACTTGATTCAATTTTTAAAGGATAACCTTGGACTTCTCATAGCTCAGCTGCATAAAATGGCCTCGATCCACTATTTTTACTGAGCAAGTCAATGAATTTGATGGCAACTGAGCATAATACCTTGTCCACATTTGAGGTACATGCATTAATACCCCAAAATGCCCTTAATTTTTGTGTTTTATCTTTATTATTCACATGGCCATATAACACAACTCTCTCAGCAAACTTCCTTTAGAAATTCACATTCATTCTCGCACACTTCAAGCACATTCTTTAACCACAAAAAAACCTAAAAAGTTATCTATTTTCATAGATAACCATAGCACCTTGAAGAAATGCCTCAAAACACCATTCTAAACCACTTTTGCTTGTTTTTCTTTTGGCTGACTCATAACAACTAAGAGAAAGCTTCAAAGGCAACATCTTTGCTTAAAAAAAAAACTTCATCTTTTAGGAGAAAAACCTACTAGAACTCTTGTTGGCATATTTTCTCAGCTAATTTCTTCATTTTGTTGCCATTTTCATGATATTCACCATAGTAGTTATCCTTTTATGTAACCATGAACCCTTATAGGTTTCATGTCCTTAATGCCTTGTCATGCATTCATGCTTAAAAATCATGTCTTGATGTTGTCATGAAATTTTTAGCCCATGTTCTTGTGATGGGAACGTCATTTATTATGTTCATGTCATGTTTATGCCTCCATAAACTTATTTTGGTACGCTCATGCATTTTTCTTGCCTATAAATCATGTTTTTATGCTATCATAAAATTTTCATCTTATGTTCACATCATGAAAGCATTCTCCTTCATGCTCATATCATGTTTTATGCCTCTATAAGCATATTTTAACATGTTCATGCATTTTTCCTACTTAAAAATAATGTCTTTATGCTGTTATTGAAATTTTCCACTACATGTTCATGTCATAAAATATTCTCCACCATACTCATACCATGTTTCATGTCTTCATAAACATATCTTAGTATCTTTATGCATCCTCTTAATCATTTCTTGGCATTTTTTCATCTCTTTCATACCAAAATGTCATCTTTGTTTTGCTTAAACATGTTTTCTATGTTTATTTGTCATAAATATCATATTTAGTTCATCACATGCTTGTCGATATGCTTGCTTGTTGCTTGTCATAAATCTATTTTATTAAAATCCCCTAAGTTAAGGCCATGTTAATCTCAATAAATGAGGATTGATATGGACTTAAGGTTTTCTATTCATTAGTCTTCTAATCTTGGGGAAAAAACAAGTTTTTTATGTTTGGATTCAAGGGTTATTGAGGCAAAATGTTCTATTTTGAAAAACAAGTTGCTTCTTTTTATTATTCAAAGTTGTTTGTGCCTTGCTCTTTTGCCTAGAGTCATTGTGTTTGTGACATAGTTAATAGGCTATTTCATCGTCCTAAACTATTATAGGATTGTGCAAATGAGCTCGTGAAGCCCATGTTACTCATTTCTTTCAACCATGGACATTTGGATATCCATGGCTTGAGTCTAGCCTTAAGAAACCTAAAAAAATAATAATTCCCTTGTTTCTAACTTGACAGTATAGTAGTCATGACGTTAAAAATCATTTCCAAACCTAAACTATTTTTCATGAATTTTATAATATTTTATGCTAAAAGGGGCATCAAGCTACTTTTCTAATAGTATTTTGTTTACCCTCAGATCATTCTAGATAAAGAAGTTATAATTTTTCAAATTAAGGCTATCTAAAACCCCTAAAATAAGTGATTTACATTTTGTTTAGGCCATTTCAGCCTATTGGATGTTTTCTAAATTTTTAAAATATTTTTCCTAAAAATTTAGTGAAATTTTTTTCCAAAAGGGCATCATTTTCGATTTAACAATTTCATATGAGTTAGGAATGACTTTTAAAAATTTGCCCCATACATGTGCTGTCAATATCATGCTTGACCCAACTTCAAAAATGATTTCCACCCAAAATGTGATTTTTTAGGAATTTTTGGAATATCTTTACATTACACCTTCCTGAGTTACCTTTTCAACGGTACCTCACGCACTCTTGGAGCCTCTAAAATTGCCTAAAATAAAATCCAAAAAGGGATATCGTAATATTGCCTTTTATTTTTAGCATTAGTTAAAATTAATGGATGTTTTAGAATTCCCACTCCAAGGCATTCGAATGTCTCTAAGTGGTCCTAATTAGTCCCTTCTAGTCAAAATATGTGCATCAACCTCAAAGGCTTAGATTAAGGCATAACCAATGTTCATCGTGTCATCTCTAGTTTTATCAATTTCCTTTTTAATAAAAAAAATCTATTTTGTCAAGAATTACCAAAAATGTCCTCAAAAAATTATTGAATTTTTATCAATCTAAGTCTTTCAAACCCATCTTTTCAAAAATCACCAAAATTTCCACCTATAGGGATCTTTCAACGTCATTTTCTGCCACCCTTGCTTTTTAAAAATGTCAAGACTCAAAATCTCTTTTTCCTCCCCGGATTTTCTTTGGACTTCTCAAAAATTTAAACACAGTTTTCACGCCTTAATGAATCAATGGATTCAAGTGCGTCTCTTAAATTATCAACTCAATTATTTTAAGAAAATCGATGACAATTATGAGATACATTCTAACTGTCCCTCTTTCTTCCCTTTGTTGCTTTGTGTGATTTATCTTATGAAATATTATCTTATTCTTATCATCTTACTAACACATTTCCTTTGTGATGATCATCTCAGATTCATATTTTCAAGAAAATTGTTTTGAAAAATTATAAAATCGATGTTTCATGTCAGTATCTCTCTAATGCTAGACACGAAATATCCAGTTTCAGAACTAAATCCAGGTAACATTTTAATAAAAAAATCTTATTTTCCACACCTTTCCGAGGCTGCACACATGATTCAAATTTTATCCAAAACCTAGATTTATTTTACACAAATTCATGCATAAAAAAGGGGTTGTATTTAAACAATGACAAGTCAAAATAAAAAAATCAAAACTAAATTAAATCATAGCTAAAAAGGTGACGATTTCGAGCATTGCAAGGGGTTCGTACCTTATTATGCTTAACCAACTCCCAAACTCAACCGTTGAATCTCTAAATTACGTAGATCATGGAATTAATGTTTTAGGATTCGCAATTCTAAATATTAGCTTTAATAGACATCCGATTATGCTTAGCCCAAATGGCTGATAGCGACTCCAAGTGTTGGCCATTTTGTGGTGGCCACCCAAAACTAGTTGAACGAGCAATTTGTCTTATGATCCCTCTCCCATGATCGAGGGATAGGAACCCACACTTTCTCATTCCTATCATATCAAAAAGGAAGAGTCTCGATCGAGAGAACTTTCTTGTCAAGAGAAAAAAATACTTCTAAGTACCGTGCGCTTCTTTATGCAATGAAAGTAAGGGCAAAATGTTGACAATCATGTTATTTGAATATTAACCTAATATGTTTGATTTTTGAGAAAATTTGCATTAAATCTTACCCACAGCAAGATGCAGGTCAACAACCAAGTATACATAAAACAGGAAAACTGATTTCATATTCTATAAATGAAGAGAAAGTGCACTAGACTAGATAAACTTTGGAAGAATATTGCTCCAAAGGCGGTCTTTCTTTTCCAACATGTTATTTACAATTAAAACAAACAGTCAAAATTTAACAATATCATAGTGGTGCAGTAGAAGCACAAGTCTTAGGATCAAAACCTAGCTTTGATATCCCAAAAAAAAAGCTTTCTTTGATTTTTGTTTCTTTTTGTTTTTCATGATGCGGGTTTAGTCCTTTTTTTCCTTTCGTTTCCATGATGTAGGCTTAGGCTAGCCTACCAATATTCATATCTTTATTAGGAATGTGAGCAATAGACCATCTATTCCTTATGGAAGAAGAACAAGTAAATAAATAATTTTCATCCAATGATCCAATCCAACTTAAAATTCATGAGTATATATTATATTATTTCTCTACTTAGAATTATATACCACTAATATATTCACATATTAATTTTTGGTGAATAATGAATAAAGAATGCTAGTCAATTAGTCTTTTTAACAAAAAAAAAGAGTAAATTTACTATGACTTTGAAACTTTTGGTAGTTGAAAAAAATTAATGCAAATTGTAAAAAGAATGTTTTACTACTAGTTATTATAATGCTTCTAATTGGTTTTGATATCAAAAGTGATATCGATTCAGTTAGAGAATTGAAAAAAAAAAACCTTTAATTCAATTTTAATAAACATATAAAATGGAGAGTATAAATTTTATTTAATATAAATCTTTCAATATATTTTATTAATTTTGTTCTTAAAATTTATAGTTATTTAATTTAAAAACTACCCATATCTATGTGTGATTTCCTATTTTTTTTCTTACTTTCTCCAAATCACTTTTTCTTTTTCACTCACATTGTGGGTGTATACAAATCTATTTATTACCAATATTTTTATCAAATAATAATTTTTTATTTTATGTATAATCTATAATATATCTATATCTATAACATATACGAGCATGTATGTGAAGAATTTTTTAAACTAACCAAAATGCCCTTTGTTATTTATTATATTACTAATATTATCATTTTAAATATATTTTATTATTAATAATATTTATCATATTTATAAATAAGAATTCTAATTCTATTAAAATACTTTAGTTAAATGAATTTATTTAATAATAAAAAAAATAAATTATATTTTGAATTTTATTTTTAAAGGTATGGCTTTTCATTAACATAAAAAAATTAAAAGAAAAATTACATTAATCTACTTTTAAATGTTAATTGAAATTCTAATTATTATATAATATGTAACTTTATATTAAATATATAAAACTTACAAATAGATAAGTTTTTTTACAATATAAATATTTTATATAAATGGATGTTTTGATTTTTTATTTAATATATTTCAATGTATCGCAATTTAGATTATAATGTGCTTTCACCTTTCAATAAAAAGTTGTTGAATATATGGATTATTTTTGAAGTATTTATTATCTGTCATGATTGGCTTATAATCTTACCATAGTTTCAATATTTTTCTATCAAATGCATGTGACATAATAACTTACATATACATAAGCATGAATGTGAAAAATCTTTTGAATAGATGAAAATAGTCATATGTATTCACTACATTTCTAAATTGTCATTGTAAATATTTTATTATTAATAAAAATTTATCCAATTTATAACAATTTTGTTAGCTCAATTATGGATTGAGCAAGAGGGTGATGAATTAATTTTATAAAAATTTTAACAATTTACAAACTTAATAAATGAATTGAACAATATTTAAATGAGAAATGAAAATAAAGAGAGAAAGGATAGTAGATCAAACACAAGATGTATAAAGATTTAGTACTTCAACTCAACACCTATGTGTTCTTTTTGTAGCATTTCCTTGCCAAGGTATTCCCGCAAGTCACTAGTGAAAAATACCTTTGAGGTAAAGTATAACCTTACAATCCCTTTCTTTTGAGGTTAAGATATAACTTCTAATCCCATTAAGTATTCAACCCAAATACTTAAATGTGTCTCTCAAATTCATACAACCCTTTGTGATATAAGAAAGTGTTATCAAATAAAGTGAATCCTTGATTAGGTGAGTGTTTGCAAAAGATAAAGTCAGAAAGTGAAGAGATACAAAGTGTGCAAGATTCAAGAATAATTGAGAGCTTGAATGAATTTGAAGAATTCTAGCTTTACCTTTCAATTTCTTTATATTTGTTGCTTGAAGTGTTGTGGACCTCAATTTATAGTTTGGATATGAATTATTACTATTTGGCGTTGCTTAGAATGGAAAGGAGACATTAGATGCTTCAAAAACATGTTGTAAAACTCATTCCTATATTAAAGTATCGATACTAGTATCAATATTTTTCTTTATGAATTTTAAAAATCTTGATAGTTCGATACTTTAAGGTGAAATATGATGTTTTATGATGAAATGTTGATACTATATTGCCTTGAAAAGTTCATTTAGATTCTATAAATCAAGTATTGATACTAGTATAAATACTTGCTTTAAGAAGTATCAATATCAGCATCAAAACTTCCTTTGTGTTTTTTTTTTCAAAAAATTGTTTTCGAGGCATTTTCGTAGAGTTTCACTTGTTTCAATAAGTGTGCATTTAGGAACACGCAGTTTTGAGAAAGCTTAAGAGTCAAAGATATTTTAATAATTTTCAAACATTCTCAAAAATGATTTAGGGAAAAATACATTTAAATTTGAGCTAATTAATCTTAAAGGTTTATTATATCAAATTTACAATCAATTCAATGATAACAAATTTATTTAGAAGTCCTTTATTAATTATATTTATTTGATGATGAATTAAAAGTTAAATTTTAATTTTATTTCATAAATTTTAAATTTTATATTAAAATTAAAAAAAATAAATTTATAAATTTGAACTTTTCACAAACTTTACATATTGATACATTTTTTATTTATAATTATTTGTAAAATATGCAATTACATATTTTAAAATAAATAAAACAACATACTAGGAATAATCTATAATATATATAAAATAAGAATGTGAAGAACTTTTGAACTTACGAAAATAGTCATTATTGTTTACTCTATTTCTAAATTGCCCCTATAAATATTTTTATTATTAATAATAATTATCTAATTTATAATCAAGATGTTTAATTCAATTGAAACACTTTTATTAAATAATAATATCCCTTGTTGTTTATTATATTACTTAATAACCATTGGAATAATATTTTATTATTATAGTATGTATTACAAGATTATGATTATATTTTTTTAAAAACTTTTATCCAACTATTTGACTAAAATAGCATAATAATAATTTCATTTGTTTAAATTTAATCATTGAATAATTTATATAAATATATATTTATATATATGTGTATATATATATATATATATATCTTATATTAGTACTTATAATCTTAGCCGACTTATAATCTCAGAGTAATTGTCATTTAATTAGTCATATAGTTAAATACAAATTAAAACTAAAACTTCTCATTATAAAATAGATATTCTAACTTTTATTTTCGCGAAATATCAAATATTAAGTAATATTTTTTTAACTTCTATTTTTAATAAAATTTATTGCTTCCTTTTTTTCTTAGGATGGTTTTGGTTTTAGTTTTTCATTCAGTATCATAGTTTTTTTTATCTTATTCTCAGGCATATTTTAAAATATTACAATTGGCTTTAAAATTTTTTCTTTCACAATAATAGTTTTTGGCTTTTTGGTAAGTTACTCTTCTTTTTTAACATGATTTGTACTTCTTATTTTTTTTATTATATTTGTTTTGATTTAAGCAAATTTTTGCATATTATAAATTCAATAAATTTTTGAGAAAAAATTAATTACAAAGGTTTTTAAACTAAACTATTCTTTAAATTATTATTAATTAATTATTTACTCAAAAATACACTATTTAATAAATTAAAAAATTGAATGCATAGACTTATGTGCAATGCATGTGTCTTTAAAAACTAGTATATAAAAAAGCACAAATGTGAAGTCACTATTGTTTATTATATTTCTAAATTGCCATTACAAATATATTTTTAACTATTGATAATTATAAGTAAGAAGTTTAATTTCATTAAAATACTTTTGTTAAGTGAATTAATTTAACAATAAATTTAAAAAATTAAATGTTTATGTGAAATTACTTTATCTTAAAAGTTTAATTTTTTCCTTATTTTAAAAAGTAAATTAATTTATTTAAAATATAATAAAAATTAAAATTTATATAGAATTTTTGTATTCGTAATTAATTGTTCAATAATATAAAATATATACAATTTTATAATAATTTGTACATGAAATAAACTTTATACGTTAATATATTTTTAGTTAATATACATATTAGTTTTATTTATTTTTAAAATCTATAATTATATAAAAATATATAAATGAATGGGTATTCACATAAGAAAGCATGTGATACCAAACATTAGCATGTACACAAAAGCGCGAATATAAAAAATCTTTTACAACGATAAAAATAATTATAAGCATTCATTATATTTCTAAATTACAATCGGAAATAGTCTTTATTATTAATAAATTTATCCAATGCATGAACAAGATTTTTAATTTTCTTAAAAATCTTTCATTGAAAATTTTCGTTCGATAAAAATAGTTAAAACTTACTTTAAATCACTTTTTTTAGAATTTTAAGTTTTATTAACCTTTCAATTCAAATGAATGCATTTGTTAAAAAAAATAAAAAAGTGTTAAAATTTATATTGACTTTTTATTTTCATAAATTTTAATTTTATTTTAAAAATAATAAATTTATAAATTTGAATATTAAACCAATTTGAGCTATTAATGCATTTTTAATTATTGTTCACTAAACTTCTAACTTGTCATAGTAAATTTTTTTATTATTAATAAAATTTATCCAATCTACAAATAAGAATTTTACTTTCGTTAAAAAACTTTTGTTAGATAAATTTATTTTATAATAAAAAGTTAAAGTCTACAATAAATTGCTTTGTTTCCAAAAGTCTCATTCATCTTAAAAGGTAAATCAGGTTTACGTTAAATTTTTATATTTTATAAATTCAAAATTTTCATTAATTGTAAAAAGTGAATAAATTTATTAATAAAAAATTTAAAAGTCACATTAATTTTTTTAATTTCCTACTATTAATTTTAGAGTAATAACATTAAAAAAGTATTCTTTATATTAATTTAATAAAATTTGCACATGGAGCAAACTTTTTACGTTAATAAAAGCTTCGTTAATGAACATTTTATTATGTTTTATTTCTAAAGTATATAATTATATATTTAAAAATTCATAAAACAATGAAAATTTATATATCAAACACATGACAAGAAATGCTAATATTAAATAAATTGATTTATTTTTCTAAGCTCAATGAAAATTAAAATTTTTTAAACAAATAATTTCATATAATTTTTTAAACCGATAACCTATGCAACATTATTTACTAAATAATATTATTACCGTTCTGCAAACAAGTTAGGACTTGACAAGCTATATTTCAATTGCAGGCAAGTCAATTTCTCCGGAAAAGAAAAATGTACCTAAGTAATAAAAGGAGGTACAGCATTCGACAATTTTTTAACTATTTGACAAAAGTAAAATATCTTAGTATCCACTCGTACAATTCTTTCTTAATAATTATTTGTCTTAACATTCGGTAACTCTAACGTGCATGTGTCATATCAAATATTTTAAAGAAGTGAATAAATTGTATTAATATCACATTTAATAAGATAAAAAGTTTTTGGTCATAAAAATAGATATGCTGCACTAAGCATATTGTTTGGGAAGAGAGAAATAACTTTAAACACCTGCCACAAATTACATGTCAACAAATCTAATAGTGAGGAAATTGACAGAATTAATTTAAAGGAAAATATCAACAACAGCATCAGAAACATGATGAAACAAAATAGATATAAAAGCATGGCAAATTTCTCTAAAAGAAGCATCGAGAAACATAAACAGACCATGACAAGGCAGAATTTAGCATTATAAATGAATAGATTGAAGCTTGAGAATATATTTTTCTTTCAAAAATTCATAAAAGGAAAAAGGAATAAGAAAATTCAGAAAGCATGTTTCAATAAAATTCATTCCAAAGATGTATCGCTTTACCAAACAATTTGTCTCAACAGCTTGGGGGCAGAAGAACTGAAGCTTCCGTTCGACGTTTCTGGTGTTGAAACTGAAGCTTTCCTTTGATGCATGTCCTGGTTGAATGGTTCAGGCCTTGTCAGGTCTCCTATTTCTTTCGATATTGCTAGTGTAGAACTGAAGCTATTCTTCAACGAACCAGAAAATAGTGGTGACAGCAGGCAAAGGGATAATTCTTCTAGATTTTTTGTGTGAATGGAAGGATGCCTTTCGGGGCGAGTAGAGTACGTTCGGAGACGAATGAAATTCCTTGGGCCAACAACAAAACAGGCGTCAATGGGCTATTGCCCACTATAAAAAAAAATTGAACTGAACCCTGCCCATAAACAACAATACATGGGTTTTACAAATATTTTTACCAGTATAAATATTAAATTTTGAAAGGAAAAAAGTCTTAAAAATAATTTTTTTAAATTGAAATAAATAAATAATTCTTATGTGAGTGGTAGTTTTTAAAAATATTGGCATAAAAAATTTGCTAAATATAAAAATTAAAACTTGATTAATATGCATTTTTACAAATTATTATATAAAATAATAAATTAACTTAGACTTTATATTGTTTTTAGGTTTATCTCTTAATTGTTTATTTTAAAATCTTTTTATTAAATTTTTATAAGAGATAAAATTGAAAAAAAAAATCTTTATAATTCTTATGTGAGTGATTTTTTTTAAAAAAAAAAACAAATTGTTATAAATAAGAGTTGTTAAATATACAAATTAAAAACTTAGATAAATATAAAAGTTATTCTCTAAATTATTATATAAAATAATAAATTAATGTAGATTTTATTTTGTTGACCAGCTTAGCTCTTAATTTATTTTTTTAAAAAAAGTTTTATTAATTTTTTTTAAGAAATAAAATATTTTCTAAAATTGAAAAAAATAAATACCTCGAATTCATGCATGAGTGATATATTTTAATATTAGGTAAATCACACCAATAATCCCTTACTTATTAGTAGCGTGCTTTCGTTTTGGTCAACTAATTTTCAAAACTTTTAAAAAGGTTATTAACATTATAAAAGTTTAAGGATTTGGACACCCAGCCATTATATGGTTAACAGTTGGACAACATAGAATTTTTTGCCAACTAGAATATCTAACTGGATTAACACGAAGTTAAGGATTTAGGTTGTATGAAAAAATAAAAGAAAATTGGAGAAGAACAATTTTTTTTTTTTTTACTAGCTCAAATGCTTTATGAATCAGACTAAGCAAACCTATGTTGGGACAAGAAGATTATGAAGATAAAAAGGAGGTTGAAGATGTAAAAAATAAGATGGCTCTATAGTCAAGGAGTTCTTCTTCTTTTTCTTCTTCAATGTCAAAGCCGGTGGTTAATATGGAGTTTTTAAGTAGTAGTGAAAGTGGTGTTAGCGGCGGTAACAGCATTAGCAGTTTTGGGTTGAAGAGAATGTGAGAAACTCTTAGTTTTTACTGCAATGCATTTTGATTTCTTTTCTCTTTGCTTTGTTTTTGGCATTTTATTAAATCCATCCATAAAAAATTTTTTGCTTTTTCACGATTGAGTTAGGAATTTGAAAATGGTTTAATTTAATTTTAAAGTTCTTTCTTTCATCTTGAAGGAAAATAATTTATATTTTATTTCAGTTAAAGGAAAATAACTTCCATCAGAATTTTCTTGAAAAAAGAATCTTTGCTTTGGAAAAATATAGGGGTTTTTAATATATTTGTTCTTTTTTCTTCAGTTTTCTAAATACTCTACTAAAAATGTTTTCAATTTCTTCAAAAATTTAAATTTTTTTATAATTTTATGCGTTGATGCAATAATGGAGATGCTAAGGAGGAAGCCCACAAAACAATAAAGGTGAAAGAGGCTTGGAGTTTTGCTCCGGGGGGACACTTTAATGCTTAAGTCAGTAAAAATACTATGACCGAAGAGCAAAGAGAGAATGAGAGAATTCTAAGAGCTTATACCTCAGAAGTGCTGATGCTACTCCTTTACATAGGCCTTGATAGGAGTTTTACCTTATTTGAAACTCTGGACGAGTAGAGGTTCCATGGCTATCAAACTCACGGAGTCTGAAGTTATCCAACTATCTTTCAAGATAGATTCCTTATCGAAGTTAGATTTAGTGATAGAGTTGGTGAAGGGATATAACAATTACCCTACAGGGCTGTGGGTGGTTATAAAGTGACCGTTCACAGACCAAAAATAATGGTTACCAAGAAAATAGCAATATGAGGACAATTGGTGGACTGGTGGTGAGGTCGCCATATGAAAGGTAAGCAGAAAAAAGGTGGGGGAGTTTTTTTTTTTTGAATTTCAAATGTCGTACCATGCATTAAATGCGGACCAAGAAAAATAAGACACGTAGCTATGGCCGCAGACCGTACACCCTTTTTCGTGAAACGGTAGGTCCTTTCCCTATATATAACCCTAAAAAGGACATTTTTTACAGCAATGAAAAAAGCAAAAAAATTTACTATGCAACAAATTGTGCGTTCAGGGCCTTTATTGTTTCTGGTAAAGATCAAGTGTAGTTAAGAGCACATTTCCTAGGTAAGAATCTTATTCCTATTGCTTTTGTAGGAAAAGTTTTTCTTAGAGTTTTAAATTGTGAGGGTATGCAAAAAACTTGATTTCTATTGAAATCAGTGGGAAAAAAAAAAGAAATCTCGAGGTAAAGAGTAGAGAAATAGTGAGGTAATTATTCGTAATAGAGAACGTTCATATTAGTGAGGGTAGCGGACGTCCCTATATCATGGTTGAAGAAGGAGGAGTTCGAGAGGAGGTGCAAGGTGCGAATGGAACAGAGGGGGTGAATGAAGAACAGGGCCAGGGTCTAGTTGAAAGAGGTCAAGAGGAAAGAGAGGGAGCACAGCTAGGGCCAACACAGATAGACACCAGCATGGCAGATTCATACGCCGAGGTGATCAATACAGCTATCGTGAAAGATATACTGATAGATCACGATTTTGATTTTGGGCGGTTTGAAGTGTCGAACCCAATATTTGGGTGACCCGTGATAAGGGTTGAAGGAAACAGTGTACCGTTCTATTTACATGTCTTCAGAGGTGGATTTCACCTTCCCTTACAACCGTTTTTTTGTGATGTTTTGAATTGGTATGGGATATCTCCAAACCAATTGAAACCAAATGTGTGGCCGATGCTGGTAATGTATTTCCTAGCTTGTAAGAAGAAAGGTTGAGACCCATCAGTGGAAGTTACCAAACATCTATTTTCATTAAAAAGGCAGGATAAGTGCTGGTACTATTTATAGTCAGCCACTAAAAGGATGATCATAGATATTCCATCTAATGCCTATGTATCCAATGAGCAATTCTTCTTTATACAGAAACAGTCTACTTTGGAATGGGGCTTCCCTTTGGAATGGAATTCTTGCTCGCTAATGAGTAATTTGAAGGTTGACATAAATACAGAGGAGCAGGAGCAAAAGGAATATTTTTGTGGTTGCCAATTTAGATGTAGAGACTATTTGACTTCAAGAAAAATTCAAGAGCACTGTTTGAAAGTCAACTCTACCAACCTGCCGCAGGAAGATAATTACCCCGCCAGAAGAAGAAGTAAAGATGTTTGATAATATAAGGTAAAGTACTTTGCTTAGTGTACACCCAGGGGATATTTTATATTCTAACATGATTTCCATTTTACAGAGGTTCAATCTTCTTCGGGATCACCACAGCAGGTGATTACCATACCTAGGTCACCACAACATGAGGAAGGTGTCTCTAGATCGCCTGAGATAGAAGAGGTGAATGTAGAGGGATAGCAGATGCTGGGAGAAACATTTGAAGGAGCTGTGAGGGTGGTAGTTGCCTCGCCTGGAGAAGGTACATGCTAGCAATATATGTTATAAAAAACTTAGTATTTCCTAACTTAATTCAGTAATTGCTTTTGTAGATATGGATCCTGCAACTTATGCTGTATTGGTTATCTGTGAAGCAAGTAGAGCTACAGCTACCCAAGAGAAAAAAAAGGGGAAAAAAAGTGGGAGAAAACCAAGAAGAGCAGTCGGCACAGAAAATGGCAACTGTAAAGTCTACGTCTGTAAGTACGACAGAGGCAAGGGTCATTTCAATTGACCTCATTGCAACTATTAAGGCAACTACTCTTACTGTTAGCCGAGCGAAAGCTATCCTGGGTGCTAGGGTATCTGCTTGCCCTCCAGCTCTAGCTACTGTGCCGCCTAAGTCTTCTCCTAGGGTTTTAGACCTTCATCTTTGAAGGAATAACCTCGAACTCAATAATGGTATACTGAGTAATAGTGTGACAGTCTGTAGGTAGGAAATAGGGTTGTTTCGCTAGTCGACATAAAGTACTTGGCAACGAGGAACCTGGCTGCTAATGGTATACAAGGCCAGGGCGAGTGTGCTAGAGGTAAAAGTAAATGAGTTGACCAAGGAGAAAGGAATAGCTAAAGATCGCGCTAAGAAAGCTGAAATGGAATATGCCAAGTTAAAAATAGACTCCAAGGAGATGAAAACAAAGCTTGAATCAGTGAACATTGAAATAAAAAAACTCTCCAAAGATTTAGAAGAGTCTTGATAGGCTTATGCAATGTGTGATTTTGAGTTAATGTCTGGGATGGCCAAGATCTCTGAGCTGGAGATATAGGTGGCGGGTGCAGAGGCTCGCATACAAAGAGGGCTTTCATCTCAGAAAGATGCCCTACTAGACCATATGATAGCTTGCAGTGGTGAGTATCGCCAAAATGCTTTGTATGGCATGCAGCTTCTTAGGGGCTCATTGGATTTAAGGGATATTAAGTTTACGTAACTTATTGCCCCACCCCAAGATTTTGACATGTTGATGCCATCACAACAGCAAGTGGAGTAGAGGCGTTTCTTAGATTTTACCTTTGTGGCTTCCATCGCGGATGAATCTAAAGATTCTAGTGAGGATGGCAACCAGGGGGTCCAGCTGCTTCCTGTTAGGATTTTGTGTAACAACAAATTTTTTTTATTTTTTATTATTTTTTTAAATTGTAACTATTTGTTGGCAATGAAATTTTTTTAATGATTTTTCTAGAAGAAACAAGTATTCAAGTTATCTTAAATGTCTGAATCGCATAAACTTTAGATCCTAAAAGATCACATTTTTATTGGGATCGACCGTGAGAGGTCTATAGGGATCATGAAAGATCAAAGGATCATGAGAGATCAATAGGACCGTGAGAGGTCGATGGGACCGTGAGAGGTCGATAGGAAGCTTTTAAAAGAGCAACTTCAGTAAACTTTATTATGTGAAAAAAGTGCTTATACATAGTATTCTTTGAGATGGATGGCATTCCACATGTTAGGTAAATACTTTCTCGTCATGTCCATCAGTCGGCAGGCTCCGAACCCTATCACTTTTGCAATGTGGTATGGTCCTTCCCAATTTAAAGATAGCTTTTTTCTTTCTCTCGCAGGTCTTCTTGCTTCACAATTTCTTAGGACTAGGTCGCCCACCTAAAATTATCAGTGCTTCACTCTTCTATTGTAATACCTAGATACTTGCTGTGATCTGATCGCCATGCGTACAGTGGCATCTTTTCTACTTTCTTCGAGTAGGTCCAAATTTTCCCTGAGAGAAGA
Source organism: Adansonia rubrostipa (assembly GCA_038381775.1). Lineage (NCBI taxonomy): Eukaryota > Viridiplantae > Streptophyta > Magnoliopsida > Malvales > Malvaceae > Adansonia > Adansonia rubrostipa. Next base: position 1,557,871 of record JBBYHM010000009.1, on the reverse strand, counting down.
TTCATTTAGTGTTGGATCTGTAAAGGTGGTTCAAATGCTGTGAATCCTAATTTTTGCAGGAATAACAGCTTTATGGCCGTATATCAGGCTAAATGGCGTGGCTCCAGTTGCTTGACATTCTATGGTTCTTGTAGCCCATAATATTCTAGGTCTTTCTTCTGCCCATGCACCTTTTACATCATCCAGTTTCTTTTTGAGTGGATGGAATATGTTTCTATTCATAGCCTCCACTTGACCATTGTATTATAGATGTGCCACTGAACTGTGTATAAGGTTGATATAGAATCTTGTGCAGAAATACTTTCGCTTATCAGCCGATAAATGCTTTCTATTATAATGTCGGGTATGCCAAATCGACACACGATAAATTTCAAAATAAAGTTTTCCATAGTTCTAGCCGTTATCGTGGCTGTAGGTTTGGCTTTAACCCATTTGGAAAAATAGTCACATGCAACAACCAAAAATTTACGTTGTCCAGTAGTAAGGGAAAATAGTCCTAGAATATCAATGCCCCATACACAAAAAGGCCAGGGACTAAAAATTTGTTTAAGTGTTTCTACGGGTTATCGTGAGATTTTGGTGAATCATTGGCACGTACCACACTTTCGAACTAAGTTGGTGGCATATTTCCTCATTGTTGGCCAGAAAAATCCTTGCCGTTGGGCTTTTTATGCTAATCTCTTCCTTCTAAGTGATTTCCATAAACGCCTTCATGGATTTCCCTTAACACATAGTCTGCTTCATTGGTGCTAAGGCATTTGAGTAAAGGGTAAGTGAAGGATTTTTTGTACAAAATACCATCGATTAATGCGTACACAGATACCTTTTTCTCGAGTCACCTTTTCTGTAAAAAGATGTCTGGCACAATGTTTTCTTATAATAAGTCTTTTATTTCTTTTATCCAGTCATTCTCATCATCTGTATTAATTTCAAAGATATGTCGATCATAAGCTGGCAATCCAATAGTTTCAAGAAAGATCCATCCCTTATGGTTAATCTCTAAACTGTTTGCCATTTTAGATATTGCATCAGCTCTATAATTTTGTTCGCGAGGTACTCTTTCAAACATGATATATTCAAAAGCTTTGGCGAGTCATGAAACCATGTAATGGTACTTGGCTAAGTTTTGGTCCTTGACTTCGTATTCCCCATTAATTTGGTTTGCTACTAGTTGGAAATTAGTATAAACCTTCAGGCACGTGGCATTTAGATTTTTAGCCAATTCAATCCTAGCTATCAATGCTTCATATTCCGCTGCATTATTTGAGGCTGCGAACTGAAAGAATAAGGCGTAATACCATTCATGCCATTGTGGTCGACGAGAAAGACACCTGCTCCTGATTTTTCTTTTTTTGATAACCCATCGGCATAAATTTCCCATATGTCTTTCGATGGATGATCATCCTTTTCATTTTTTTCTGCTAGTGAGGGTATTGCTTTGATGATTCTTGACGGTTTGGCAGTATGTGAGAAGGAGCATTTGGCGATGAAATCTGCCAATGCCTGTGCTTTTGTCCTTCTTGGGCTGTAGGTTAACTCGAATTCACTTAACTCTGCACTCAATCAGATTACCATTCCAGCAGAGTCAACTTTTTACAGCATATCCTTTATGGGGCAGTTGGTGAGTACCGTGATAAGATGTGCTTGGAAATACTACTATAATTTTCTGGCAGCTATAATAAGTGCATAGACAAGCTTTTCAGTCTTAGTATAATTATCTCACTAGCATGCAGCGCCTTGATGTAATGAACTAGTCGTTGGGTTTCTTCTTCTTCTATTACTAAGACGACTGCCACCGTTTCATCTGATGCAGCTAAGTATACAAACAAGCATACACTGGGTTTGGGGCTAATTAACAATGGTGGTGTGCTAAGGTAGTGTTTTAATTCATCAAATGCCCTCTGGCATTCTTCTGTCCATTTATAGTGAGTACCTACCCTTAGTAATTTGAAAAAAGGGAGACATCTGTCAGCGAGCTTTGAAATAAAGCGGTTAAGCGCAGTGACCCTTCTTGTTAGTCGTTGTACATTTTTTGTCGACTTAGGAGGCATTATGTCTAATATAGCTTTTATTTTTTTAGGTTGGCCTCAATTCCTCTAGATGATACCATGAAGCCTAGGAACTTATCGGTGGTTACTTCAAACGTGCACTTTACCGGATTTGGTTTCATGTTGTATCTTCGTAAAACTATAAAAGTTTCCCTCAAATTAACTATATGTTGTTCAACCGATAGGCTTTTTACGAGCATATCATCAACGTACACTTCCATGGATAGCCCAATCTGATTTTTATAAATTTTATTAACCAAACGTTAATATGTTGCTCCTGCATTTTTTAAACCCAAAGGGCATAACTTTATAGCCAAAAATACCGTCCTCCATAATGAATGACATTTTGGCTTCATCATGAGGATTTATCCTTATTTGATTATATCTAGAGAATGCATCCATGAAAGAAATGAAATGATTGCCCACTGAAAAGTCGACACGGCAATCTATTATTGGCAAAGGAAAGCAATCTTTGGGGCAAGTTTTATTAAGATCAGTGAAGTCAACGCACATTCTTTATTTTCCAGTTAACTTTTTAACCATTACTATATTAGCAAGCTATTCGAGGTACATCACCTTCCATATATATCCAATAACCAAAAGTTTGTTAGTTTCTTCCCTGATCGCCCGAATTTGCTCTAGAGTGACTCTTCTTTTCTTCTGTTTGACTGGTTTAGCTAAAGGGTTGACATTTAGCGTTTGCATGATTACCTTCATGTCTATGCCTGGCATATCTGCAACTGACCAGGCGAAAACATCTACGTGGAGTCATAAAAAATTTATTAGATCATTTCTGGCTTTTGGTTCTAGTGAACTCCTGATCATCGTGAATAAATCAGGATCTGACAGATATACGGAAATTGCTTATACTTCTTCTACGGGCTCAGGTTTTGGATGGTGGAAGTCATCCCGGATATCTAGACTTTCGAGGATTAAATTGCTGGGGTTGGCTAGTTTTATTGTATTAACAGATAATGTATTTTCAATCAGAGCTTATGTGCACTCATCAGATGTGTTTTGGGCTTTTTTCATCATCTCTATAGACATTAATGGCAGCATCAGGTGATCACCTAATTAACCTTTATAAATCCTACTCTAATAGATGTAAGAAACTTGACGGTGAGACAATATACAGCTGTAATCAGCTTTGCCTTTTTCATGGCAGGTCACCCAAGAATAACATTATAAGTGGATGGCTGGTTAACTACCAGGAATTCCACCATTACTGTGGTTGTGAGTTCTCCATTGTCAAGAGTGATCGGCAAAGTGATGGAACCTTTCACCAGTATAGGTTGGTTGGCGAACCCATATATCGATAATGAAGGATTAAGGTTGCTGTCCTCATAGCCCATCTTTTGAAAGGCATTATCTACTGCACTACCATTATCTACTAGAATTTGATCAATGCAAAAATTCCCTACCATGGCTGATACTATGATCGGATCATTGCCATTATCAGTAACCAAGTCATCATCATTGTTACTAAACGTTACCCTTTAGCTATCTTGTTTTCTTTTCTTCAAAGGTGTAACTATTGACGGATTGCAGGTGTGATTTTCTCTTGGATTTACTACTTGCCCAATTCTTATTGTTTTCAATAATCACATTAATTGTTCCAATGATTAGGCATTTTTCTGCTGCCTTATCCTGATGTTGGTCAGCCTTTTAGGATGATTCTTCTTTATATTTTTTCATAAATTGCTTGATCTCTCCTTTTTGAATCAATGCTTCAATGGCGTTCTTCAGGCTAATACATTCTTCTATTGTGTGACCAACATCATTATGAAATTCATAATGCTTTCATGGGTTTCTATGGCCCTTATCCATCTTCATAGGTGGAGATCTTTCCACTACGCCATCTCTCATTATAGTGTGTAGTACCTGTGTTTTGTTGATAATGAGGGGTGTGTAGGACTCGTACTTGTTATATGGCGATGTCCAATCTTTTTTCTTGCTCATATAGATTTGATTTGTTGTAGACCCAAATTTACTGTCTTGGTGGCCATCCAATCTACCTCTTTGGGGGAACTACTATCATTTCTTCAGGTTTCATCCAAACTGATCACCCCGTCGATCTCGACCGGGGCATTCGAATTTATGATTTATGATTTCCATATCTTCTGCGTCAGCGTATTTTTATGTATTTTCATAGAGCTGATATAGCTTGACTGGCTGAGCATCCATCAAGGCATACTTTAGGTGCTTATGATGGACCCTAGAGATTAAAGCCTAGATTGCCCATTCATCGTTAAGGTCTTTGACTTCCAGTGTGGCAGTATTAAAGCGTTTGACATATCCACAGAGTGTTTCATCTAGGTTTTGCTTGATAGCCATTAGGCTGGCCGCTATTCTAGCTGCCGTTCGATAGCTACTAAAGTGGGTAAGGAATTAGTGGGCCAGTCGGTTAAAGTTTGTGATGGACTCTGGTTTCAGGGAATACCACCAAGTACGGGCGGGCCCTCATAGAGTTGTTGGGAATATCCTGCATTGGACTGCGTTGGGTATATCTCGTAGGTTGTGAAATGCCTAAAAGTGATTTAGGTGATCTGTTGGGTCTGCCTTGCCATCATACGTATATGACAAGAGCTTGATCATTTTAAGAACTGGGGTTTAGTGGACCGCCAAGAACAGTGCATTGTGCTCAATCTCTAGCCACTCCCAATCATCTTTCCTCAGCTGCTTCATATTTTTATTTTCCTAACGGAGGACTGCCACTTGTTCAGCTAATAGGGATCCTTGTTCGCAGTGATTCATATCTTTTTGCTTTTCATATAGATCATACTCGAGAGTGGATGAACTCTCTTGGATTTCTTGATATTTTTGACTTGTCTATCGGTCTCTTGTGCTCAAGCAACGGTTCCTGATATCAGTTCTACCACGTAACTGGTTTTGGCGACCATATTGTATAAGCTGATTAATTTGCTATTGTTGCTATTTGATGATGGTCTATTGGGCTACCAATTCCTTCTGATATTGTTATTGAATAAGAGCTTGTTGGGTCACCATCTGGCTGGCGATTGCTTGAAATTAACTTTGTAAGTTGACCTAGAATGCTGGTAGTGGTAAAGATACGTTTATTGTGGATAGATTTCCCAGGTCACCCACCGGTGGGTTTGCGGTGGATGCATTAAGAATGCTTGTTCCAGCAACCACAGCGCTGAGGGATGAGGGGCTTCTTTGAATATGAGTATTTGGATCGGTTGTGGTAAACTTTAGTTATGGTAACGATGATTGAGAGGTTAAAAGGTTCTGGAAGTAGTTTGATAGTTGAGGGCAAGAATTCGGTGTGAAGTATGTTTAGAAATAAGGGTGAACATGTGGCAAGTTAGGCAGGACGGGTACTGTGGTCACAACTATGGAAAGGAGCCCTTTAGTTATAGTGGGATTGGGTGTTGTAGGATCAGGCTGGGATTCCATGGACGCCAGACTCATTGTCGCCATGGCTTGACTAATGGGAGCGGAGTCGGTCCCTTGGGTAGCCATAAGCTTCTCTTTGTATCTAGAAAAGAAAATTGCTATCGTTGCTAAGCCGTGAGAATGATAAGTTTCCTACAAACGCGCCAATTGTTGATGCAACAATGGAAATGATAAGGAGGAATCCTGCAAAACAGCAAAAGTGAGAGAGGCCCGAAGTTTTGCTTCGAGGGGACACTTTGATGCTTAAGTCAGTAAAGATACTATGATTAAAGAACAAAAATAGAATGAGAGAATTCTAAGAGGTCATACCTCAGAAGTGTTGATGGTAATCTTTTATATAGGCCTTGATAAGAGTTTTACCTAATTTAAAACTCTGGGCAAGTAGAGGTTGCATGGCTATCAAACTCATAGAGTTTGAAGTTATCCAACTATCTTTCAAGACTGATTCCTTATCGAAGTTAGATTTAGTGATTGCGTTGGTAAAGGGATATAACATTATGAATCAAAATTCTTTCTTTTTTAGGGGAAATGAAAATTTTTTTCATAATCATTGTTTTAGAAAAAGAATCTCTTGCTATGAGTAATCAACATAGGCTTGATTTAATCTTTTTCTTTCTTTTTGCTTTAATACCTATAATAATTCAAACAAAATTTCCTATAATTTTTTTTAATTTAGAATTTAGGTTTTTGATTTTATGAGTAAAAATTTAAAATTTAATTTTCTTTTTGATTTTTGGTCATGAATTTTCCAAGCAAAGAAAAACAGCTACTAAAGCATTGTCTCTTCTTTTTTATTTTGGTCATAAATTTTCTTTTTGATCGTCTTTTCTCTACTTTGATTCTTCTCTTTTCTCTTCATAATTTTTCCACAATTTTCTTTACCTTTTCATACAAAATCCTAAACGCTCTGTTTAGTCCAGCTAGAGCAAAATTAAAACCATGTCATCTAGCCATTAATCATCTAACGACTAAGTGACCAAAATTTTAAAATTTTATAAAGTTAATGACCTTTTTAAAATTTTAACCATTAAGTGACCAAAATGAAATTGTGCTAATATTTGAGCAACTACTGGTATAGTTTATCCTTTAATATTTTGGTAGGTTTTTAAAAGTATTATTAAGGTTTTCCAAACTATTATATAAAATAATAATTTAATTTGATTAATTTATTTTTAAAATTATTTAATTAATTAAATATATACATACTATTTTTATCTTCATACAATGCTAATTATACGCCGATACGAAATGTAGGCTATTTTGCTAGTAAACTAGAAAAAAAACTGAAAAAAGAAAACTGATCCATGAATTACGTCCTACTTTGATTTTTCTACTAGCAGGCTGGTACAAATTATCAGTGAGAGTTTATTAGGATGAGAAATTGGGAGACGCTTTACTCATTGGGTTACATTAAAGGCCTTCAAAGTAGATCAACCAACTCATAACATTTAGGTTAAATGGTTAATGCATGCATGCCTTCAATTTTAAATTTTCTTTCAACCTTAACTTCTACTAAATATTAGCATTGGCCGTACCAAAACTAAACAAAAATGGATTTAGCTTTAACCAACTATTAGTTCAACTACAATTCAAAATATGTTAAATAAATATGCTTGGTTTGAAAATGGCTGCATATATGTTCTACACTTCCACAATATTAAATTATATCCTGCACTGCACATATATTAATTAATGTAAGAACAACTTAGTTGGCACTTAAAGCATTTAAGCTAGCAGGTAGAATGGTAGATTTCAAACAAAATTGAGTTGGCTATCAATACATTCACAACATCAATGAAATATTTCAAATCATATGCATAGCTAGCCTTGATGAAAATTGAAGACATCCAAATTGAAAGCCAACAAAGTTAACTACATTTTGGTCAGTAATATAACGTTGTTGTCACTGTTAATCATACATTTCATTCTACGTACACAATAAAAAAAAAACATTGAAGAAAAAGCCAGCACAGTAGGAAATCACAAACCACTTATCTTGGCCAATCCCAAGCTAAATCCTCTAATCTCCTCTCAAAATTAACCCTCCAAACAGCCATTGATAAGTGAAGGAGTGCTTAGCCTTTGGCAAAAAGGTGCTGACACTGTTTATCTTTCACAAAGTCTATCATGAACACTAACAACCCAACTACCAAGAGAAGCAAACCAACAAGAGAATTGGATGCCTGAATCAACAATCGATCGTGTAGGGTTGACACTAAAAGCTTTTGAGCCGTTTCAATGCCATGATTAAGACCAAATATATATTGAGATAGAACTTTATTAAGAACCCCCTCGTTATGCCAATCACGGAGTGGAGAATGGAGATTACAAATAACATGGACAAAACCATTGTTACTAACTATAAGATGTAATATTTAATTAAGAACGTACCTCTAGCTATTGTTGATAAAATACACTACCTTGCTCCAAATACATGAATGAACACCTCGTATAAGCCTTTTAGTCTATTTCTTTATTTCTAGATAAATTACCTTATGATGATGCGCATGCAATTTACAGACTAGACTAGAAACCTATACTAGAAGACTATAAAACTGTATCCTACCATCAAGGAATATGTATTATAATTAATTATTAAAGTAGAGTTTAACTCTTACCACTAGAGTTTTATCTTGAATAGGATTTACTAGATAATATAACCTTAATATTAATTAACTATTAATCTCGGTCTATTTAATTACCATTTGGGTTACATAACATTCAATATTCTCCCACTTAGTCCATATGATAAACCAAGAACGTAATTAGGTTATACTCAAATTCAAACTTTAATATGGCCATAAGTTACTCTAGCCCAACTCCCTTTCAATTATAGATTCACATAGCATGAATCATGGTGGTAGCATTCTAAAATGAATATTTTCTTCAATGTATTACAATGCATGATCATCTTTAAATGAGCACTTTATGAGATAATGTTTTATGAATGAATTTTTCATAATCATTCAAGGTCCACTTGACATGTAAACTTTATGTGCACAAACTGAAACATGTCCGTAAACTCTAAAAATATGAAATAAACAAAATCAAAGAAGCCAAAATACATCTTTACAGAAATTAATTAGCTTCATATAATCCATATAAAATTTAAACTGTGTTATTGACAATGCTTTAGTCATGGGATCCACTATTATTAAATCTGTACCAATGTGTTGCATATTCATTTCTTGCTTTTTTATAGATTCTCTAACAACAAATTACTTTATATCTATTTGCTTGCTGCGACTCCCACTTTTATCATTCTTAGAAAAGCATACTGCATAAGAGTTGTCACAATAGATCTTTAATGGCCTTATTGAAAACTCTCAAACTAGAGATAAAATATCTTAACCTTATTGCCTATGATATTACTTTATAGCATAATTCCTTTAGTAGCTTTCATAATCTAAGGTTAGGATTACTTTAATATCTGGCAAGCATTTCTACTATAAACTTTATGTCAAGTTTCTTATAAACCTGATCATATATATGGCTCCCAATACTATATGCATATATAATGCCTTTCATATGCCCTTTTTTAAATTATTTGGAGATATTAGCTAAAATTGAAATATCTCCTTTATAATTTATGCCATTGTAAGTGAATAGCTTTGCATCCTACTTCTTCTTAAAACTATCTTGATATAGGCTTCTTGAGATAGACTTAATGTCTTTTCAGACCTATATCTAAAAATGTTTATGCTGATAACATATAAAGTTTCACTCAAATTCTTCATATCAAGCTTTGAGAAAGAAAACATTTTATCTAATGTAACAAAGCCAAATCACTTATGCAAGGAGAATATCAATAACTTATTGTCGCAACATGCCTCGAGGTGGATCCTCACGGATCTTATGAGTGCATACAACTTAAAATATTTTTTTAACTTGGAAATGTCTTCTTGACCGAGACTTTTCCTTTGCAACGTGATGAGAATGAGAAAGTATAAATTCTCGACTTGTGATACAGTGAAGGGACCATAAGACAAATCGCTCATCTTATTGGTCTCGGATGACCATCATGAAATGGCCAATGCTTGGAGTCACCACCTGTCATTTCGGGTTGGGCATGACTAAATGCTTATTGAAACCTATGTTTTGAGTTACAAAACTCAAAACATCAATCCCGTGGTCTACGTAATACAAAGATTCATCGTTTGGGTTTGGGCGTTGGTTACACACAAAGAGGTTCATCCAAAATCGGTACATTACTAACTATGTCTTATCTCAGTTTTGATTCTTTCAATCTTAAATCATTATTATTTCAATAAAACCCCTTTTAATGCATGAATCTTATAGAAATAAAAATTCAGGTTTTGATGAAAAAGATTTAATCTCATATATGTCTCAGAAAGATGGGGAATATAAAGATTTTCAATAAAAATGACCTCTGGATTTTACTTTGAAAAATGGGATATTCCACGTTAGGCACTGGAGAGATACCCGTGTGGAATATTACCCTTAGTTTTACTTGAAATGATTGGAAAACATGAATGCAAATAATCATCACAAAGAAATCATGTTAGGAAGGTAATAAATGAAGTAACATAACATGGATCATTCATTGCAATGATAAAGAAAAGGGATTAACTATTGGAATTTATCTCGCAATTGGCATCGATTATCTAGGATTAACTGAATCAATAATTTTTAAGATGCATCTGGGTTTCTTGATTAAATGAGGTTTGTTTGACATATTCTTGGAAGTCCTAAAAGAAGAAAATTTTAATTGTACTTGAAAGATAGGGTTGGAGTATCCCCTCAAAAAGATGAAGTTGGAGTATCCCCGTGGATGATGAATAATTTTGACGAAGAAAGATTTTTTAAATTTTGACAATTTTAAAAAGCAAGGTTGGAGTATCCCCTCAGAAGGTCGGGGTTGGAGTATACCCGTGAATGTCAAATAATTTTGACAAAGAAAGATTTTTAAACCTTGACAATTTTGAAAAGCGGAGGTTGGAATATCCTTTTGGAAGGTCGGGGTTAGAGTATCCCTAAACGTGACGTCTGACACTCTTTAGAGAAGTCGAGTTGGAAAAATTAAGTTGACAAAACTTTGTAATTTAGAAAATGAATGAGCATTTGGATGATTTTTAGCAAAAGAAGTTGTTATGAATGAAGATGGTAAAGATGTAAACTATGTTCGTGCCTCGATACAAGCTTGTGGGAGATCGAAGTATGTTCTTGAATCTGATTGGGGTGATACAAAGACATTCAAATTTCTCCAGACGAAATTCGAGAAAACAATTTAAGTTTGACCATGACCGAGAACAGGGGACAACATTGTGCGATCCCACTTTCTGAATTTATTCTGGATTGGTTTGAAGGCTTTAGAGGATAGACAAAATACTGTCAGAAAGTTAACTTGACGAGGGTCAATCTAAAAATATTCATAGTATCCCAAAAAAATCACTTTTTAGGGAAATAAATTTTCAAATTTGGATCAATTATGCTACTAACAGAGCATGTAAGGAAAAGGGTATGTCAAAATTTGAAAAATTATTCTGGACTCGTTTGGTATCAAAAAATTACAAATAATACCTTTCCAAAAAGGGGATTTTATGACCTTTTTAGGAAAAATGTTGGACAGATTTGGAAAAATTTTTTAATGGGTCTAATGGCCCCAACCAGAATGAACCTTGTTAACTCCAGGGATTCGAGATAGTCTAGGTTTGAAAAATCATAACTCTTTCATTCGGACTGATCCGGGAGTGAACAAGACCTCATTTTAAAGATAATTTGACATACTTTTAGAGGAAAATATAAAAAAAATCATGAAAAACTGTTTAGGATTTTAATCTGATTTTTCAATTTGCAATAGTTGTGCTGCCAGCAGGGGACAAAGCAAGTAGGGGTATATTTTTATTTTTCCTTATGTTCTCAGGACCAAACTCGAGTCATTAACATTCGAACGTCCATGACTGAAGGGAAAGAGTGGCATAAGCATCATAAGCTCATTTGCATAGCCCCGGAGTAGTTTGGGACAATTAAACAGCCTATTGATCATACCACTCAAGGGTTTCAACTCAAAAAAAAGGCACAAACATTTCGAGAACAAGTGCAAGGCCATTTTCATTGGAAAATCAAAAGATTTGAGCTCGTTTAACCAAGATTCCATATCTAAAAAACTTAATTTTTCCTTAAGATTTTTTGCTAACTTTAAGGATAATACCAACTTCATGCTAGTCCTCATTGGTTGAGGTTAGCATGCTTGGCTTGGGGAAGTCTTGAAAATCAATTTTTGATAGCCATCAAACATGCATTTAGACAAGGAGAAGAAATGAACATACAAGGGGATGACATATAACATGAATGGGGATGCTAACTTTACCAATAATCTAGACAAAGAAAGTGTTATACACGTTGACAAAAAAAATGTTATGGATGCTGAATATGACAATGATTCATGACAAGATGCATGCTAATATATAAATATGATTAAAATATGTTAGGCTAAGGATTCATACATGGATTAATCATAACAAGATGCATGGATATGGCATAAACTGCATGAGCAAGAACTATCAAAATAATGAGGATGAAATAAGGCATTTTGCACATCAAAAGGGCATTAAGGAATCCAAATCCTCAACTATCACATCCAAAAGCCACAATAATGCATAAGAATCCTAAGAGGGCGATGGAAACATGGAGAGCTTACTAAAATGATGAAGATGCTAAAAAATAGAAAATGAAAGTGATAAAGTAGGAAGTTATACCAACAAAATTTTAATTTTTGGCCAAACAGTTGGAGCAGCAGAGATGGCTTGAATTTCCCTCTCTTCCTTTTTGTTAATAAGCTAGAAAAGGAGAAAAACAATGAGGTTTTGGTTCTAGTATGGATGGGGGTGATTTTCAGAATATGTAGCGGTTGAAAGTGAGTGTTTTGGAGCTGTTTCTGGGTGCTGAGTGAAGAGTTATGGGATTGGTTTTCTTTATGTGTGAATGTGTTTTGGAAGCTGAAATGAGCTAGAATCTAAAAATCCCTCAGCTAAGCTATAAGTCTCCTATTTATACCAGTATTTTGGAGCCAATTTGGAGGTATTTTTGGTTATTTCTCAAGTGGGACAAAGTGATGTCAACTTGGTGGCTATAGAGTGGCTGTTGGGAGCAACTTGCTGCCAATGTGATGGACATAGGGTGGTTGGTTTAAATGTTGAAATGATTTTTCAGCAAGTAAGGTGGTTGATGGTGATCTTGGTCAACAAACTAGGGAGGAGTACGGTGATCATATGACATTAGCCTTTTTTATCTAATTTAGGCTTCAAAAAAATGTTTTGATTAATTCAAAAGTCCAAATTCATAATCTGATATGGGTTTTGATCTTTTCTAATGCAAAGAAACGAGTTAAAATAGAGCTTTTGATCAATAATGGACAATTCAAAAATACCCGGACTGTTGAAAATGGCCTATATGTATCGATACATTGCAGAATGTATCAATACATTTTGGACCAAAAACCTTGAGTGTATCGACACAGTGTTCATTGTATCGATACTATGAACCATTGTATTGATACTATAAACCATTGTATCGATACATGTTGATATGTATCGATATATTTCTTTACAGAATGCATGTTTTAGTCTTAGCATGGCCTAGTATCGATACATGAGTTCCTGTATCGATGCATAAGCTTATGTATCGATACATTTACATGTTGTATCGATACAAATGGGGATATTTCAAATTTTTGGCATGTTGGAGCATTGTATCAAACATGAGAACCATGTATTAATACATTCAAGCAAAATTATGAATTTTCTTATATCTTTTGTCCCCGGACACCTTGAACTACATCCTTTGATACCATATCTTTGTATTTACCTTTGATATGATCCATAGGCCTTCTTAACCTCCTTAAAATACTTTTTCATCGAGCGATGCCCTCTCTCACATTCGTGCCCCAGATTACTAAAACTTAGCCCCGACAAAATAAGGTGTCTACACTTATATGACTAAAATTATGACTTTACTCCCATTAATTTAGGGTATAAACAATGATCAACAACATTTTACTAATGATGTCCCAACATTTTTAAAATTTGCATACCATTGGTCAGATGCTTGTTTTAGTATACATATTAATCTTTCAAAGGAACCTCCAAGTAGAATTATGTATACCTTTTCTCAAGATCCCTATTCAAGTAAGTTATTTTCACCACCATTTAATGCAACTCTTAATAAAAAATGAGCTACATAAGCTATGATAATTTTTAATGAAACTTTCTCTAAAAACTGAAAAGAAAGTTCTATGATAATTAACACCTTCTTTGAATGAAACGTTTGACCATTAGTCTAACCTTATGCTATTTAACATTACCAAATGGTAATCTAACAAGCAACTAGACTTGATTATTAGCCATTGGTTCCATCTCTTTTATCATAGCTTTATGCCAAAGTGTGAAATTTTCACTTTTCATGGCTAGTGAAAATGAGATCATCTTTATGTCCAATATCAAAATTAGACTTTTATAGGTGTAAAACTAAGTTATAGAAAAGGCTAGTTTCTTAACCATTGGATCTCTTAATTCTATAATCACATGTATATTTTGTACACTTTTAGTTAGTGAGATTAGTGATCTATTATAAAGATTGTACTTGATTTGAATTCTCTCTTGTTAATTTTGCGTGTTTGTTTTAAGAAACAATTAAATCCTTTACAAAGGATCAATTTAAATAAATTTATTCTTCAATATCAACTTTACGAGGAAAGTCATTCTCACTAAACTCATGATCTATAAGAAACTTAGCATTTATAGCTTCAACAATTCTAGTTGAATATAAGAGATATTTAAAACTTTTACCCCTTTAAATTAATTGCATAACCTATAACTGCCAACTGTTATGAGAAACATCACCAAAAGAGATTCATATAAAATAAGTGTACCTTTATTTTTAACTCTTTTTTATACTTTAGGCAATATTTTCTTATGTGTCTGAGTCAAAATAAAATGAAGGACTTGATGCCATTTTCTTTATTGGCATTTTTTCTTTTTCACTTTTATAACACATACGCATACTTATCACATTTTATCTTGCATCACTAAGCTAACTGACTCTAGTTTCTCATTTTTTAATCGCTTTTTCTCTAAGACACATATAACTGAGAGTTCATTGATAAACCATTTTCTTTATATGTGTTTCTCATGGTCATACTCATTAGGAAAAAGTTGAGTATGAAAATGATAAGAAATTTACTCGAAAAACTTAATTTTGAAGATTTAAGTTTGGCAACAATATCTTTCAAATCTCATAATGTGCTCCTGCATAATTTTTTTAGAATTGTTGCACTTTATTCTTAAAAACTTCATTATCAGGGTGATAGCCAAAACCTTATCAGATTTAATAATCCAGTCTTCCATTGCTTTGCAATAATTCTTGACCTTATAATAATTAGGATGAAATCCCAAATTGATTTACCAATATAGGATTTGATGTGCATCATCCTTAAACGATTAGATTGCTCTCATTGTACATTGAAATCTATTTTTTTTTTGTGCACTTTTATTTATTAGGGACAAGTTGTCCGTTGAAACGCAAAGTCAAGGTCCTTATACCCAAAATAGCTTAATTAACTCATTCATTAGAGTAATTTTTATCATTGAATAGCATTTAATTATAATAGTCTTATTAATCACTATAGTAAAAACTGCTACAAAATACAAGGAACTATACTATTAAGTGAATATTTTATATTTAAATGTAAATCTAAACCTTCGTGTGGTTATAAGTGCATCATGCATATGAATTTACATAACTTTAATGATAAAACAATAAGTTTATGAACACCAAAATTAAATAATCCATACCTATGGGCCTAGAAAAATTTAACTTTGATGTTATATTATTTTAACCTTTAACCATTTTACAAAATTAATTATTTTCCTGTGGGGCCAAATAATTAATTTTAATGGTCTAACACTTTATGGATGTTATTTTATTTATGTAGTTTTTAAAGAAAAAAACTTTGTTTTAAATAACTACTATTTTATCTAAATCAGTTAACTCAAGATGCTCTAGCTACTCTTAAGTTAATGATTTAAAGCTTTATTAATAACATCCGATATATATGCATAAAACTTATTGCATATCACAAATAATTCTTTATCAATGTCATTTTTCTTATGTGGTTATTTAAAAGAAACTTTAGTTTAAATAACTACCAATTGTCATCTAAATCAGCCAACTTAAGATTCTATGGCTAATCTTAAGCTAGTAATTTAGACTTTAATAATAACATTCTTCATATATTAAGAATTCTTTACTACATATTAATAATTACATATTAAAATGAAATAGAATACTAAATCATGTTAACTTATTCCAATTATAGTATAAGTAATTACATATTAATGTTATCCCCTATAAGTAGTTATTTAAAGAAAATTTTATTTTAAATAACTACTAATTTAACTAAATTAATTAACTTAAGATGCTATGGCTATTCCCAAGCAATTAACTTAGATTCTTTATAATGACATAATATGTGTATACTATAAATAATTTGCATTTATGATTTAATAACTTAAATATATATCAAATAAATTCATGTCATAAACTTTATTGATGTTCCGTATGTAGTTATTTAAAAAAAATTATTATTTTAAATAATTACCAATTTATCTAAATCATGTAACTTAAAATGTTTTGGCTAATACTAAGTTAGTGATTTAGATCTTTAATAATTACATCGATTCTCTATGTAGTAAAAAATGACACACTATAATAGAATTTCTAATTGTCATTCTATAATTAATTTAAAAAATCATGACATAATATATGACATGATTCTTAAGTCACATAAAATATGCATAAGATTAGAATGTATTTATTTCATGACATATTGATGTGCACATCCATATTGTATTTCAACAAAACACTTTATCATACGTATATGCACTCAAATTTTAGGTTGAGAGTACGAATTTTTTGACACTATTTAGGGAGAGTACATGTTGCCAAAATATTCTCAATATGCCAAAATATTTTATCATGAAATAAAATCATAGATTATTTATGCATAAACATATTTATTATTTAATTAAACACCAATATTAAATAATAAATATTTTATGTGACCTAAAAAATTCATAAAAATCACCAAAAAAATCAAGACAAAATATTGAGGTCTGAAAAAATTGGGACCAAAACGGTCTCGGGATGGCATTACACGCGCCATTGGCGTGAGTAGGATTCGGCTAGGACTCCACCTTCAGCCGGGTCACACCTGACCCGATTGGGTTTTTCTTGATCCATTCGAGTCTGGTTCTTGTTTTAATTCATATTTGCGTGTTTTTAATCTATATTTCATGTAATTAAAGACCTGCAAACATGATTTTAATCTAGATTTACATGAACCATGTATCAATTTTGATCAAAAACACAAAAATCGTCATCAAATCACGTAAAACCTTTTGGGTTTCTAAAACCCACAATAGACCCATGCTTCTAACCTTTGTTGCATGAATAATTTCCTTATAGTCAATCTGATCGGCTGACTCCCATAAATTTGAACCATCCTTTTTTAATATATATATATATATATATATATAAAATATTCAATTGATGGTTTTTTTAATAATGCATGTCATTTTATCTTAAAATATAGGACGAGAAGCTAGCTCTGATACCACATATAATATTTAATTAAAAATATACATCTAGCCATTGTTGATCAAGAACAGCATCTTGCTCCAAATATACGAAGACGAGCACCCTGTATAAGCTTTCTAATCTATTTTTTTATTTCTGGATAAATTACCTTACGATGGTGCATAGGTAATTTATAAACTAGATAAGAGACCTATATTAGAAAACTAATTAGAGTTGTATCATGCTATCAAAGAAAATATATTCTAATTATTTACTGAAATAGAGTTTAACTGTTACTACTAGAGTTTTAACTTAAATAGGATTTACTAGATAATATCACTTTAATATTAATTAAATATTAATTTCAATCTGTTTAATTATCATGTGCGTTATATAAAATCCAACATAATATGCCTTGCTTCAGTTGTTGTGTAGACCTCAAATTTCCAAATTTGGATCCTCACATAGAAATCAGAATTAATTAAAAACATTTACATCACTAAAAACCCAAAAAAGTGAAAAAAAGATTTTTTTTTTTTTTGAAGAATTGATGAGTCTAAATCACAATGTGGCAAGGATTAAAGGAAAAACATGTAGAGAGAATGAGGAAAAACCTGGTGGCATTGTCAAACTTTCAGTTTCGCGTCAGATAGATAGAGTAAGAGAAGTGAGAAGAGGTCGAAATTGAGAATGAGAAATTTGACGAAGAGAATCTGACCTGGAATTGGGGGTTAAATGACCCCAAGCTGAGCTGTGGGTTTCTTTGGGATGTGTGCGTTAGTTTTGTGTCTGGCGGGTTTTGTGATTTTTGTCCTAAATTTGGGTCCATCTAAATTTCTCTGACTTTGAACCCATTAGTGTTTGCTGGTTGCTTGGTTTTGTTTTCTATATGAGACTAGGATCGATGTTTCCTAAGACTTTACGACTTTGTCTAATTTACTGTCCCTATCCAATTAGGAATAAGCCTCCAACGGCACATCTTAGCTTGTTTCAACTTGTTAAGTTTCAAAGGCATCGCTTTAATGTTGTTTCAGGAAAATAAAATAAAAGGAAATTACCTCACTATCCTCCAGAGGACGTAATTGATATTTTATTTTACCAATTGTAATTTGGAAAGTGCAACAAAAGATATGTAGATCCAAAGGATAAAGTTCGTTTCACATGTTAAAAAGGGAATTTCGTAAAAACTCTATTTTTTATTTAAAAAACTTACCAATTTTTTAATTTATTATTTATTTAAAAATAAATTAATAAATTCATCTAATTTTATGGGTGTGTTAAATTTTAGTAATGTATAAATCCTTTATATTGTGAAACCAAACTCAGTTGCTTTAAAATCATCAAAGCCCATTAAGAGTATATATATGTTTTTAAGTTAGGTATTTAACTAGGGTTTAGTGTACTGATCAAATGTATGATTACTATAGTGCAAGTTACCCAAAAAAAATTATGTTTTTTTTTTTTTGTTTTTTCCAACCTTCCCTCATTTCAAGCATTTCATTTTCCAAAAAGAAAAAATCAAACTTCAATTTCTCATCTTAACTATTACAATAAAGTTCAATACCTATAAAATAAACATGATATAATCGCTTTATTTCTTGAACAAATTTCTTTATATATAGATATATATATATATATATCGTTAATTTTGATGCATTGTTATTAGACCTGATTAAGAGTCTAGTAATATATTTGATTTGGGTTTCGGTATAATATTTGTGATTGAGCTAGTTTGATTTAGTCTGAATCATTGTTTATAAAATAAAATAATATATTTTATTTAAATTTAATTATAAAATATATAAATCTTAATATATAAACTTTTAATATTTTATTATATTTAAATAATAAATTTAAATTTTCGAATGGATCAAATTTAAACTAAAACTTTAATTTCATAAGCCGGTCTAATTGCTATGGATGGATTTCAATAAGTGCAGCAATTCCATCATGAATTTAAGTTACAGTTTAGAGTCCAATGACTAACTAAAGTAAAAGCAATCAACTGGTTGAAGCAAGGCCGAGGAAGATCATACTGTGGACTCATTGCTTGTTTAAATTAACTATCTAAAAACTATGAGAAAACTTTTTTTTTCCTTAAAATCTGGTCATTGAATCCAGTGCACATTCAGCGTGCTGTATATACATATTAGTACTGAATTTAAAAACTATGATAATATGAAAAGAAAAGATGAACAGGTGATATATTTAAAAATAATTATAATAAAATATTTTATTTATAAAACATATTTTTTATAAATATTTATATAATTAATGATTTATATTATATTTATATTTACATAATTAAAAGAAAGTGAAACTCGACATGTATTTATAAATTACCAAATTTACCCATAATAATATTACAATATTAAACATCGGTGTATTTACAGTAACCTTCTTGACTGATATTATTAAGTAGAAAACTCACGCTAAAACAAACAAAATTCTTTTTATCTCCATCCACTATCATAAAAAGTTCTACCTGGCTTTAGCAAATTTAGAAAAGCCATAATATTAATGTAATTACTAAGTATATGTAAGAGGCGATCAAAAACTTAAAATTGATTTTTATATCGGCGCGCCAACAAAATTGTGTTTCTCTTGATCTGATCTGATCTGATCTGATCGGATCAGATCATCACAAAACTTCAACGGCGGTGTAACGCAAGGGCGGCAAATTCTCCAGCAGATCAAAAGTTAGCAAGGAGGCCTTGGGCTTTTGTGGCCGCTTTGAATATCCCACCGGCAAAGGCGCCGGCGTTGTTCTCTCGTAGGTTCCCAGCCACTTGGCTTGCATGTACTTGTGCTTTCTCCATGGAGCCAAGTGCATTTTTTTCTCTTTCACGCATTTTTTGGCTGCAACACATAAAATCTTGATCAATGCTTTCAGCCTCTCTGATTTGCTGACCAACAGTTCCGGTAGCTGGGCGATTAATTTGTTGTAATCTTCGCTGGCCCTGGCCATTTCGAATTCAGCTCGGAAATTCAGCTCGATCACCACCCTTACCTCCCCTTTTTTGGGATTTGATGATTTATCTAACACTTCTAAATACGTGTGCTCCCCTGAGGGAATTTCAGCGGAGCTCCTCCACTTTGACTTGCATATGTAACAATTGAAACCTGCGCTTTGGAGACGAATGGAGAGTTCCCTTTGCAAACAGTTCCCGCAACCTCTGGCCACCGGTCTCCGACAAGCGCATTGCACTCCCACCACATTTAATTCCCTTAATGCTTCTTTTGTAGCTTGTCGAATTCTTGATTCCAGCGAAGTTGTTCGGTACAACGTTGCCTAAATGAACATTGATCAAGAAAACGTTAATCACCCAATCCTTAAATTCTCCGAGTATACGTTTTCATGTTTAAATATTGGACAACTTTTACCTGAAGAAGCTGTTCTTGGGTTTCCCAGAAAATCTTGGTCTGCTCCACCTGCCTAGCATCCTCGTCGTTGTTAGCATCATCATCATCGCCAACGACGTCCCTTAAATTTTCCTCTGAATTATTGCTTCCGTCCATGAACCCAAAAATCATATCGGCAAAACTCGCCGCTCCGTCAAGGAACTTGTCGATTTCCTCTGAATTCTGTCGTGTCACCGAAATCTTTTCCATTTCTCCGGCCACTGGAATATTTTGTCGGCTTTCTTCGTTAGGGAACTTGCAAATTTTAAGGCGCTGGCGAGTTTTGGTTCCCAAGATTGTGACCAAATTTATAGCAAAGAGTGTTGGGTCCTACGTGGGACCGACTTGTCCCAAGTGGACGAACAAATCGCCGCGGACAGGGTAGAGCGGGGTCATTTCTTACGTGGCAAGTGATTATTGGGTGATGAGAATCTTATCCACGCCAGAGTAAAACAATAAATAATTCCAGGGCAGTGTGGAAAAGGATAAGCGTGGATATATACTAATATTAGGTTCAAGTTTCCCTTTGAGTAAATTTTAATTTCAAACAAATTACTGTTTCTTAATAATGAATGATTAGAGCTGGAAATTCTAAATTGTTGTTGGCTGGGTTATCCTATAACTATTCCTAATCTAAAATAAAAATCAAGATCGACCAGGAATTACCACGTGGCAACGAGATGTTAGGTACACGTGGCTGTATGTGGGATATTGATTGGAAGGCTTTCGCATTTGAGCGGGACCTCTAAGCATCTTAGAATATTAGAATTTCCAACAGCCCCCGAGTACGTTGCTAATGACTGTAAGAAGGGATATTGTCTCTTGAAGAATATATGAGAAAAATTAACTTACTAACTTGCAATAAAATTTTTAAATTTTATAAACAAAATTATTAATATTATGCATATTTTTATAAAATATATATAAAAAATAATAACTTTTTTAATTTATTTATAGTGTTAAAAATTTTACTACTGTTGCATAAAAACAAACTTAAAATTCTAATGTAATACTTAAATTTAAAATTTTAAAATTTTATAGATAAAAAATTTGAATATCTTAATTTATTATTTATTTATTGTAAAAAATAAAAATTTATACTAATAAAAAGAATAGAATCTTAATTTTCAAAATTGGCAACTTATTAAATTTAGATTTTTAAAAGATTTAAATATTATATTAATAATATTATTTAATTAAGATTTAAATAGCTGTGTATGTATTTAATATAGGCAGTAAAAAGATTCGAATATTAAGATAATTATATAAATTTGAATTTAGATATCATAAAAAAATAAAGATATCAGATTTGAAATATTTCAAATTTCTAGTTTCCAAGTTAATGTTCAGTTTTCGTTTGATTTTATTAGATGTAAATGCCACCACGAAATAGATATGTATGTGACTTCTGTCATTCTCGAGAGGCTAATTTAGCATTATTGTTAAAAAAGCATAAGTTAAAAAAATTGGATTGAAAAAAGTATAATGAAAAATTATAGTGAAAAATATAATTTAAAAATTTTTAAGTATTTGATATTATTGTAAAACAATGCTATAAAAAATTAAAATATGAAAAAAAAATACTTAAAGTAATAAAAAATTAAAAAAATAAAAATAATAAACTCAACTTATTCAAAAATTATTTTACAAACTTTAAAAATTTTATTTTTTTGCTTTTTATTTGGATCGTCCAACTATTATTTTAACTACTAAACTTAAAAATTTTAAATCATTTAATATTATATTTGAGATAAAATATAATTTTTATCCTCAAAAATTAGACAACAACAATGCGAACCCGTCCTCCCCCGTCAAGTTCAAAAGTTATCCAAGGGCGGGCTAATCTAAAACATTCCTATCTTGTCAAAACTGTTTTTAATTTGACCATTGCAGATTTCTTTTAAATTATCTATTATCGTTTCGAATACTCTTGGTCTATATTTCTCAAAAGAGGACTTATATTCAAGTTGTTTTGAAAAACAGTTCTCAAAATCTAACCAAATAACCTGTTTAATCGAATAAAAAGTTATTATAAACTTAAAATAAAATAATATTTTTACTGAAATGAACTTTTTAATTTTACTGAAGATTAAAAATAAATATTTCATATTTTATAAAATTAAAATAAAAAATTTATTTTTATTGCAATCGGAATCTTGATGTTAGGAATTATTTGATATTTTTTAAAAATACTGATTGGCTTATATACGAAATATAAAAGAATAGTTAAATATTATTTCGCTAAAATAAATGCATCAAATTTAAAATAAAACAGTTAGAAGAATGTTAAGGGAGTAAACGAGTAACTTCCGTGGAGGATGGTTAAAAAAACAAACCTTAAGGGCTTTATTGTCATTTAAAGGTCAACATGGTGATTGGGAATTGGCAGCGGTGGTGTCTGTCAATCCGGCAACCAACAATCCGTGGGCTCAAGTGGTTTTCGGCAATAGCTCCAACTGAGTAAACATTAAAATAATTGTTCTCTTTTTTTTGGTTAACTTTAACGGCTGATATTAGATTTGAATTTCGTATTTTTATTTTTTAAATAATAAATTTTAATAAATTTTAATATTTATATTATATTTAAATTTATTTTTATATTATATTTTTAATATATAATCATATTATTTTTAAAATATTCGAGTTTAATTAAAACAAATATTTATCCTTTTGAACGAGTCAATATTCAAATAAAATCTCATGACTTTCAGAAACAATATTTGTTTTATCCTTAATAAACAAACGAGTCAACTTACATGGTAGTAGCATGCTACATTATACACTCTACGTACCACTATAGGTAATTACTAATTATGGTACATTATGTTGTACTTTAAAATCTGTGACTAAATTTGCTATATTCTTAAATTAGCAATTCGTTCGGAATAAATAGCAGCCGTGATATCTAAATTTTAAACCCAATATCATTTCTCTTTTTATAGTTTTAAAATTTCTTTGGTGGCCCTCGTACGCATTTAATAGTACTAGTCTTACGCACACCATTTAATCAATGAATATAATCTTTATTGTTTAAAAAAATTAAATTCCTAATATAACTTTTAATATAATTTTACAAATGTAAATTATTTGTTTTATGCTCTGATTTTTAAGTGCTTTTTTGAATTGTTGTCATTTAACTTCTAGTATTAAATTCAGCTAATAATATTATTGATTATAGAAATAGATAATAAATTAGTTTATTAATATTATTTCATTAAGCTGGAGTTTAAATGTTGGTGTGCGTGATTAGACTTTTCATGAACCAAGCTTGTGAGGGTATTAACATTCTATAAGTTTGTTCAAGTCTATTTGACATATGAATAGTTTTTTATATAAATTTGTTTAACCCTATTCATATTTTTTTAAAATTTTTAAATATATTTTTAATTTAATTTTCAATATTTAAATATATTTTTATTATTTTTTATTAATATTTTTTTAGAAAATATGATATAATTTTTATTATAAAAGTGTTTTAAAAAGTTAATAATTAATAAAATAAAATTATAACTACTATAAAAAATATATAATTATACTATAAAAAATATAAATTTTATAGTAGAAAAACATTATACAAGCTACGCTCAAGCTTAAAATTCACTGCCCAAGGTTTGACTCATTCTTTAAATGTGCTTTATTTTTTTATGAATTTATTTTTTAGACCTAATATTTTTGTCTAAACTATTCTGACCCTTGAATAGCTCTAGGTGTGACGTATTTGTAAATTATATAACATT
Source organism: Adansonia rubrostipa (assembly GCA_038381775.1). Classification (NCBI taxonomy): domain Eukaryota; kingdom Viridiplantae; phylum Streptophyta; class Magnoliopsida; order Malvales; family Malvaceae; genus Adansonia; species Adansonia rubrostipa. Next base: position 1,533,672 of record JBBYHM010000009.1, on the reverse strand, counting down.
TCATTTAATTTTAACTTTAAAAACCTATAATATATTTTAAAATAAAAATGTATTTAAAAGGAAAATTTTAAAATTTATACATCATAAGTTATAGTTAGACTTATCCATTGTCTAGATTACTTACTTAGGCCAAACTTTGAACATAAGTTTTTTTAATTTAGATAAGGTCAAATTATTATTTTATTTAAAATTTTAATTATAAATATATTAATATTAATATAAAATATTTTTAATTTTTTTAATATTTGAATAATAATTCAAGCCTTGAGTTAGACCTAATTCAAGTTTGAATAAGAAATTTTAAAAATTTAGGTTAATCCAACTTATAGTCATAATATTTAATAAAGTATATTAAAAATAGAAAAATTTTAAATCATTTAATTAAATTCTAATATTCGATAAAAATATACTAAAATTTAAATTATATACAAAATAAAAAATAGAAAATAGAAAATTTTAAAACTTATATACTTATAATATTTAATAAAATATACATTATATTTGAAAATTAAGAAAAACGAAAAAGCTAATTAAAATATAAAATTTAAATATTAATATATTAACATTTTTGAAAAAAAAAAAAAGAAGAAATGTCTAGATTTTTTTTTCTTCTTCTTCGTCCTCTCCTTTGCTGTTGGTCTTGGGCCTATGGCAGGGACAAAGATCAAATCTATCCCAATCGACATCAAGACGGCGATCGGTGGCAAATTGACTCCTATGGCAGTCAATCTGACAAAAGAAAATGGTCTCTCTTCTCCCTCATCAGATCGATGGGTGCAAGGGTCATTCTGGCTTTAGCTGCAATCGCGACATCGACTGCGCTAGATCAAGCCCTTTTGACATGGTTGGATGTCAATAAAATAATTTATGTGTATAAATATGAAATAAATATATTAATATATAAGTTGTTGTATATAGATACATGATATATAAATACGATATATGATTGATATCTGAGTTGAATGAAAAATTATTTTCATAATACTCACTTGAAAAAAAAGATAATCAAGTTTGGATAAGATATTCGGTTTGAATTTTAAAATTATCATTTGATATTCAAATTTTAAAATTTAATTTTAATATTATCCAGATTTTAAAATCTAATTTTAAATTTTAAATTTTAAATTAGATTTTATTTTTTTAAGTCTTATTAGATTACGTTTTAACACTTATAAATAAGTGTAAAACTAGAGAATAAAAAAATACACCAAAAATTATCTTCTTTTTCACTACTCCTCTCATTATCTTTGATTCGTAATGTTAGGTTTGTAAATGCTAACAATCGTAATCTAATCGAGGAGGCCTGGAAAACATATTGTAAATTCTGTCAAGCACACTGGTGGCAGAAAATAAATATCTTAAGATTAAAAGTTAAACCTCAACTCGATCATGTAATATCCGATATTTTAAATTTTCAATAGTATGTATATTTGTTCCATAATTTTTATTATTTACTTAATTTATTTAATTTTATTTTAATATCATTTTAATTATTTATTTATTTTACAGTAATTCGAAGCTAATAGCCTTCCCTAATGAACTTCTGGTCCACGGGAGAAAGAGAGGAGAGGACAACTAAGAAAAAATAAAATAGAATCCAAGTTTGATTACGTGAGTTAGTAGAAATATAGACAAAACGACTATTTTGTTACATCAATTTGAGTTACATGTACCGATAAATGAGTTTAAAAAGTATAGCATGCGGCTTAGTAGTTTTTTGTTAAAATCTTCTTAAAGCAGAAGCCGACTCAAATAAATTTTTTGAAAAAATTTTAAAAAAATTAGTTCATTTTTAAAGAATAAAATGAAAAGGAAAATGCTTAAAAAATTAAAATAAGAGTATTGTATTTAAAATACTTTTATCATTTTACGTAATTTTTATTTTTAAAATATTTTTATTTAATAAATGTAAATTCAATATCCTTAAAAAAAATTTATAAAAGTAAAATTATTAAATAACTTTGACTTAAGTTTTAAAACTCTTACTTTTCATATTAACTTCATAATAACTTTTAAACTAAAAAAAAGCCGGCCAAAAATAAATTGGGCTAAAATGCTTAAAATATAAGTACAAAGGGTGCTATTTCCTCATTTTATTACATATTTTTAGGAAGCTTGATCACGATCTTTTATTACATATTTTTATCCTATATTTTTATTAGGCATTGATTAAAGTAATATTTTTAAAAGATAAAAGTATAATTATTGTATGAAAAGTTATCTTATTTAACGTTAGTGAAGTTTTTAAATTTTATATGTAAATTAGTAAATCGATATATATTTATTAAAACATATTTTAAAAAATAAAAAATTAATTAAAAAATAAATAAGATATATGATACTGATAGTTTTTTAATTTATTTATGAAATTAAAAAATTTTAATAGTAACGTATAAAAGTGAATTTGTATGTATTGTTTTCTTTTAAGTTAAAAGAATAATGCATTAAATGTAAAATTTTTAAAAATAATAATTAAAATTATGAAAAGTTATTGTTTGATCATTAATATTTATGAAATTTTTTTTTTTCACTCGGTCATTAGAGACTAAAGACGTTTTGATATGGCATTTCCTCGTCATTGTTAATCGTCATTTACATGTCACTTGTATTATAATTGTAAAAAAAAAATTGAAAATTACAAAATATAAATTATAGTTTAAGTCATTAATTTAACTTTTCAAGAGTTTTTATTGCATGGAACTAATATTATGAAATTTCACTGTAATTAGAATCTTGACATGGAATATTTCACACTTCATATAACTTTTCCTAATTAACTTAGGTAATTTTAGCTGATATCCATACATCAGAGTAACATGGTGAGCTTGCATTTGAGTCCAAACATCTCATTTCCCTCAACTTATCTTGTTGCTTTTCTTGTACCAAAAAACTTCTGTAATTTTATAAAAAATACTTGAGTTTATTTGGATTGAGTTGAATGACAAATACTTAAAGCAATGGTATCTTAATAATTTTGAAAATTAGATTTATTTATCTATTTTTTAATTTACATGGTATAATTACAATAAAATAGAATATCATAATTTTAATTTCATGCAATACATATATTGAATGCTTATTACTATTTTTATAAATTTAGAGAATTTATTGGCGGATTATTCCAACGTATATCAATGCAGCTAATAAAAAGTATAAAGTAATTTATTGTATTAGATTTTATAAATATTGGCTATCATATCATTGTAAATTGACGTTATAATTTTCGTTTCATGGAATAAATATATTGAATGCTTATTACTATTTTTTATAAACTTTGAGAATTTATTGGCGGATTTTTCCAACATATATCAATGTAGATAATTAAAAAAATAATTTATTGCATTAGATGTTATAAATATTGGTTATCAAATCATTGTAAATTGACGTCAACAGTGAGAGGTTGATAATAACCAAAATATTAATAAATTTTATAAATTTATGTGATTATTGGATAGATAGCAACTATGAGATTAGTTAATATTATAGTTATGAAATTCGATATTATAATAGTGAGATTAAATCAACGAGATATATATTTGAGTACAAAAACAACGGTGGTATTAACATGAATTATAATGAGAAAAAAATAATCATTAAGAATCTTTTATTAATATGTATATATATAAAATAAAATTTTAGATTATTTGACATTTATGAAATTAATAAATAATTAAAAATTATTAAAATTATACTGTGTCAAATAATAATTTTAATAATAGATAATTAAAAATTAATAAAAATATATAAAATAGTATTTTTGTATCTAGTAATTTTATTATTATTTGTGTAATTACTTATTTACAATTAACTCATATTAATTATATAATAGTAAAACTTGTAGATTTATTATTTTATTATTATAATAAAATTTATTATTATAGTAAATTAAAAATTATTTTATGCATTTATACATAAAATTTATAATAAGAAACAAAAAGAAGAATGAAAAAAGTCCAATCTCACAATGAATCGTGCAGCTTTACTGGGAGGCTAGAATGGAGAAAAGCCTTTACGTGGAAGAGCCATCTTGTCACTACAGTTTGAAGTTTTATGTGCTGGCCATCGATATCCAAATGGATATATTATTATGTCAACGATTGGAGCAAAAAAAAAGTGCCTAATTATTATCATACTGAGACTTCATTTGCATTTAATCAAAGCCTGAATCAACACCATATTGAAAATGAATAATTTAATAGTATTGTTTTTATTACTTTTTCATCGAATTATTATGATTAAATTATTAATACAAGTAATACAAAGGGAAATTGTAGAAACCTCTTGAGGGCTGTCCATATCGATGTATGATGAGGAAATGCAGAAATCTCCTGGGACTTATCTACATCGATGTTTTTGGCCCTGTTTGGCCTTGGCTTCCTCAATGTGATGTTGATTTTTGGGGGGAGAGGTTGGTGGGGTTATAAAAGGGAGGTGTAGGAACCTTCTGTGGGTTTGTCCACATCGAAAACCTCTCCACGTTGGTATGCTTGGCCTTGTTTGCCTTTGGTCTCTTTGCTGGGTTAATGTGTTCATTAACCGTCCACATTGATCGAGTGTAGGGGTTGTTTGGGAATGTCCCTTCTTTGCACTGTTGTTCTGCATTGAATGTTGATTGTACCGGGCCTTGCTGTTTCAAAGACAGTCATGTGTTGTTGTGTGGAAGCCCTTGAAGTTTCTTTTCGTCATTCGCTATAAAAGGGTGTAGGGTGTATAAGGGTGAGCGGTGGATCGTTAGCGAAGATTAGTTTTTGTTTAGTGAATTTTGTGATTTGCTTGTTTTGCATTTTTTTCCCTCTATATGGATTAAGGGCGGGTTTTTTGGTTGTAGGGATGTGGTTGTTTGTGTTGCTATGTCCAAATTTGTCTTTCGTTCTAGCTTGTGCAAGTTCAATGTTGTATCGTGCGGTGGGATTTTGTTGGTTTCTCTTTTTTTTTTTTGTTTGTGTAGGTAATGTCCTTGCTATCTTTGTTGGGAATCGTATTAGCTTCTAGAATTTCGACGGTGTTGTTCTTTTTTATTTGGATTGATTTTTTGAATTCAAACTATTCTATTTGAAATATCTTGCGTTACAATTTAGATGTGTTGATTTTGGTGACTTTTATTGGACATCGAGACTAAGTAGTTGAAGATTTATTGTTGAATTTGCATAGATTACTTTTGAACTATTATTCTATGACCTATGCAACCATAGACTTTTACATTTGCATGGAGCTAAAATGTGTTTGAACTACTTTAATATGAAAAAACATGGTTAAGTTAGTCATAAGTTTATTATTCGTGGAGTTTAAAATGGATTGAAGGCAATGGATTTGGATGAGTACAATTTAAACTTGCAATGGTATTGCACAAATTCAAAATATATCGAATATTTTTTCCTTATTTGTAGGTTCTATCATTTTTTTCTACCTTAGTATAATCCAAGATGGTTATCTAGCGGGGTGACCTGGTGGCAGAGTTTGCGTGCTCAAATGCAACCAAGGGTCAACCTATATCTGTGCACTTACTTTTGTTTGGTATCAGTTTTTTCATTTAGGTACTAAGTTTGTTTGTATTCGGTCCGTTCGGTGCGATTTTGTTTATCCTTTCTCTCATTGTTTTAATAGGCGGGGTAGTGTAATTTTTTCTTTTGTGGTTCGTCGGCGTAATAAAAGGATGCCCACAATGATTGCTTCCTTATTTTGTTTTAGCAAAGTTATTTGGTCAGTGGAGTGTATGGGTTCATTAGTTCTTTTCGAAGCCGAAGTTTTGCTGGTTTCTCTGTTTTGAGAGAGTTGAAAAAGCATTATCTCGTTGAAAGGTTCTATATATCCATCCTTTCTCAACGCATTTCTTTAGACAAAGACTTTATTTTTTTCGTTTTTTGAATGGTAAATATTTCTCAGAACATGAAGTATGAATTAAACCCATATTTGAATTGAAATTGAGATATTGATGCAAGTTCTTCTCTTTTGAATCAGATAGATTCATATTTGAAAGAAGTTGACGATAAATTCTTTATCTTTATTTTTTATGTTATATAATCACATAAATTTAATAATAAAAAATGTAATTTTTTAAACCTTCTACTTAATCATTATATACTGTTGTGTATGATTTTATTTTTTAGTTAAAGAAAAAAAATTTATTTTTATTTACATGTATCATAAAATTTGGTGCTGGCTTATGCATCCTTGCAATTTGGTATAATCTAATTCATCCAGCTAAATGAATAGTCCAAGAACATATATCCATCCAGACTTCGGGAAAAAACTATGATTGCAAATTGTCCAAGACGTTTACTATTAACATCGTCCTCGTACGAGTAGCCACTTTTTCTTCGGTGACTTTATTCGTTCTCAACGTCCAGGATACAATAAGGATGTCTTGAAAAACATCATTATAGAGATAAGAAACTATGACTAACATTTGTACTGGATATATTTCATATTAAAAGTCACTTCAAACAAAATATCTGGACTGCCATAAGATATTAATTAATTAATTATTGTACTAAAAGCAATCCCTATGTTGATATTTCATTGTCAATATCTTATAGACATTAATTAAATTTAAAAATATTTATAAATTAAGTTAGATTCGATTTAAAAAAAATTTAAATTTTAAATTATATTTAAATTTGATTTGATTATGTTTATAAATTTAAATTTAAATTATTATTTATTTTATTAAAAATTATTTTTATATTAATATTTGTATAATTTATAATTAAATTTAAATAAAAATATATTATTTTAATAATAAAATATTATTTTAGGCCTGATCTAAAACAGGAAAATGAAAACTCATGCCCGACGCTGGCTAAGCTTGCCCGGCCTATGGATAAATTTAAATTCATGCTCATTGTGGTGGAGTAATAAGCATTTACTGGTAATCTGTTTTACTATCTTCTTAGAATTATTCAATTAAACGTAAATTATTTATGGATTCATTGCTCAAAAACGTAGTCGTCGCATAGTATTCTTATGACCCTTACATTGTAATTGACTAATTATAAGTGATATAGCCCTTCTGAAATCTGATATCCAAAGTAAAAGACAGTAAATGCTTAAGGTAATTTCTTTATTTTACTTGGTTATTTTCACTTCAGTTTGGAAGAATAAACTCCTAATGTTCAATCTGAAAATAGCTTTCAAGGACAAAGTCTGACATTCAGTTTAAATTAAGAAAAAAGAAAATAAAATTGGTAAGAAAAAAAGTGAAAGAATACCAAAAACATGAAGAACAAAGAAAAATTGCTAATTTGAAAATAAGGTATACCTATGTTTGGTCCCTCAAAAAGTTTTTATTTTGATGCCTTATAAAATTTGTAATTTGATATAAAAAATTTGGTTTAATTTTTGAATTAAAATAATTCTTTTCATTTTACCTTTTCAATCATTCAAATAGATAAAGTTACGTTAATTATTATAAAAAAAAGTTAAACCAATACGATATTTAATACAAGTTATGTCGTTAACTTCTTTTACTTTTCTAAATTTATATGTAATCTTATGTTTTTCTTTGTAAAATTAAATAATTTTATGTATATTTTAATTATTTTAATTAGAGTGAACATTTTTTGACATTAAGACTTTAGTTGTTATTAATTGTTTTTACATATGCAACGTGAATTATAATATTCAAAAATTGAAAAATTTTATATTTTATAAGGAATTTATATATTGTTTGTAATCTTAATATTATTGCACACACAAATTTAATATCAAAAAAAAGACAAAGAAAATTTAGAGACAAATATATAATTTTATTTATCAAACTTGAAAGTTTCAATCTTTCGATATTCTTAAAATAAAAAAAATCTTTTGATTCTTTTCTTCATTAAAAAAATTCAATTCAAAGGTTATTTGGTGACTTAATCTTAAACTTATCAAATCTCCTCCAATGATCTTTAGATGACTCAGTCTTGTTTTAGATTTGTTTCAAGGGTCCTAAAGACTTGCACGTGGCAATTCGTGAATAGTCAAAATTTTCTTCTTTTACAACTATAGTTAAATTTAATGTTTTTGTATTAAAGTTATTCATTGATCAGATTAGGCCGAGCTCAAATAGCAAAAAATTTTACTTGTCGAAGGCCTAATCTAGACTGTAATGCTCTTCCTAAATATTAAAAAAAAATTTTATTTTTAGATTTTATTATTAAATATATTTTTATAATTAAAATTAAATAATTTTTTTAATTAAAAATAAACCCATGTCAGGATTAAATTTTAAAAATTTATTCGGATTGAAGCTATTGAATTAGATGGATGACTCGACTCATGAGTCTATTTTATAACAATTCTTATTTAAATATCTCAGTGTCCTGCATTCGACTTCACCCCCTAGATTTAATGCTGTCAGTGTAGAGTCAATTTTACAAATTATATTTGTTTTGCCAAATATCTCATGCTAAGAGATTAAAAACCTTCAATTCCTTTTGCTTCTCCTTCCCCTTTTTCGTTCTAATTCCATCCTTTTGCAGTCTGTGTTTCTTTAATTACTATTATGAAAACAATTAAATCAAGTTTTTTCTTCTTTTGAGCTATTCATATTAAGTAACTGCGTGATCTATTCATGAAGTATTGAAACTTTAAGCGATCCGAATTCAATTTTTAATAATTTCAATTTTTTTTTTAAAAAAATAAATCATTGAGACACGGTGTACTAACTGGAATATTGGGAAACAAAAGGGGGCAAATCAAATTAAGTAGAAGGGAAGGGTGTTGTCATTGTGGGCGGATAAGAGTGGGTGTAATGCTGAATTGGAATGACAATTACCTACACATGAAAAGACAAAGACCGCTCATATTTTCAATATATATATATATATATATATATATATATATATATATATATTGCTTTCCTAAGCTTGTAAATTATATGACCAAAATGTCTGATATATAAAAACTTACCATAGCTACTTTTATTATTAATTATTTGCTTTTTCGATTATACAATTGAAAAGAAATGGCAGCCAAGAATCGTAATGGAGATAGGTTGATAACTTCACTTCAATAATAATAAATAATAATAATAAAATACGAATCGCGTTATTAATTTGTTTGACGCATGTATTTAAAACAAGAGTGAATAACATCTTTTAACTTGCAGTTATTTCTCAACGAGATTTAATTCAGAGATGGATCCAAAGGAGCACGTAGGAGTTTCGGCCCCTTCCCTCCTTTTAGCTTTTAAATAATTTTTAAGTTAAAATTTTATTTTTGTTTTCCAAAAATTTATTTTTTGATTTTTCAATATATATATATTTTTTACTTTTCTCTTAATTTAATTTAACTCTCTAATTTATGTCAGAGCAAATTAAATTGTTTTTAGTTTTTATCCTTAGTGATCCAATTCATTATATACATACAAGTTGATGAAATTGTACACAAATAGAGAACGAACAAGTTGTAGGAGGTGACTGCTTCATTAGCTCTCACCACATCAGCTTAATTATTTTTTTTTTGTTTTTAAATTAGTGGCATTAATTTCAATTGGTTAATAATTACCTGTTTACATTTTTTTTCTTCATTGAACTTGCTCCATGACAAATAAACTGCATAAATTAACCAATATATTATTACAAATCTATAAAGATGGTTTAAGAATCTTATCAAGATAATCATTACGTGATTCTAGGTTACATGAACCCTCCACGTTCTTGCTCTCAAATTAATGCTTAAGAATTTTGCAAACCTTTTTAAGGTTATTATATATAATAATATTTTCATTCAATATATTAAAATAGATGAAAAAGAAATTAAATTATTACGTTAATACAATAATATTATCATAAATAATATATTAATTAATTTTTTTTTAAAAAAAAATTGCAGTGTCCGTTCTCAAAAACCCAATGTTTAATTCAGGAAGAATTATTCAAGATTTTCCTTTAATTGAATAAGTATTGTTTGGCACTTTATGCCAACTTGAATGAGGAAAGTGATGCCAATCCAAGCAAAGTGAAAATTAAAAAATGAAAAAAAGCATCATTGTTATTAATTCTAGGTAGAAGGTTGTGATATGTAAATTAAATTAGTTATAACTCAATAATCCTCTTTAGATGACATTGAAGGGCACTAACTTATTATATTAAAAAAGCTATTACATAACTTCACCAAATAAAAATAAAAATAATAATAAAAATTACAAGAGAATCTTGCTGGTAAGATCCGAGACAAAAGGATAGAACTTAGCATAAAAAAAAATGTTCCAGTAAACAAATGCCATTTGTAACTCTAGCAAGAAATTATTAATTATATATTTCCGGATAATGGTACACATAAGTAACCCATGTTTATCTGCTTTTGCTTTTGCTTTTGCTTTTACGTTCACTTTTCTGTGTTTTCATCATCAATAAAACCACAATCAATTATAGGATAAACGTTAGCAGCTCTGCATGGTTTCGCTAAAGAAATAAGCGTTAATCCCTTCTTAGCTAGCTGAAATACGAAGATGCCAAGCTAGTAATCTTGTAATATTACTAGATCGATAAATTAAGCTGAATCGGATTGAGTCAGGTTGGATAAATAATTTTTTTATTTTTCAATTAATGAATTTTTATTTTTATAACTTAAGTATTCAAATCTTGTAAAATTCTTAAAAAATAGAAAATTAAAAGAATATTTTTAAAAACTTTAAAAACTTCTTGCAGGTAGTATACAATAAAACTTTATTATGACTTTTCCACCTAGTTATAAGTTGTGGGATCAAACTGATGTTTTTTTTTTTTGGGGGGGGGGGGTTGATGTGATGGATTATTATATGCTTGCTAGCAACTGTTTCAACGATTGCTTAAGCAGTATCTTCCTTTCTAAGATGTTGCAACTACAGTTACCATTATATTTGACTATATTGCAATCTCTTTAAGATAGCAAACTCTTAGTTCAATCACTCGAAATATGTTATGACAATTTGATTAAAAAAAAAGGGTTCGAACTTGAGCCTCAATCTTTAGTTAGTAAAAGCCGAGTTGGAATTTCTTGTTCTCAGTGACTGTTGTTTTTGTTATCATAAAATGATTTTACTAACGAGTACCTTATATATTTTTAAGATTAGTTTATATACTAATTATTATAATAATGTAATAACTGATAACTTTATTCATTCTTTTTAATATATTGAATAAAAATATTACTTTATATAATAACTATAAAAAGTGTTCTTGAAATACTAATTAAAAAACTCATCATAAAAATATGAAGATTGATTTATGGCTCAAATTATTTCTGCTTGCCTGGCATGGCTTATTCTATTCATAATGCATGAAGTTGATAGCCAAGACTTATTCTGCATTATTAAATAGTAAGAGTTGTTTATGCTGTTAACAAAATGAGCGAAGGCTACCTTTAGCTATTAATTAAGCTGTCCTCGTTTAATAAAAAAACTTATATAAATGATATTTAAACCAATTCTTTTTAATTTGAATTATTCTTTAGCAATTAATAAGCCTAGGGTGAATCTAGAATTTAGCCTAATTAGTTCAAGCAACTATTCTTGAAAAGTTTTCAAAATCCTAACATTGCAATCCTTTCTCATATTCCTAAATGGTGGTTTTCTAATTTGTATTAGAAAAAAAGGGGCCGTGGGTGAAGAGTTATCTGATTAATTTGGTAAGTAATTGTCAATTGTAAAAAGGATTCTCTAATATGTTAAAAATGAAGTCCTACGAAGAATTGGAAGTGGCATTTGATGATAGTTGATTAATTAGTAAAGTGCTAAGCAACAAATGAGAATAGCTCAATGAGACAAATTTGGATAAGATGCGAACTCATGTGACAATAACTTCATTCAAACTGAGAAAACAAACATTTTGTTTGTGATTTTAAGAAAATTGCGGGAAAACAAAACCAGAACCAAAAGCATTGTTCACTGTCATAATTCATGAGATAAAGATGCGAACAGAAGTAAAATGAGCGCTATTTTTTTCTTATTTTTTATTTTTACTTTTTTCACTCTAACTCATGCAAACAAGCTCTTATTATACATCTTTTTGCATGCTAACCAGAACCATGATAACAAAGATAATGCAAACAACATTGGCGGTCTTCACCTTCTCTCATGGCACAAGTATATACAACTTAATTTACTCATCGCCACCAGTAAGATAGTTTATTAGTAGAATATCAAACTCCTGGTTTTAGTCTTAAATATCAATAAAGATCTTCACCTTGTGAATCGATGATTTAATTTATTTGATTTATGCAATAATCTTTAAGAGATGACATTCAATAGGTTTAAAATTTAAATTTTAATATACAAAAAACTCCCTATTATCTCAACCTAAAATCTTCTTAGTACTACGAAAAAAAAAAAAAACCTTCAGCTTGTCATCTTTGATGTTAGTTTGAAATCTATACTTTTTATTAAACATCAAAGAGGCTACCTGTTATTCATACTTTTACTTTAGAAGGAACCAATATAAATGCTCGTGTTAGGTCGAAGAACAAGAAAAAAAATGCTTGTTGTTAACATCATTTGGCTTTGAGATAGAAACGATATGTAAACATCTGAAAGTAACAAAAAAATTGTAGTTTTTCATCGACAAATATGAATAAGCAGGAAAAAAAAAAAAAAAAAACTAAACTAGTTCCTCATGAAAGTGACATGAGCATCAGCAATTTCATTAATTTCTGGTTTGCTTTCAATATCAAATTGCCTGGAAATATCATCAGTAAGGCATTTGTACATAATGACAGGTGTGGGTGATTATCAGTAAATTATAGTAATCCGCTAAGAAGAGGTTGATCACTTGTTTACTCTCACAATCCATCTACAACTTTATCAGTGGGTGGGGCCTCAAATGAGGAATTTTCGGCTCCTACTGTATGAAAAATTATTTACATACTTTTCTTTTCTTCACTTTTTTGCTTTCTTTAATAATTCTCTTTCTTTTTTGGAGGTGATGGATAGGGTAAACCAAAGTACATGAATCCAAAAAATAGCATATATATATGTATATGGCTGTTAGTGAATAATATAACCCAAAGTTCAATGGAAAAAGGGTCATGATGATGTGTTTAGATATATTAGTTTATGACAGTGGAAAACAACTTTGAACATAAAAGCTGATGTAGCTTGAACTAAAATATTGCAGTAAGAGGTTTAAGTTAACAGCCGAAGAAATTTGGAGGAGAGAAACATTCAACTCTCTATAATCTTATAATATGGCGACAATTTGGCAGGTTGACAAAACATCCAATGTAAGGTTTGGCCAATGAAAAAGAAAGAAGAAAAAAGAAACAACTTTCTATATCCATGGTGTTCCAATCACGTAATTAAATTATGACAGCACGTGGATGCTTTTTTAATCACGTATTGTTTATTGTAGTTACGAACATAGTAAATATAATCGCAATCAATTATAGTAACTATAATATTGACAATGAAAAATTTAAAACCTCTAAATAATATCATAACGTCACATTGTAGCCGTTATTTAAATCTTCAGTGGTAACCATAACAATAGGCTCATGCTCAAGTCTATCTTAGCAACCTAAGGCTTGTCTTAGCAAAAAATATCGTGCAACAAATGCCTCGTGCATAAAGATGGCAAACCCCAATTCGATTTGTAGATTTCATACCGATTCGCGGCAACTGAGATTTGCTTTTGAAAGGTAGATATGGACTGGAGTGAGACGATTTGATATATACTAAAATCATTTATACATATATATATATATATATTAATAATATAAATACTTTATATATTGATAACTCTATAAAATTGAGCTATTTAGTCTCATTATATGCATTAAATTAATAAAGCCTAAAACATTTTTATTTGGATTTTATTTATTTTAATAATTTTTAATTTAGTATTATTTACTTTCCTTATATTTTAATTCTTTAGTTAAATTCTTTTATTATTTTGTTACTTAAAACCTAAAAAAGTTTCCAAAAGTACAATAACTTAATGAAAAAATAAAGTTGACTTAGTTAAGCAAAGGGTTAAATTTGGTAGTTTCCAAAAGCACATGGCGAAGCTACTTACAAACCAAGTCTTTTCACTCTAAGGTTTTACTTATATATAGGACTCTTAGGATTAGACTTAGATATATTATAGATACTCTATAGTTCTATTTTTCTGTAGTTTTTTGAAAAGGGGAGAAGCTATCAAGATCTTACAATTGGAGAAGAATTAAAAAAGTTGAAGAACAAGATTCGACAGATCTTAGTTTTCTCTTTCCCTTAATCTTGTTATCTTTATTGTGATGTTTATGTTGGTGAACTGCATGGTTTTTTATTTTATTTTTAATACGAACTAAATTTACAATAGAACTCAACATGTAGTTTAGATTATTTTACTCACTTTTCTTAATTTAATGATATTTAAGTTGTTTGTTTAATCTTGTTCTTGATACTTCTAGTTGTGCCACGAATTAGAATGATGTGGTAACCTTAGTGAACTTAGAAAAGGCAATTTGTATTTAGACCTGGATTGAATGACATATATTTCATATTCATTTATTAGGATAAATTGATCTATATGTCAGATAGGAATATATGAGCATGCCATAAGTAACCAAATTAGAGCATAAGCTTAATGAATTTTTTTTAATTTAATTTGTATGGGAATATAGTAAGTTGGTTAAAAAAGATATTTTTACAAGACCATCGGAAGATGCTTATAAATAAATTAGAACTCTAGGTTAACAACTCATTATCATTAGTTAAGTTAAGAGGGTAAAACAAGCTTAATTAAAGTGTTGAGGAAAATTGTAATCCTATGCTTTTATTATTGATTAAGTAAACCTGTTTAATTTGCTTTGTTAAACTAGCTACTTCTAGTTTTATTTAAATTTTATTTTACAATCTTTTAATTAATTATTTGGATAAGATTAAATTGTTTTAATTTTAGTACTTAGCGAATTTTAGTATAATTCTTCATGGAAGTGATACTCCACTTCATAATTATATTACTTGTTTATGATATGCGCACTTGTATGGTGGAAATCCAACAACAAGTTTTTCTAGAGTTGTTTTATTAATTTTGCTAATATTAATATCAAGCAATTTTAATCTTCATTCAGACTTTCTTTTTATTTTTTATGTACCTTGGGTCATTGTGATAATAATATAATGGCTGTAGAAGAAGATACAAAAATGCCTGCAGGAATTTACTGTCGCTCTCGCACAAAGCATTCATTCAATTATACGAAGGCTGGCCATTCAAAACAACAACTTTGAGATAAAGCCAACCATTATACCGATGATCCAGATATTAGTTCAATTTGGTGGTCTACCCAATGAAGATCCTAACACTCACATTGTGAACTTCTAAAGATATACGATACTTTCAAATACAATGGGGTTCAGATGACATCAGATTCAGACTCTTCCTTTTCTCATTCTGAGATAAGGCAAAGAGTTGATAAATTCACTTTTAGCTGGTTCTATCACTACTTGGGATGACTTAGCACAAAAGTTTCTTGACAAATATTTTCCTTCGACTAAGACAATGAAGTTGAGGAATGACATCACTTTTTTTACTCAATATGATTCAGAATGACTTTATAAAGCTTAGGAAAGATTCAAGGAATTGCTTATGAAATGTCCTCATCATGGTCTTGCCAAATGGCTTAAGGTTTAAACCTTTTACAATGGAATGACAGGTCAAATAAGAACCGTTATTGATGCTGTAACAAGCAGAGCATTTTTAAGGAAATCACCTAATGAAGCTTATAAGTTACTTGAAGAGATGGCTTCTAATAATGACCAATGGTCCACTGAAAGAAACTTGCCAAGAAAAGTTGTAAATATCCATGAAACCGATGCCTTTACTTCACTTCATGCACAACTTATGGCAATTATAGGAAAATTGGATTCTATAAATGTACATTCAGTTCAGAGATCTTTTATGGTTTGTGAAGTATGTGGTGATAGATATTCTGGAGATCATTACCCAACCTATGCTAGATCAGTTAAGTGTATCAAGAATTATAGCAAACAACAAGATGACCCTTATTCCAATAGCTATAATCCATGTTGGCACAATTATCTGAACTTTTTTTGGAATAACAATAAAGGGCCTTCTTTTACAAGTAAGCAAGCTTTCTGTCTTGGGTTTCCATAATAATCTAGGGTTCCTAACCAACCCCAAGTTTTAGCACAAGAAAAGAAGTCATCGCTAGATTATATGTTCATCCAATTTATGCAAGTTCAAACGGCATTTATGAAGAATATTGAAACATAATTAGGACAACTTGTGAATGCCATCAATAGATAACCTTTAGGTACTCTGCCAAGGGATACCAAGCCTAGCCCGAGAAGGGATGGGAAAGAGCAATGTAATGCCATCACACTTGAGAAAGGAAAAGAGGTTGAAGGTTCTAGCAAAAAGCAAGATGAATCAACCAAACCAACTAATGAAGAAGATGCAAGTAAAAAGCGAAAATAGATAGAGGAAAAAAACCCATCTCTAGGCTACACACCACCATTATTTCCTTAGCATCTTTAAAAGAAAAAGCTTGATAATTAATTATATAAATCTGTTGAGGTATTTAAGAAGCTCCATATCAATATACCTTTTGCTAAATCTTTAGAACAAATGCCAAAATATATCAAGTTTAAGAAAGAAATCTTGTCAAAGAAGAGGAAATTGGGTAAGTTTGAGACTATTGCATTTACTAAAGAGTGCAACGCCATCGTTTAAAAGAAATTGCCACCAAAGCTCAAGGATCTGAGAAGCTTTACCATTCCATGAACTATAGGTAACAAATTATTTGGTAGAGCTTTATGTAATTTAGGAGCTGAAATAAATTTAATGCCTCTTTCTACCATCGAAAATTTAGTTTGGAAGAGGTAAAACCCACTATAGTTATGTTACAATTAGCCGATAGATCATGCACTAGTGTGGAGGATGTGCTTGTGTAGGTTGACAAATCATTTTTCCTGTTGACTTCATTGTAATTGACATGGAGGAAGATAGAAAAATCCCAATCATTCTTGGGAGACCATTCTTAGCTACCGATAAAACTATCATTGATGTACCAAAAGGAGAACTTATCATGAGAATTCAAGACCAAGAAGCAACCTTTAAAGTTTTTAAAGCTATTGATTATCCTAATGACTCTGAAGAATGTTTGGTAGTTAATTTGGTGAATGATTCACCTAAAAAAATTAATTAACCTTGGAGTTTTCGAGGAGATGTTTGAACAAGAAAAGCATAAAATACAACTTTAAACTAACTAAGATAGTGAATGATTTGTCTAAAAGTTCAAAGAATGTCTTAAATTTTTCAAGGAGAGGTCCAGAAAAGATAGCATAAAGGACAATTTCGAGCCAATTAAGATGGCAGATGAAAGCGTAAAGAAAAAAGAGATAGCAAATCATGCAATGTTGAGGAGGCAAATTTAATCATAAATGGTCATTAATCAGTTCAGTGAACCCAAAATAACAGTGGAGATAGTCAAGCTGAAGATTATAAATTAAGCGCTCCTTGGGAGGCAACCCAAGTTTTTATGTTTTTACTTTTTTCTATTTTGAATTTGATAAAAATTATTTTTAATTTTCATTACTAATTATTTTTTTCTTTCTTTTGTAGGTCTTAAAAAAAGGTTTCATAATTTGAGCTTCGGTACTACAGTGCTGAAGCTTAAAAAAAAAATTTTACATAAGGCACTATGACGCCTATCAAGGGCGCCACAATAGCTTGGTAATTCAAAAAAATGTGGTATCTCGATGTCGTAGTGCCGACCCTCTTTTTCATCTTTCAAATTTTTTTGCTTTTCATACCTCAAATTTTATTTTTATTTTTTAAAAATAAATAAAATTAAATATATATTATTTTTATATTTTAAGTATAAGTTTGTTTTAATTTATTTTCATTTATAGGCTCCCACAATTTTAGCAAATAACATGGGGTCGAAGAGGATAATTAGAGCTTCTCCCAATAATCTTTCATCTAAAAGAGGAGTTTTTTATTCTTTCTCTTTTTATTTGTAAACATTGAAGACAATGTTTGTTTTAAGTTTGGGGTGAGGTTATTATTTAACTAGTATTGAATTAGTTTAGGTTAGTTTGTTTTTTGCATATTTATATATATATATATTTGTTTTTGCATGTTTTTAAAGTCAATTATTTGTAAGTGTTTAGGTTGTCTAAATTGAAATATTTGTGCTTATAATGGTGAGATCCTTATCCAATGATGATAGCTTAGTTATTGATTTATCTTGATTTTTAGGACAATATAAGCATGATTTGACCTGTTATTAGATTTTTTTTTTTCTCATTTTTAGGATGTGATTTTTGAAAATTTTGAGCACTTGATTTGTTGCATTGATTTATATCACTTATTTGAAGATTGTTTATGTTGATATAAATTGTAATTATATCTAAAAGCTTAGAATTTCTAGATTTTCTCTTAAGGCAAAAATCCTAGATAACACTGAGTTGAGGAGATAATTTAGGTCATCTTTGGATGGTTTAAGTTTTTTTAATCCTACCTACTTATATTTATATCCTTAGTTTACCCCTTTTGAGCTTAATTTATATATATCCTTTTCTTTTGATTGCCACATTAATTTAATCTAACCAAATAAGAAAAACCATGATAACCTTCACTGCGTAGGCATGTGCATGAAATTGTTTCAGAAAATACTATGAGCCGTGTTTGAATTGTGTTGTATTAGTGAAGCATGAAAGAAAAAATGAAAAAAAAAAGAAAAAAAAGAAAAAAACAATAAAGTTATGTAAATGAATAAAATGGTATGAAAAAAGAAAATATCATGAAAAAAGCATATGTGCTTCAAAAGTATTATGAATTGCTTGACAAAAGATTATAAACAATGAAAAGTGTCTATGGGTGAATTAAGCCGAGATATATCTTTTATCCTACCTTTACCCTAGCCTTACATTACAAGCATAATAAAGTCTTATAAGACCTTTAATGATGTGTTAGTTTACATTAGTGGAGAGAGAGATGAAAAGCAAATATATAAAAATCTAGTAGTAATTCATAATTCGCAGTGGCATAAATTTATTTAGATTGCATGCAATGATATGTGAAGAGATCATATATAAACACATCGAAAATCAATTCGAAGCATGAATTTGAATTATGTTTGTATCTGCCTTGAGTTAAGATATTGAGATGACTTTTGAGGAAAATTAAGGAAAACATGATTTGAGTGCATTCCTCTAAATTTGTGTTTCATTTTATTTCATTTCATTTGTTAGATTTTCGTCTTTTTATTTTGTTTTGTTTTGTTCTGTTTTGTTTGAGGACTAGCAAAATCTTAAGTTTATAGACGTGATAACTCTATAAAATAAAGTTATTTAGTCTTATTATATGCATTAAACTAGCTAAGTTTTAGAGATTTTTATTTAAATTTTTATTTATTTTTAGTAGTTTTTAATTTAGTATCATTTACTTTCTTTATATTTTAATTTCTTAGTTAAATATTTTCTATATTTTTATAGGTCAAAACCTGAAGGAGCTTCCAAAAGTGTATCACTTAAAGAAGTAAAGTAGACTCAGTCAAGTAAAGAATTAAATTTAGCAGTTTCTAAAAATGCATGTTCAAGCTACTTGTAGATGAAGTCTTTCCACTCCAGGGTTCTGCCTATATATAGAACTTTTAATATTAGACTTAGACATACCCCAAATACTTTATAGATTTATTTTTCTTTAGTTTTCTAAAGCGGAGAGAAGTCATCAAGATTTTGTAATTAGAGAAGGATTGAAGAAGTTGAAGACTAAGACTCGACAACTGTTAGTTTTTTCTTTCTCTTAATCTTTTTACCTTTATTATGATGTTTATGATGGTGAACTCCTTGTTTTATATTTTATATTTAATATGAATTAAATTTATTTTTCTAAGGTTATAATGAAACTCAACATGTAGTTTGAATTATTTTACTCGCTTTTCTTAATTTGATATTTGAATTGTTTGTTTAATCTTATTCTTAATGCTTCTAGTTTATTGGCCACCAATTAGAAGGATCTCATAACCTTAATGAGCTTGGAAAAGCGAATTTTGTATTTAGACTTAGATTGAATAACATATATTTTATATTCATTTATTATGATAATTATCCCCATATTAGATAGGAATATACAAGTATGCCATACGTAACCAAATTAGAGTCTAAGCTTAATGATTTTTATTTGATTCAATTTGCGTAGGAATATAATAAGTTAGGAAAAAGAGATATTTTTATAAGACTATTGGAAGATACTCGAAAATAAATTAGAACCTTAGGTTAACAACTCATAGTCATTAGCCAAGTTAAGAAGGTAAAACAGGTTCAATTCAAATGTTGAAGAAAATTATAATCATAGGCTTTTATTATAGATTAAGTAAACTTATTTAGTTTGCTTTGTTAATCGAGTTAATCTTAGTTTTTTTTAAATTTTGTTTTACAATATTTTAACTGATTGTCTAGATAAGATTAAATTATCTTAATTTTAGTACGTAGTGAATTTTAATACAATTCTTCGTGAGAATGATATCTACTTCATTACTATATTTTTTGTTTATGATAACTGCACTTATATGGTGAAAACCTGGGAACATATATGTATAGTATATAATATATAAATATATATAGTGAAGAATTATTTATATATTAAAATTATGTTTATGAATAAATTATAAAATATTTTTTTCACAACGTTAAACTAAAATTATTGGTTAAAAAAAAAATAAAGTAGAGTACTATACATAAAACAATTATGGATGTAACTGACATTCATGAAAGTAAATGTTTTTAAAATCTATATAACATGTGAAGCAAAGATGAGTAAAACAATGTCCGCCTTTGTCCAGCTCTGTTGCTGTCCCCACTCATTTGAAGACCATTTAGCATGCATACTCCATCAGAAATATAAATGACATCTTTGTTCCCAGCCATTACAAGCGAAGTCAAGACTCCTCTCTTTTTCGCTTGAAGCTTATATAGTTGCTAACTGATTTGATGTCAAATATAGGGAAATATCCCCCGTTAATTTTCATGGGAAATTAATCAAATCCGCTAAATAATAATCAAATCTGAATTGAAAAAAGAAAGCATAAGAAATTTTCACTCAAATCATCATTAGCTTCGACGAAAGATGCCCTGATTCATGTTCATTTTCAAACTTTTATCTGTTGGTAATTATTTAGAACTTGATCTTGTTGGAACCCTATATAAAGTTCAATCTCTTAAAAATAATTGTTTCAAACTGATGTTACGTCCTACTAAACTAAAAACACCCATAACTTATCCGAAATCGAGCTAGGTTGAGTATGTGCAAAAGTTGTTTAAATAATCACATGATAAACGAGTAATTTGCCAGCAAAAATCTAATGGATCGATCCATTCTTATGAATGTTAGCCTCCCTACGGGTATGCCACAAGAAGTAGGTGTTTTGTAGAGGGTTTTAAGTAGGCTTATGAAGTTACTTATCTGTCGCAACCTCACTTGTTGCAATGCCTGCCTTTGATTCAGTAGAAAGAATTCTGCATGTTTAATTATATTACAATTATCATTGATCCAAGCATTATTCCGAAATTAACAACATATCAGATTTTGCACCAAGGTGAAAGGGTGCATATGTTGCTCCTAGAGTTCCTACTACTATGGATTTAGGCACCTGCCTTTGGTGCTAACTGCAAGTCCCTGTAGAGCAATGGTGAATAATAATAAGCCTTATATATAGGACAAGCGGGGTTTGGGCTTTGGAGCCAGCAAGCCAGCCCGGCCTTGCTCATGAAGGAACCACTTGCCCAAATTTTCAATCCATCAATGGCCTTTGGCAATTCGGAAGCAAAAATGCCCAACACAGGGTAAACAACAACACAGAAGAAAAAGGGGATTTGCACCAGCCGGGAATCGAACCCGGGTCTGTACCGTGGCAGGGTACTATTTTACCACTAGACCACTGGTGCGGCTTTGGGGAGATCTTCCTGTGCTAAATAAATAATTGTGAAAGTTGATGGACCTACAGAAGCTAGCCGTGGTGGACTTGGGAAGTTTCGTAATTCTGATTGCATTGCTGATTCCCATTGAACTAACATCCTGTAAGCCAAACTTGGCAGGCATTTTGTTTTAGATTCCTCATCCCTCTTCTCTTTTTTTTCTTTATAGAACTTGTAACATGCAAAGCAAGGACAAAATTTATAGAATCATGAATCATCCAATTAGCTAAACAACTCCGTATGTGCCAACAAAATCGTTTGTTAAGCCATTTGGACCTTTGCAAAGCCTTTACAAGTTGCTTTAACATGTGAAAGAAACTTTATCCTTGGATCTCTATACCTTTTGTTGCACATCCTAAATTACAACTGGTAAAATCTATACCTATATATTAAAAGAATCCCTTAGGGGTTCTTCTTTCGCCAGCTGCCTTTTTTTTTTTTTAAATATCATTTAATTGATAAATTACAATATGAGTTACTCACTCTAAAATATTTATAATTTAAAGTGATTATAATAAAAAATTGTTAATAAGGATATAAAAAATTTTGATACGTTTTTTATAAATATGATAATGAATAGTAAAAACACTTGATAATAAATATTATCCGATCTGATTTTGCATATTTAAATATTACATATTTGAATATTATATTTACTTTTCACAACATATTCAAAAGCGAATTTGGATATGAATTCTTAAATATTTATTATCCAAATCTACTTTAATTTTAAGTCGAATGATGCCGGATATTCAGATCCACTAAATATCCAAATCTCCTTTATTTATATAGATAACGAATTCGAATATCTTACACCATCAAATATACATTTACATATTTAATTATTGCCAATTTTATATTTTTATTTTTTAAAAATGATTTAATAAATTCAAATATTTAGAGAATTCGAGTTTAAGCTAATATTATTTTTAATAGATTCAGATAGTATTGTGAACAAAAGTTTTTGAAGAATTACAAAATTAATTAATAAATAAAAATATTTATTATTTATTATCATTATCATCAATAATTATTAATTATTAATAAGAAATAATATGTTACTTTCTTGCAAAATGTGTAATGAGGAGAAAAAATTTTGAAATAAGTACAAAATAAACTAATAAATTAAAAATATTTTATCTAATGTTATTACAATAAATAATTATTAATAAAGAAAGAAAGAATATGTGGAAAAACATTTTGGAATTACTTTTCATTAATTGAGAATAAAAAAGAAATATTAACAAAAGTAATTAGATAATTTGAACTCCTACAATAGAAGAAAGTGAAATATGATAAGTAAAAAAAATCAACTTAAATTTTATTTCTATGAATTTTTCAATAAACAAAGTTACTTTATAAGTTAAAAAAATGATTTAATAATAATTTTTTATTTATGATAAAGATATAATATGAAATATTTAATTTTATATTAAAAATAAAATTATTTTACTACAATAATATATTAAACATTTTTTAAAAATATTTAAATTAATAATTATTATTTAATATAATTAAAATTATCAAAAAAATTTTTAATTTCCCCAGTGAAGTGGGGGAAACCATTCTAGTAAATATCAATTACGTCCTCTGGAGGATAGTAAGGTAATTTCATTTTATTTTATTTTTCCTGAAGCAACATTAAACTGATGCCCAACTTAACAGGTTGAAACAAGCTAAGGTATGTCATTAGGGTCTTATTCCTAATAGGATTCGGGTAGTAAATTAGACAAAGTCATGGAGTCATAGTAAGCATCGGCCTTAAGTCTCATAGAAAACAAAACAAGCAAATGCTAATGGGTTCATAACTAGATGTGACAATCGGATGGATTTGGGACGGATCATTTCGAGTTTGGGATGATTCGAGTTTTGATTTTTTTCGAGTTCGGATCAATTCGGGTTCGAGCCAATTTGGATTTAGGTCTATTTGGGTTCGGGTCTATTCGGGTTCGGGCCTGTTCAGGTTTGGATTTGAGTATATTTTACATCATTTTTTTATTTTACGTTAAATGTAATCACTTTTACATAAATTTGAATTCTAAGCCTAGGCCTGAATTTGGCTCGATCCGGCTCGAAAAAATCTTAGTTCTGTTCTATGAGCCTAGCCGCGGCCTAAAAAAATTTTGAATTCTAAGCTCAGGGCCTAATTTAGCCTGGTCGACCCATTTAAGTACAAATCATTGTTCATAATATTAAAAAGTTATTTTAATATTAATATATATATTTTTTATAATTAAATTTAAATAAAACATATTATTTTATTTAAAAAATACTGTTTCAGGTTGAGCGTACTTGAAACTTAAAATTTAAGACCTGAGTCTGATCGTGCCGGCCTATTGTGTTGGGCAGGCGGTCCAGCCCATTGCAGGTTCAGTTGTTAGTCTAACATGTGATTTTTTTTTAATATTTGATATGGTATTATCTATTATTATTTCTATTTTTTTAATTTATCTTATTACTTTATGATATTATTATCATACACTAATTACCATTAATTAAAATAATAATAATAATAATATTCAAAAAAGTATTTAAAATTTTACTACTAATATACATAAACTCTCAATATTTAATGAGTTTAACTAATTAAATTAAATAAAAAGTAATAAATGGATGATATACTTTATTGACAATGCTTTCAAAACTCATGATATGATTTACTTTTCGATAAATTATTATTTTATCATATATGGACTTTCTCAAGGATCGGACCACCCACTCGGCTTAAATGAGCCTGGGCTCAGGTTCTCATATTTTTATTTTAGACTAGTCCGACCTTGCTTAAAACAGTTATTTTAAATTAAAATAATATATATTTTATTTGAATTTAATTATAAAATATATAAATATTAATAAAAATGTTCTTTAATGTGATGAATAATAATTCTAGCTTGAACAGACGGGTCTAGGCACATTAAATAAGGGCATGGGCTTGGGATTTTAAAAAATTCAGGCTGCAGCTCGGCCCAACCCATGAGCATATTTAATCACATATAAAATATAAATTAAGTTTTTAATATTTAATTAAATTATATACGGTATTAATATTTAATATTTAATATTTAATATTTGATTCATTTTCATATGGTATTATCTATTATAGCTTTTATATTTTTTAATTTATCTTATTATTTTGTTATACTATTATCAAACTCTAATTATCCTTACTTGAAATAATAATAATAATAATAAGAAGAAGAAGAAGAAGAAGAAGAAGAAGAAGAAAAATATTTAAAAGTTTACAACTAACATATATAAACTCTCAATAGTTAATGAGTTTAATAATTAAATTAAAAAATATGATAAATCAATAATATATTTTATCGACAACACTTTCAAAACTCATGATATGATTTATTTTTTGATAAATTATTATTTTATCATATATAGACATGCTCAAGGGTCGAGCTACCCACATGATCCAATTGGGCCTAGGCTTAGGTTTCATGTTTTCATCTTAGATTAGCTCGGCCCAATCGGAACAATGATTTCAAATTAAAATAATATATATTTTATTTAAATTTAATTATAAAATATATAAATATTAATAAAAAATATTTTTTAATATGATGAATAGAAATTCTGGCTTAAATAGGAAAATTTGGGCATGTTAAATAAGAGCCTAGGCTTGAAATTTTAAAAAAATTTAGGCCACAACTCGGCCTGACCCATGAGCAAATTTAATTATATATAATGTATAAATTAAATTTTTAATATTTAATTAAATTATATATGGTATTAATATTTAATATTTAATTCATTTTTGATATAGTATTATCTGTTATGGCTTTCATATTTTTTAATTTATCTTATTACTTTATTATACTATTATCATATTCTAATTACCATTACAAATAATAATAATTAATAATAATAATAATAATAATAATAAAATAAGAATAATATTCAAAGAAATATTTAAAATTTTATTACTAACATACACAAACTCTCAATATTTAATGAGTTTAACTAATAAAATTAAGTAAATGTAATAAATGAATAATATATTTTATTGATAATATTTTCAAAGCTCATAATATGATTTACTTTTTGATAAATTAATATTTTATCATATAGACTTGTTCGAGGGTCGGGCTACTAATTTGGCCCAATTGAGCCTGGGCCCAGGTTCTTATATTTTTATATCAAACTAGCCCGAATTGGCTCAAAATAATAATTTTAAATTAATATATTTTATTTAAATTTAATTATAAAAATATATAATAGTAATAAAAAATATTTTTTAATGTGATAAATAGTAATTCTGGCTTTAATAGGCAGGTCTGGGCACGTTAAATAAGGGTCAGGCTTAGGATTTTCAAAAAAATTTAGGTCGCGGCTTGGCCCAACCCATGAGCAAGTTTAATCATATTTAAATGTAAATTAAGTTTTTAATATTTAATTAAATTATTAAAAGAATATTAAAATAAAATTCAAAATTAAAGTTTTTGATTTATTAAAAATTATTTAATTATAATTTTTTCATATTTATTTGTAGTGTTAAATTCAGGTTCGAGTTCGGGCCGGGCTCGAGTTTGGGTTCTTTCAGGTTCGCATCATTTCGGGTTCGGGTTTTCTCGAGTTCGAGCCATTGACTTTTTGGTCAAATCAGGTTCGATTGATCGAGTTTTTCGGGTGGGTTTTTGGGTTGGGGTTCATTTTGCCACCTCTATTCCTAACCATAGAAATTTTGATAGACCCAAAATTATGAACAAAAATCTCAAAACCCATTGAATACTAAGCTAAACCGTTGACAAGCACATACCCCGAAGAACCTCACAACTCAGACTTGGGTCATTTAATTCCAATTCCAGATCAGATTCTTGACATTGAACCTCTCAATCTCGATTTCTTCTCTCACTTATTTTCCTATATCTACTTGATGTAAAACTATGTTTTTCTTTATTCTTTCCACATGTTCTTCCTTTAATCCTTGCCATATTATGATTTAGACTCATCAATTCAATTTTTTTTTCACTTTTTTGGGGTTTTTAGTACTTGAGAAAGATCACCAGTGTTTTGGATGTATATGTTTTTAATCATTTCTTATTTCTATGTGATGAATGATGATCAAATTTGGGAAGTTTGAGGTTTTCCCTTGGTGAGTTCGTCTGGGTGTCTACAGTTTTCATGGTTTATTTTTATTCTCATTATCGTAAATTGGTTGACTCTTTTGGAGATTCTCTATTCTTTAAGGTTTTCCTTTGATGGATTCCTCTACTTATTTTTGTGCTATAATCAACTCCTATTTCAACGGGATGTATATATTTGGTCTTGTTCACGGTGTTGAAATGGCTCAAAAGCTTTTATGGTCAACCTTACACGATTGACTATTGATTCAGACATCTAATTCTTTTGTTGTTTGATTCTCTTGGTAGTTGGGTTATTGGTGTTCATGGTAGCATTTGTGAAGGTGATAAAGAGTTCCAAAGCATTTTCGCCAAAGGTTGTGCAATCCTTCACTTATCAATAGTTGTTTAAAGGGTTAATTTTGAAAGGAGGTTAAAGGATTTAGCTAGAGATTGGCCAAAAAAAGTGGTTGGTGATTTTCTGTTGGCTCTTTCTTTACTGTTCTTTTTTATTATATATGTAGAATGAGAAGTATGATTAGTAATGACAAGAACATTATATTACTGATCAAAATATAGTTGGCTTTGTTAGCTTTCAGTGTGGATGTCTTTAATCTTCATCAAGGCTGGCTGAGCATATGATTTTGGATTATTTCATTGGTGCTATCCGTGAATGTTTTGGTAGCTGTTGATGATGTTTTTCTTTTGAGAGGTCGATTGTGGCCTTGTAACACAAAAAGGGTTAGATAGGTGTCGGAGTTGGTACTCCAAGGCACTATCCGATGGTTAAGTCAATCTTTTGATTTTTAGATAATAATATAGCAGAGATGACTAAATATGTAAAGGATCTGCCTTACCTTTGGGTTTATTTACCTTTTTATAGTCGTTGCTAGGGGATATGGTGTTAAATGATTCAACAAGAAGACAGCTAGCACCAAGCTAGCTGTCAGGCTATGATGCCTTATGATCAGGTCTATCAGTCAGTTATCAATCAAAAAGTGTCAGCCCTGAGGTCATGCTACTATCAGATGGTCACATCAATATCCTCTCATGTTTTGGCAATCACCGAGATAGCTTGGTAGCCTTTTTATTTGAGACGGCTGTATAAGTGATGAAGCATTTCATTGATCATCCAAATGGTATAACAATGACCCCTTGTATGTCCAAAACATAGTTATAAAGTGATTGGTGTTTTAAACTTTTGTGAGTATTGTTCTGGCACATGGGGTAGCGATAATTTTGAGCTTTAAATGTGCAGGATGTCAGTTATGGTAGCTGTAATCGCAGTGTGACAATAAAAAGGGGCATACCAAGAGGTAACATTTTAGTGACATGACAAAGATAGGGGAATGCAGGGTAGACACGTGGTATGTAGGGAGAATATGAAGAAGAGCCGTTTCAGAGATACGGTGTGACAGAAGAGAGAGAAGAAATTATGGGCCGACACATGGTGATAAAGGAATAAAAATAAAATGGTAGGATGATAATGGTACGACGTGATGAAAAAGAGACTAATCAAGGAGGGACACATGGTGGAATGTGAAAGGACAGGTATCTGGCTATATAAAAGAGAGGTAGGGTGGGATGAAGGTATAGTGCCTGTGCAAAAGAGAAAAAGAGAAGAAAGAAAAAGAAAGAAGAAAAAAGTTAGAGATTGTAGTCGTTGGTTTCTTCAGGGAAACGAGGGTAAGTTCAATGTTAAAAGTGTCGGAGAGTGAGTAGTATCATGGTTTCTTAGAAGATATTAACATGTTTTACTGTGTTATGTTGGCAGCGAGCAAGTGGGTGGTGGTTATTAGCAAGAAGTGTTGCTAATGTCAGGTTAAGGAAAAAGAGCTACAGGAAGTTTTGGTTTTTGTATTTTGGATATAGTGTTAGTGTTGGGTTAAAAAAAGGGTTCTATGTGAGGGGTAGATGTTAAGAGAAAAGCTAAGGCTGTGCGTCAAATTAGTTGTGAGGAATGGTAGGTTAGAGAAGGCTGGGGAGAAAGTGAAGAGAATAGTTAATAGGTTAAATTAAAGAGAGGTGGTTGGTCGATCGATGGTTAAGGAGAGAGATTTAAGAGAAATAATGGTGGTTGAATAGAGGGGCAAGTAGAGTGATGATGGGTCAGATAGACAAGAGGCTAAAGAGGCGACTAGTAGTATAAAAAAGGTGGTGGTGGATTTAGACACAGAGCCTATGGAGAGATATTCAAGCTCTATGAATATACAAATGGTCCATAGGTGGATGCATGACAGAGGCATCGATCTAAAAAGATATGAAGTAGTAGAGGCTGTACCAAGGTAGAGAGCTACGTTCACCAAAGGGGATAGTGCACCATTCTATCTTCACATGGTTTCCATCTACCATTGGAGATGTTCTTCTGTGCCTTTCTAAGGAGGTACAACTTATCGCCTAACCAGTTGAAGCCGAATAGTTAGGCAATCTTAGTGATGTACTTCCTGGTCTACAAAGAAAGGGGGTGGCTGCCTTCAATAGTGTTGGTGAAAGAGTTGTATTTTTTGAAGTAAGGTAAGCCGTGTTTGTACTTTCTTCAGGCTAAGGAGGGTAAAATTAGTGGTAGACCTTTCGTCAAATGCCCATATAAAGAAGGAGTAGTATTTTTATGGTAAGGAAAAGTGCAGGCACTTCGTAGGGCTTCCCAGTCAAGTGGGGTTATAGGGCAAGGTCCAATAACGAGAGATCAAGCTTGAATAACAAAAAGCAAGAACAGGTAGAATTTTTTAAGAGCGGATAAGTGAGCTACCGAGAGTACCTAACTCTACGAATTGTTCAAAGGGGGTACTTAGGGCGAGATCTATCTGACATGTCAGAAGGGTTGGTGCGGGCTCCTGGTAAGAGAAAAAGATGATGCTTGTTAAAAGAGCAAAGTAGTATGGCTAGTAAGTGTGGTAAGAGTGCATCCGTGTTGTTTTTTATTTTGTCGTATAGTGTTTAAAGATAACGATGGATGTATACAGGTAAAGGTGTGGTGGAAGAAGGAATAGAGGATGTGATGAAAGAAGGAGAGGGGGTTGGAGTGGCTGGTAGGTAGATTGTCAGGAGGATGTGGAAGAATCATCCATCGATCGCCCAAGTAGAGGAGAAGAGGGGAACCATCCATCCACTCATGAGGTGGAAGAAGGTATTTTCTTAAGTACTTGCTTTGAAGCAAAAAATGTTTAACTTATGTAGGTTTGTGTTATGGTTGGGTAGGGATAGATGCAATACAAATGGTGTTAGTGAAAAACGAAGCAAAACAGGCAACTGCTGAAGGGCGCCTGCTCGTCAACGTAAAGGGAAGTGCAAGGTGGGAGTAGAGCATCCTGAAGAGGTAGTGCTAGAAAGGGTAATCGTGCGCCAGGAATGTAGGCCTGTTGCTTCGTCTGCTGCGATGACTATCGTTGTGCCTGCGGTGTCTGTTGAGGCAGAACAGGTTGGGTCGAGTTAGGGCCCTATCCCAGTAATTGAAGGATCTTAGCAGTCGAGCATCCCTTCAATGAGGCTGTGCTTGGTTTATGGTGGATCGAGTTTAGAGGGCTAGGCAGAGCCCAAGATTCTCAAGGAAGGGAAAGTGCTAGATGCTGAGTCTACCTTTAGATAGGCAATGAGGGGGTGGCTCCAAGTGACAAGGTGTTTTTGAATAGAAGGACGCCTGCGTAGAATTTGAATATGGCTTTGGTTGGGCTGGTAGAAGTGAGGATTTTCTGAGGTACTTGGTAAGTAGTGTAAAGAAATAAATATAGCATTTGATGTGTAGTGTGTTTGTTGACACATGCACTCCATTGCTAGACAAGATACATGTGCTAGATGACAAGTTGGTAAGAGAAGTTTAAATAGCAAGCAATAAAGATAGTGGAGCAGGATGAGCAGCTTATGAAGTCCAAAGAGGTGAACGCCAAGCTGGAGGCCTCGTTGAAAAAAATTGAAGAGAGGTGGCTGTCCAAGATTGTGAAAATACTTTTTAAAGTGGAAAATGCAAAGGTAGCGACTGTGGAATCAACGAAGAGGCTTAAGGAGTATGACGCAGAGTTACAATCAGCCAAGACTAGGGTCACAGAATTAGAGGCACAGCTTGGCAAGGTGGGAGCTCATCAGTTGGTAGAGCTGAAAAGGCAAGAAGAAGAAATTTTTGACAAATTGTTTGCTGTTGTGGACTCATATAGGCACCACGCTCTTTATGGGGTGCAACTACTGCAGGGTCCCCTCGATTTAAGGTCGATTGACTTAGGTCAATTGTGTGTGCTACTTATGGGTTTTAATGTGTTGATGCCTAGTCAGCAAGAGGTAGAGGAAGAGCGATCAAGGGACGCTGCTTTTATTGCTCCTACTCCTCAAAGGACTGAGATGAAAGAGTCTAGTGATGAAGCGGGTGAGCAAGCTATGTCATCAGCTAGAGAGAACTGATGAACTTATGCTTTTTTTTTTTTATAAATTGTATTGTAAATAATTTTGAGTAATAAAAGATTTTGCTTCTTGTGAAGTGACTATTGTTAATCTTTTATGTGAGATTTGCAACTAGAATCTTGATTGGTTATTTTAAAGCAAGCAATTGTATTTGTGTCTGATAGGGCAATTGGCCCAGGTCGCCAATGAATGATTTGAAGGGCCTTAGTGGTGATTGATGTGACCTGGTGTCATATTATTCGATCGTGGAAGTCGGTTGGGCAACTAGGTGTCGCATATCGAAATGGCCATTTCGTTAGGACAGCACATAAGTGACATGATGTCACATTTCGGGGCCTTTGTGGCGAGCTATATTATTAGGCCTCGAAGGCCAATGGGGCAACTAGGTGTCGCATGTTAAAAAGTGACTTTAAGATGTGTAATAAGTTTCTAAAAGATAAAGACTAAGGTTTTGGTGGTCAAGAGTGATAAGTTCTTCGAAAGAAGATACTTACAGGTAGTATTTCTTTAAGTGGACAGCATCCATGTATTAGGGATGATTTGCCATTCATATCTACCAACTTGTATGCTCTGAATCCAAGAACTTTGGATATTTGATAAGGGCTTTCCCAATTTGGAGATAGCTTTTTTCGTTTGCCAGCCAATTGACTTGTTTTACAATTTCAAAGAATGAGGTCACCAACTTGGAACTGTCTATTGTGAGCATGGAGATTGTAATATCTAGAGGTTTTTTATGCTCAAATTGTCATTTTCATGGTAGCATCCTCCTTACCTTCCTTTAGTAAGTCAAGGTTGGGCTTTAGGTGCTATGAGTTGAGTTGTTCATCAGTGTTGGCAGTGCGTAGGCTTTTAACTCCTATTTTGGTGGGGATAACTGCTTCAGTACCATAAACGAGGCTGAAAAAGGTGGCTACAGTTGCTTAGGTTTTTGTTGTTTGAATCACCCATAGTATGCTGGGTGTTTCCTCCGCCCACGTGCCCTTCGCGTCATCTAGCTTTTTCTTTAATGGTTGCAGGATATTCTTGTTCATGGATTCTACCTGGCCGTTCAACTAGGGATGAGCAACGGAAGTGTGGACTAGATTAATGTCAGACCTCGTACAAAAATCGTGCAATTTATCGACTAAAAATTGTTTACCATTGTCGGCTATGAGCATGTTGGGTATCTTGAATCTATAAAGGATGTACCTCTAAATAAAATTCTCCATGGTTTTGGTAGTGATGGTAGCGATGAGTTCGGCTTCTACCCACTCAGTGAAATAATCGCATGCAACAATCAAGAACTTGCATTGAAAGGTCACCAAAGAGAAGGGCCCAAAATGTCTATCCCCCAAACATAAAATAACCATGGACTAAAGATTTGTTTCAAAGCTTCTGCAGGCTGGCTGAGGATTTGGGTGAACCGCTAGCACTTGTTACATTTTTTGACTAGTTTTGTTGTGTCCTTTCACATCATAGGCTAGAAAAAACCTTGCCTTAGTACTTTGAGCGCTAAAGCTCTTCCTCTGAGGCAGTTGCCATAGATGTCTTCATGTATTTTTCTTAATACGTAGTTGGCTTCTGAAGAGGCCAGGCATTTGAGTAGAGGAAGGGCAAATGATTTTTGGTATAAGACATTATTGATAATGGTGTATCTAGTTACTCTCTTTTTTAAGCACCTTCGTTGCAGCGGGTCTATCAGGGCTTTATTATCCTTGAGGAATGAGATGAATGGCATCATCTAATTTTCCTCAGCATCGGTGATGATTTCATGTATGTGTCTGTCATAGCTAGGCATTAGGGCACGTTCGAGTAGGACCTTCCCTCTAGTGGAGAGATTCATGCTACTTGCCATTTTAGACAAACTATCTGCTCGACAATTCTTTTCTCTAGGGACCTGTTCAATAGTGGCATGAGCGAAGCTTTGGGAGAGCTTTGTGATTATGTCATGATATTTGGCGAGTAACTCATCCATTACTTTGTACACTCTGTTAACTTGGTTAGCAACCAGTTGAGAGTTTGTGTGAGCGATGAGGCAGTTGGCATCAAGGCCTTAGCCAATTCTATCCCGATGATTAGCGCTTTGTATTCGATGCGTTATTCAACATCACAAACTGAAATGGCAAGCCATATTACCATTCTTGGCCTTGAGGGTTGAGCAATAAGACTCATGCTTTGAATTTCTCTTTGCCAGACGATCCATCCACATATACCATCCAACCGTTGGCTTGGTTATTAGCTAGAGGTTCTGTGGTTGCAGCTATTCTTTAAGAACATCAGTTAAGGTGCGATTCAGCGATGGCTCTTTTGACGTCTGGAATGAGCATTCGACGATGTCTGCCAGAGCCTATGCTTTGATTGCTTTTCTGGGACTATAAGTCAGACCAAATTCGCTAAGTTCTACACTTCAATGAATCATTCTTCTAGCTAAGGAAGACATCTTTGAGGGTGTAGTCTATTAGGACAGTGATGGGATGCGCTTAAAAATATTATCTTAGCTTTTTGGTAGCCACAATGAGAGCGAAGACTGGTTTTTTTATCCTGGTGTAACAAAGTTCTCTGGCTTGGAGTGCCTTGCTAACATAATAAACAGGTTATTGCTGCTTTCCTTCTTCCCATACCAAAACAGAAGTAACGATCTTATCAGATGCAGCAAGATACACTTACAGGTGCTCACCTTATTTTTGGTTGGTAAGCACAAATATTTTTTTCAATTTATTGAAGGACTATTGGTATTCCTCCGTCCATTTATACATGGTCGCTCCCCTAAGTAATTTAAAAAAAAGCAAACATTTATCAGTAGATTTAGAAATAAAATGATTTAATGTGGCTATTCTACCAGTTAACTGTTGTACATTTTAGTTGCATTTTGGCAGGCTCATTTGAACTATGGTGCTTATCTTCTCCAAGTTGGCCTCTATTCCTTGCTAGGAAATTATGAATCCTAAGAATTTTCCTACAACAACTCCAAACACACATTTAAGCGGGTTGAGTTTTATTTTATACTTACGAAGTATCTAGAAAGTCTCTGTCAAATCAGCAATGTGTTGCTAGAGGGAAAGACTCTTGGCCAGCATGTCATCCACGTAAATTTTCATGGACTGCCCCTATTTGGGGTTTGAAGAGCTTAGTTACCAGCCATTGATATGTAGCTCCAGCATTTTTTAAGCCGAAGGGCATTACTTGGTAGTAGAAAGTGCCACCTCATTGATGAATGCTGTTTTTTCTTGGTCTTGCGGGTGCATTTTCACTAAGTTGTACTAAAGAAGGCATCCATGAAGCTTAGGAGCTTATGTCCCACGAAGGCATCGACAAGTCGGTCGATGATCGGCGGTAGGTAACTGTCCTTTGGGTAAGCGTTGTTGAGATCAGTGAAATCCATACACATGCACCACTTACCTATCGCCTTATTGACCATGACTACACTTGTTAGCCAACCTAGGTATTTGACTTCTTGGATATAATTGCAAGCCAGTAGCTTATCCACTTCCTTCTGGATAGCCGCGAGTCATTTTGGAGCAAAGTGACATTTTTCTTACTTGACTACTATAGCCCAAGGTTAACATGAAGTAAATGCATAATGACGGTCGTGTCTATTCCTAGCATATCGGCTACCAACCAGGCAAATACATCTGCATTATCATGGATGAATTTTGCTAAAAGGCCTTTTTCTTGCAGACTAAATGATAACCCAATGCTAGTGGATAGCTTTTTGTCTAAATTACAAAAGGTGAGTGTCTCCGTTTCTTCTACTGGCTGAGGCTTGTATTTGGGGAACATATCTCAGACATCAAGGCTATCAAGCTTGATGGCCTGTAGTTGAGCAGGCATAATGACATTCACCGTTATTTGTTCTACGTCGCGTCGAGGGGCATCCATGGTGGGTGCTTGTTTTGCAGCAAGCTCGATTGATAGGAGGTGGCATTGTCGAGTAGTCTTCTAGTTAGACCGCATGTAGCCAATTCCTATTGAGGAAAGGAATATGGTGGTGAGGCAGTAAATAGCGGCAACCATTCTAGTTTTCTTTATGAGTGGTCTGCTTAGGATGACATTGTAGGTGGAGGATTGATCTACCACAAGAAAGTCCACCATAATGATAATTGTATGATTACCGTCACCCATTGTAATTGGAAGTGTGATCATCCCTTTAATCAGGATTGGATGGTTAGTGAATCCGTAAATCAAAAAAGATGGTGCTAGGTGCCATTGTTGAATCTTAATTGGCGGTGGGCATCCCATTACAGAACTTTAATTGCGCTGCCATTATCAATGAAGATCCTATTGACCTGATAGTTGCCTATGGTGGTAAAGATGATGATTGGGTCATTACCATGGTCGGACAGGAGGTGAGAATCTGCCTCATTAAAGCTAACTTCCCAGTTGCATTATTTGAGGCACTTAAGAGCCACGTCGACTGCCATAACACTATGTAAGTGCAATTTACGTTTTAACCTGCTGATGGCACATTCCTCTGCTGTACTGACGATTATGTTTATGACTCTCACAATTGTTCATTTATTAAGCGCGACTTCATAACGCTTATTGGGCAAACAAGCCTGGTCCTACTTTTTTTTAACGAACTGCTTAATCCTGCCTTTTCTGACCAATGATTTGATTGCATTTTTTAGGCTAATGCAATCCTCGTCACATGCCTTATTTCATTGTGGAAGTTGTAACGCTTTTTGGGATTATACTTGCTGCGATACCTTTTAATTAGTGAAGGACTCTTAATTAAGCCTTCTCGCATGATGGTGTTGAGGATTTGAGATCTAGAAGTGGTGACGGGGTGTAAGATTTGTACTTGGTGTATGATGAGGTCCACGTTTATTTTTTGTTGTTGTAGGAGCTATTTTATGGTTGGCCTATTTAGGCTTCTTTGGAATGCCGAGGACCAGGGTGGTCGAGTCGTCAGTTAGACCTAAGGCGACAGTCGCCTTTGGCTCTTTGTCCCAACTCTTGATTTTTTTATTTGCAATTTCGATTCTTTAGCTTCGAAGTATTTTTGTGCCTTCTCTT
The DNA here is from genome assembly GCA_038381775.1 of Adansonia rubrostipa. Classification (NCBI taxonomy): domain Eukaryota; kingdom Viridiplantae; phylum Streptophyta; class Magnoliopsida; order Malvales; family Malvaceae; genus Adansonia; species Adansonia rubrostipa. Next base: position 1,497,336 of record JBBYHM010000009.1, on the reverse strand, counting down.
AAAACTGGTATAACTTGGTGGGATATGTGTTGGTTAGGGCGTACTTCAAGTATTTGTGGTGAACGCCTACTACAAATACCTAGATAGCCCACTGGTCATTGAGGTCTCGTATTTTTAGAGTGACAATGTTAAAGTGCTTTACGTAATCCTGAATGGTCTCTTTTAGATTCTATTTAATTGCCATTAAGCTTGCTGAGGATTTGGCGGTTGTCTTGCAACTATTGAAATGGGCAAGGAAGTGCCTGCCCAATTGGTTAAAGTTTGTGATAGAACCTAGGTTCAGAGAATACCACCATGTCTGTGCTGGGCCTCAGAGCATTATTGGAAATATGTGGCACTGTATGGCATATGGGATGTTACACAGGTTGTGAAATGAATGAAAATGATTCAAGTGGTTGGCTGAGTCAATCTTTCCATCATATGTGTCAAGGAAAAGCTTAACTTTCTAGGGGACAGTTACTAGATGGATAGTAGGTGATAGAGGATTGTCGTCGTCAGCGAGCCATTCCCAAATGTCCTTCCAGGGTTCTCTGAGGTCTTTGATTTTTTGTTTGAGGGCGGCTACCTGCTGGGCAAGGTTCAAAGGTTGGAGTAGTGGGTGAGGGCCGTTAGTATGGTAGGAGTCCCAGGTAGCATCCGTCGCAGAGCTAGAGTGGAACATAAGCTTCTTTTCGCCATTGGGCAAGCTATATGGTCTGGTATAGCGAGCTGATCTTGTGGTTTTGGATTTGGAATGTTTTCAGTAGGTTGAATCGGTCGTTCAGTTGGTTGTGTGTTTTCGCGATTAGTTTGGAGTTGACAAGTTAGGCTAGCTGGAGTTGGGACTGTTAGATGGTAGCCAGCTGGTTGGCAATGGCTTAGAATTGTGCTTGGTAATGAGTATGATAGTTGGGTTCGCCAGGTGGTGATGACAATGCTGGAAAAGTCAATGTGTAGAGTGATGGTGGCATAGGGGTATTGAGATGGGTAAAGGGGGTGCTGGGGCATCCACAGGCATATAGAAGACAAGGATATGGGTATTTGGGTGTGTGATGAACTAGGGATTGTAGGGGTTGGTTGAGTTATGGTTTGGTTTTTTGTTCTTGGTGATAGTGAAAGGTTTGTGGGATAGCGTCAGCGTGTTGGTCAGTCATGGTTTTTTCATTCTATTCCCATAGACGGCTCCAATTATTGATGATGTTTTTCTTCCGAAAGGTCGATTGCGACCTTACAACATAGAAAGGGTCAGATGGGTGCCAGATTTGGTACTCTGGGGTACTCTCCGATGGTTAAGTCAGTCTTTTGATTTTTAGATAATAATATAGCAAAGAGCACTGAATATGAAAAAGATCTACCTTACCTTTGGGTTTGCTTACACTTTTATAGGTGTTGCGGGGGGACATGGTGTCAAATGATTCAATAGGAAGACAACTAGCATCGAGCTAGCTCTCAGGCTATTCAGTCGACCACCATTCAGAAGGTGTCAGCCCTGAGGTCATGCTATTATCAGATGGTCACATCGATGTCCCCTTATGCTTTGTTGTCCTCATGCTTTGGCGATCATTGAGACAGCTTGGCAGCATTTTTGTTTGAGATGGCTGTACGAGCGGTGAAGCATTTCACCGATCGTCCAAATGGCATAACAATAGCGAACTTAGTGTGGTTTGGTCTGAAATCTACCATTCTACCTGTTGGCTTAAGTGCCAACTAAGTTGTTCTTACTTTAGAACAAGGTAAACTCTTTTAGAATTTCTGAAAACAATTTTTTGGAAAAATATAAAAGAAATATTGGTAATGATATCGATACTAGTATAGATACTTGATTTACAAAACCTAGATGAACTGTCCGAGGCATTATAGTATTGATATTTCATCGCTATAGTATCGTTGCTTCATGTTAAATTATTGAAACTTGACCTTCCAACGATCAAAATTTTTAAAATTTATGTAGGCAAGTATGGATACAAAATCAATACTTCAACCGGGGAATAGGTGTACAACACGATTTTCAAGCATCTAATTGCTCTTTTCCATTCCGAGCAATGCTAGACATTAATAATTCATATCCAAACTATAAATTAAGGTCCATGGCACTCCAAACAACAACTAATGAATTTAGTTGATTAACATTAAAAAAAAAGGGTTAAATTTTGACCCTTTTATTTTCATAAATTTAGTTTCGTAGTAAATTTGAAAACAATAAATTTATATATTTGAATATTAAATAAACTTTACACATTAATGCATTCATTAATTTTAATTCTTTTTAAAATATACAACTACATATTTTTAAAATAAATAAGACAAGTGTGCATGTATGACATACATGATAACATATATTGATATATATAAAAGTATGAATGTAAAGACAGTTTTGAACAGACCAAAATAACTTTTTTGTTCATTATATTGCTACATTTATCATTTTAAATATATTTTTATTGTTAATAATATTTATCATATTTATAAATCAGTATTCTAATTTTATAGAAAGACTTTAGTTAAATGAATTTATTTAATAATAAATAAAAAATTAAAATTTATATTAATTTTATTTGCAAAGATATAATTTTACATTAACGTGAAAAATAAAAAGAAAAAAAATTGCATTAAGTCTAATGTTAAGTTTTAATTCAAATTCTAATTATTATATAACGTGTAGCTTTATATTAAATATGTAAAATTAATAAATAGATAAGTTTTTTCTTTCAGCATAAATATTTTATATAAATAGATATATTGATTTTTTATTTAACACGTTTGAACATATTGCATTTTAGTTTACAATGTGGTTGTAGCTTTTAATAAAAAGTTACTGTAGTGTTCAATAGTATAATGAACGAGGGTGAATTGGTTGAACGTTTTAGGTTATAGCTGATCGAATTCGTGATTTTTGGTTTAATCAATTGAATTGGGTGATTCAACCATGGCAGCATCCAAATAATTTAAAAATAAAAATAATTTATAAAAAATTATAAAAAATAAGGAAAATAAGGAAAAATAAGAAAAAATCTGAAAATTTTAAAATTAAAATAAATAATATGAATAACATATTGTCCACATGAGTATATTTAAATTTAATTAATTGATTTGAATGGAAAAAAAATGGTATTTGGCTTTGGATTTCAAAAAATTAAATGGGATTTTAAAAAAATTGTTTTGACTATAGAAAGTAAAAGCTTAAAAAAATAACAAATTATAATTGAATTGAAAAAGAAAAGCCCAAAAATAATAAAAATATGTTAAATCTGTTCTATTGATTTTTTACCCATTTTTTTTATTTTTGATTCTCGTTTTGTTACTGATTCTATTTGGTTTGTCAAAATTTTGATTATACATCGTTAAACTATTGGATCAATTAATTTTTGATTCAATCGATTGAATTAATTAATTCGATATTTTTTTTTTAACACTGCCCCTCTCCTACCGCCTTGGCATTAGATTTAAGCCTAAAATCATCCCTATTACACGTCACAAATGGCCCATTAGTAGATTCAAGCCCCTATTAATTCCTTATTACTAGTTGAACTACTAAATGACTCTACTTTTTTCAACTTATTTACTTTCTATATGTAAAAGTGGTGTAAAACAAATTTTATCAGAAGCTTTTAAAATTTATAAGTTATTTTTTTTATTTTGATGAAAAAAAAGTGGCAAAAATAAGATAAGAATAAGCTTCTAAGATGAGTTTTCTTTTATCTTATCTTAAAACACTTCAGCTTTTACTAGAAGCATCCATGGGCACTATGACTTAAAATTTTTTTTAAATTTTTTTTGCCTCGACCTGAATCAGATGGATTTGACTTGAAAGCCTAAATCATTGTAAAAAATTAATAAAAAATATTTTTATATTAATATTTATATATTTTTATAATTAAATTTAAGTAAAAACATTTTTATTATTAACTAGTAATTCAAACTAGGCTAATCCAAATTATTAAAGATCATGTTCAAAGCTTAGCTCATGTGGGCCTGGGCCTGATCTACTAGATCAAGTGGGCAACCTAACTTATAGTCAGGTTTAACTTTTTTGAAGAATTTATATAAGTAGCTTTTAAAAATTAAATTATCAAATAATTTTTATTTTTTTAATTTTTATTTTTCAAAAAATCTATTTCAACTTATAATTTAACAAAAAATAAAACAAGCTTTGAAACTCTCTACTTTGATACTCCAATTAATTCTTCTAGCTACCAAACATCAGAATTAACACCATTAAAATCTTCCATCTTGTTAACGCGGCTTACGGTTACCGACTTTTGCAAATATCACTGCGTCAACATCATTCTATATATCGAGATGAGCCCCGGGAAGAACTCGACCCATCATTGAGAAATTGAGCCAGAGAACTCTGTTTTAAACCAACTTGCTTCTTATAATTATATGAAAAAGGTAAAGGATGAGAGTTCGATTCACATATATACGAACTGAAACCACCTTATTTACACAATTAACATCAATAATTTCATCAACTTTTTTTTGAATGATTTGTTTTAATAAACCTGAATTGGGAATCCTGTAACAAGAAAAAGCAAACTAATCTCTCACGCACACAAACATTTTTGAAACTATGGTACAATACAATAATACTGGAGGTAAAGTTAGTGAAATTTGTTGTAATCATTTTCTTGCCTATACCATCTACCGTTCATCAGGGGTTTATGGGGGGAGAAATGGCTCCATTTAAATATTTATATAGTTTTTTTTTCCTTGTATTATAAACGGGTTTTGAATTTTACCTTCCTATCTTTAAATTCATTGAATCTTGTTAGATGATTTTTGTATCAGAACTAATAGAAATGAATAACATCATTTATTATTATTATTATTATTATTATTATTATTATTATTGAGTTTGTTATTAAGGTCGGATGATACTAATTTAATCAATAAAATTATTTAAAAAAATCAAAACTTATAAAGAACAAAAACGGAAATATGTACATATATGTGTGTGTATATGCACGTCTGTTTGATTTTATTTTTGGTTCCATGCCATCGCCTTTGACTTTAAGAAATATCTGAGGAATTTTCGCATTTGATCCACTTTCCAGGACAGAAGATGACAAGAAAAATAAAAAAGTAGATTATGTGCGTGATTGGACGTTAGAAAAAGTTTTGATAAAAATAGTTTTTAAGTCCAAAATGGGCTTTGAGCAAAAATGGATCGTGTCTTGAATATAGCATTAGAAGAATAAAAAAAATAAAATATAATAATAATTATTTAAAAAATAAAAATAAAAAATTAATTTTTAAAAAAATAATAATTATTAAAATTATTTTTTATCTTCAAACCCCACCATAATTTATAAATTATATTATATATAAATTATATATATTAAAAATATTTTTATATTAAATCTTAAATTTATAAAATAAAAAATACATTAATCTTGAATTATAAAATATTCTCGAATTATATTAAATTTTGAATTACTAACAATAAAAAAAAAATATTTTAAATCAAATATCAAATTACTATATAAAAATAATAAAGATAAAAAATATTTTATACATTATTATATAATACATACTATATATTATATATAACATATTACACATAATATATTTTATATATAAGTGGGAGGAGGGGAATCGACCTCTACCCCACACACATAAATATCTATGGTATATTATATATAATATATGTTTATATATTTATATATTATATATCATATATTATATATATTACTTATATTATATGTCACGATTAGATGTACAACTGAATCATACATTTAATAAAAATAAAAATATTTTAAATCAAATCTTAAATTATTATATAAAAATAATAAAAAATAAAAAATATTTTATATATTATTATATAAGACATACTATATATTATATATAATATATTTTTTATATATGCCGGGGGGAGGGGAATCGACCCCTACCCCACACACATATATAGTATATTATATATAATATATATTTTATATTTTTATATATTATATACCTATATTATATATATTATTTACATTATATATCATAATTAGATGTATAATTGAATAATACATTTAGTAAAAATAAAAATATTTTAAATTAAATATCAAATTACTATATAAGAATAATAAAAAATAAAAATATTTTATATATTATTATATAATACATACTACATATTATATATAATATATAATATATATTTTATATATTATGTATCATATATTATATATATTATTTATATTATATATCATAACTAGATGTATAATTGAATTATACATTTAGTTAAAATAAAAATATTTTAAATCAAATATTAAATTATTATATAAAAGTAATAAAAAATAAAAAATATTTTATATATTATCATGTAATGCATACTATATATTATATATAACATATTATATATAATATATTATATATATATGTGGGGGGAGGGGAATCGACCCCTACACCACACACATATATATAGTATATTATATATAATACATATTTTATATATTTATATATTTATATATTATATATTATATATCATATATTATATATATTATTTGCATTTTATATCATAACTATATGTATAACCGAATCATACATTTAGTTATAGTGAGTTGCACATCTAATTATAGTAAGTCATATGGTGAGTCGTATATCTAATTATAGTGAGTCGTATGTCTAAGTACGGGGAGTTGTACATTTAGTTATAGTGAGTTATACATTTTATTATACTCATCCATATATTTAGTTATGGTGAGTCGTACATCTAGTTATTATTTCATACAGTAATTTGAGATTTATTATAAATTTTATTATTTTTATTATTTTTATATAATAATTCGAGATTTTATATTAAAATATTTTTTATTATTTTTAAATAATTTAATAAAAGTATCTTTTATTTTTATTATTTTTAAATAGTAATTCAGGTTTGATATAAAAGTATTTTTATTTTTATTATATAATATATATTAATATAATGTATATTATGTAATTTATATATAATATATGTTTTTAATTTTTTTAAAAATAATTTTAGATTTAATATAAATATTTTTTTATTTTTTATTTTTATATAATAATATCAGATTTAATAAAATATTTTTATTTTTATTGTATATAATATATTATTATATTATATTTATAAGATTGTATATTATATTATATTTGTATTATATAATATATATTATATATAATATGTATAAATTATATAATATATATTATTTTAATTTTAGAAAAATAATTTGAAATTTCATAAAAATATTTTATAATTTTTATTATTTTTAAATAATATTTTAATATATATAATTTATATATTAT
>JBBYHM010000009.1:1432347-1490009 GCA_038381775.1 Adansonia rubrostipa | reverse complement strand
AACATGAATGCAAATAATCATCACAAAGAAATCATGTTAATAAGGCAATAAATGAAGTAACATAACATGGATCATTCCGTGCAATGATAAAGAAAAAGGATGGACTATTGGAATTTATCTCGCAATTCGAATTGTCAATTTTTGAGATGTATCTAGGTTTCTTGATTGAGCAAGGTTTGTTTGACACATTCATGAAAGTCTGAGAAGGAGAAAATTAACTATAGTTGAAAGACAAGGTTAGAGTATCCCTTCGAAAAGGTGGGGTTGGAGTATCCCCGTGGATGACAAATAATTTTAACAAAAAAGGATTTTTTAATCTTGACAATTTTGAAAAATAGGGTTGAAGTATCCTTTCAGGAGGTTAGGGTTAGAGTATCCCCAAAGTGACACATCTAACATTCTTTAAAGCAGTCAAGTTGGAAAACTTAAGTTAACAAAACTTTGTAATTTAGGAAATGTGTGAGTGTTTCAACAACTTTGGGTAAACGAAATTATTATGAATGAGGATAGTAAAGATGTAAAATGTGTTTGTGCCTTGATATGAGCCTATGGGAGGTCAAAGCATGTTCTCGAGTCTGATCAGGTTGATACGGAGACATTTGAATGTCTCAAGATGAAATTCAGGAAAACAACTCAATTTTGACATAACCGAAAACAAGGGATAGCATCGTGCTATCTAGCTTCCCGAATTTATTCTAAATCAGTTTGAATGATTTAAAGTGTTAACAAGATACTGCTAGGAAGCTAATTCGACCAGGGTCTTTAAAAATATTCCCAATATCCCAAAAAGTCACTTTTCGAGGAAATAAGTTTTCAAATTCAGATTGATTGTGCTACTGGTAGAGCATATGAGGGACAAGGTGTGTCAAAATTTGAAAAATCACATAAAACTCATTTGGTATCGAAAAATTGTAAGCAATAACTTTATGAAAAGGAAATTGCATGAATCTTTTAGGAAAAACGTTTGAAAAACTTGAAAAAATCATTTAGTTGGTCTGAATGACCCAACCAGAATACGTGTTTGGATTTTAGAGGTTCTAGATAGTTTAGATTTGAAAAATCATAACTCTCTCATCCGGACTGATTCGGGGATGAATAAGACCTCGTTTTAAAGGTATTTCACATTTTTAGAGAAAAATATCATAAAATTCACTGAAAATTGTTTGGGATTTTAAAATGATTTTTCAATTTGTAATAGACATGCTGTTTGTAGGGGACAAAGCAAAGCAGGGGATATCTTTTATTTTTTTCATGTCTTTGGGTCCAAACTCGAGTCGTTGACGTTCAAACATCTATGACTGAAGGGAAAGAGTGGCATGAGCATCATGAACTCATTTGTATAGCCTTGAAGTAGTTTGGGATGATGAAACAGGCTATTGATCATACCACTCAAGGTTTTAACTTAAATAAGACACAAACATTTAGGGAATAATTGTAAAGCCATTTTCGTTTCAAAATTAGAAGATTTAAGCTCGTTTAACCAAGATTCCAGATATGGAAAAACTTAATTTTCCCCAAGATATTTTGCTAACTTTAAGAAAAATGCTAAGTCCATGCCAATCCTCATTGGTTAAGGTTAATATGCTTGGCTTAAGGGGTTTTGAAAATAAGTTTTGACAGCCATTAAACATGTATTTTGACAAAGAGAAGACAACAAACATACAAAGGGATGGCACATAACATGAATGGGGATGTTGGCTTTACCAATGGTCTAGACAAAGAAAGTTTTATGCATTTTGACAAGAAAATGTTATGGATGTTGAAAATGACAACTATCATGCAAGCTAATGTGTAAATGTGCTTGAAATGTGTTAGGCTAATGATTCCTACATGGATTAAGGATAACAAGATGCATGGATATGACATAAAATGCATGAGCAAGAGATATGAAACTAATCAGGATGAAATAAGGCATTTTACAAATCAAAGGGGCATTAAGGCATCCAAATCTTAAATTACCACAACCAAAAGCCACAATAATACATGATAAGAGGGTGATGGAAACATGGAGAGCTCACTAAAATGAATAAGGTGCTGAAAAACAAAAAATGAAAGTTAATAAGGTAAGAAGTTATACCAACAAAACTTCATTTTTTGCCCAAATAATTGGAGCAGTGGAGATGGCTTGAATTTCCCTCTTTTCCTTGTTGTTAATAAGCAAGAAAAAGAGAAAAATAATGAGGTTTTGGTTCTGGTATGGATGAGGTGATTTTTAAAATATGTAGTGGTTGAAAATGAGTGTTTTGGGGCTGTTTTTGGGTAGTGAGTGAAGAGCTACGTGATTTTGTTTTCTTGATGTGGAAATATGTTTTTGAAGCTGAAAATGAGATGGAATCTAACCTTTTTTAGTTGAGATATAAGTGGTCTATTTATACTAGCATTTTAGAGCCAATTTGGAGGTGTTTTTGGTCATTTCTCAAAGGGAACAAAGTGGTCTCAACTTGGTGGCTATAGAGTGGCTGTAGGGAGCAACTTGCTGCCAATGTAATGGACATAGGGTGGCTAGTTTAAATGTTGAAATGATTTTCCAGCAAATAGGGTTGCTGATGGTGATCTTAGCCAACAAACTAGGGAGGAGTAAGGTGATCATGTGATATTGACCTTTTTGATATAATTTAAACGTAAAAAATTTTTTTGATTAATTTAAAAGTCTAAACTCGTAATTTGATATGGGTTTTGATCTATTTTTAATGCAAAGAAATGAGTTAAAATAAAAGTTTTTTATCAATGGTGGATGAGCCAAAAATGCTCGAACATTGGAAAATTAGCCCCGTTGCTTAAAAAAATTAGCCCAGACAAAATAAGGTGTTTACAATGGTCTCTAAAATTTCCCATCAACAGCTGGAGCAAACTGATACAGGCTGAAGAAGAAAAGCATGATGGCGAATTGGTAGTTTATCCACCCTACTTCTTCTTATAATGTTTGAAAGATTTGGATTACTGATTAAGATCCTTGCAATGTTTTAATCTTATTCAAAGTAATGTAGAGAAATCAATTTGTCATCTTTTCATCGATTTCCATTTGCTTAAACTATTAATTATCATTTAGCAAAAATGTTAGCATGGTTAAAAAGAATATTTAACAAAGGAAAAAAGACACAACCTTGGTTATTTTTACAAATGATGATGAAGTACAAAAGAGATTTGGATATTACTAAGATAAACGAAATCTCCCATTTAGTTTTTAAAGATTTTTCTTGAACAAAAAGTTTACTTTCATGAAGATCCATCTCTTGAAATTTTTTTTAATCATACCATGCCTTTTTCAGACTTAGTCTTTCGATAAATTATATTTTAGCCATTTATTTCAAATGCTTGAGTCGTCGCTTTAGATTTTCAACTTAAAGCCTCCCTCCTATACTGCCTTTGATCATATGTTCTTTTTAGGTTTTCATCCGATTTTTGCTATTTTAAAACAGACATCTTTTCAGGTTTTCATCCATTTTTTCTTTTTTCTTTGTTTTTTGTTTTTAGTTTTTGAATGGTTGTCTTTTTAGGTTGTCATCCTTTTTTCTTTCATTCATTATTTTTTTATTTTTTTCTTTTTCTCTTTTTTTAGGCATAATACTTTTTTACATTATCCAAATTAACGGGGTTTGGTAGAATTCCTCTATCCATCTCTGCCAATACCAATGCTCTGATTGAAAATGTTTTTTGGACAACATAGGACTCTTGCCAATTGGGTGCCCATTTGCCCCAAAAGGATCTTTTTGTCCTAGTAAGATTTTTCTTAGTACCAATTCTCCCTTACGAAATTTCCTAGGATGAATTTTCTTATCATACACTCTTATCATTCTATCCTAGTTCATCTGCCCATGTTGAATAGCTTTTAGCCTTTTTATGAAGTTTAGCTGCTTATAATGATCTTGGACCCATTCAACTTTCTCAAACTTGGTTTCCATTAGAACTCGGAGTAAAGGAATCTCTACTTCAATTGGTAAAATAGCCTCCATGCCAGAGACTAACAAATAAGGCCTTGCCCCAGTTGAAGTTTGGACTGAAGTTCTATAAGCCAAAAAGACAAAAGGGAGCTTTTCATGAAAATCTTTGTAGGTCTCTACCATCTTCCCTAAAATTCTCTTAATATTTTTATTAGTTGCCTTTATCGCTCCATTCGTTGTTAGATAGTATGTCATCGAATTGTGATAAGAAATTGTGAGTGGGTACACACCTCTGTCATTAATTTATTATTCAAATTAAAGGCATCATTCGTTATAATTTTTTTAAGGATCCTAAATCAACAAATGATGTTTGTCCTAAAAAAATTTATCATTGTTAGCCTTGTCACATTTGTATAAAAGGCTGCTTCAACCTATTTGGTTGAAGTAATCGATAGCTACTAAGATAAAGCGATGACTGTTTGAAGTAACAAGGATAATTAGTCCAATAACATCTATGCCATTATCAAGAAAGGCCATGCTATGTTTATGACATGCAATGGCGAAGGTGGTACATGGATCTTTCTAGCATAGACTTGGCATTAATGATGCTTCTGGGCATATTTAATACAATCACCTTTTATAGTCATCAAGAAATAACCCAGCCTTATGATTTGCCTTGCCATTTTGTATCCATTCACATGGATACCATAAATCCCCTCATGTACTTCTTCCAATATCCTTTGTGCTTCGAGAGCATTAACATATCTTAGTAACATTTGATCATAACTTTTCTTACAAAGAATCTCTCCATCCAAGACGAAATTCATTGCGAGCCTCCTTAAAGTTCTTTTATTAGTCTAAGAGGCATTGTCAAGGTAAACGCAATCCTTAAGATATCTTTTGATGTTGTAATACCATGGGAGACCATCGACTTCTATTTCGACATGGCAATAATACATAGAAGGTTCATATATGCTTATCTAAATGGGCATTACTTCTTGCCCTTTATTTACTTTAAACATCAAAGCCAAGGCGGCTAGAACATCTGCCATTTGATTATCACCTCAAGTCAGATGAATAAATTCCACCTTCTCGAATTTTTCAAGTAATTCTAGAATCAGCTTTCTATATTATTCCATCCTCGAATCTCGAGTTTCCCATTCTCTGCAAAATTGATAAATCACCAAAACTGAGTCTCCATATGTTTTCAATAATTAAGCTTTTCTCTCTATAGCTGCTTGAAGTCCTATAACACATGCTTCATATTCTGCTACATTGTTTGTGCAGTCGAAGTCTAATTGAGTAGTGAAAGGGTAATAGTTTTCTTCCAAAGATATCAAAATCGCCTTGATTCCGTAGCCTAAAGCATTTGATGCTCTATCAAAATACATTTTCCATGTTAATTCTTTTGATGACTCTCTTTCTTCTACCAAAATATTCATTAAATCCACATAAAAAAGTCAAAATTCAATGGCTAATAATCATTAAGTGCTCAGGTTGCTAGAAACTCGGTGATAACACTTCCTTTAATTGCCTTCTGACTCATATCAATCGTATCATATTTTGATAGCAAGACTTGCCATATAGCTATCCTTCCTAACAAAACCAGTGATTCGAACACAGACTTGATCGAGTCCATTTTGGTGATCAGCCAGGTGGTATGATACAATATGGATTGTCAAAGCCTTTTTGCAGCCCAAACTAGCACAACATTTTGTTCTATTTAAGAATAATTTACCTTATAATCAAGGAACTTCTTACTGAGGCAATAAATTGCCTACTCCTTTTTTCCTCTCTCATCTTGCTATCCTAGCGCACAACCAACAGACTTTTAAAATACTGGTAAGTACAAAATCAAAAAACGTCCTGACAGATTATAAAAATAATGCTTAACTTTTTAAAATATTTCCCGGTATTCTTTATTCCATTGACCAAGGTTTTGTTTTTGCAAAAGCCGAAATATAGGATCCCACTTATCTGTGAGTTGGGATATGAATCTGAATTGTAATTCTACCTCCCTAAGAAACTTCACACCTCTTTTTATGTACACTGGGATGAAAATTGTTGTATGGCTTTAATCTTGTTTGGATCAACTTTAATCTTTTTTTTACTCACAACGAAGACTAATAATTTCCTTAATATTGGGCTAAAAATGCATTTTGCCGAATTTAATTTCAATTAATATTTTCTCAATCTTTTGAATAATTTCCTTAAATCCATAACATGCCCCTCCTCTTGAGGTGACTTGGTAATCATGTCATCCATATATACCTCAGTCTCTTTGCACATTATATCATGGATAAGGTGACCATTGCCCTCTGATAAGTTACCCCGGCACTCTTTATTCCAAATGACACTACCTTATAACAAAAAGTTTCTGACATTATGACAAATATGGTCTATTCCATGTCTTCTAGCGCCATTTTAATCTAGTTATACCCCAAAACTCTATCAATGAAAGAAAATAGATAATTTTTTGCAGTATTATCAACCAAAGAATCTATAAAAGAAAGAAAAAAATTATCTTTTGGACTTGCTTGATTTAGTTCTTAGTAGTCTACACATATTTTAACTTTACCAGTATTTTTAGGAACTAGGACAATATTTGCAACTATTTTGGGTATTTTCCCACCTCAAGAAATCCAGCCTCGAATTGTTTCTTTACCTTTTCTTTTATTTTCAGAAGCATTTCTGGTTTTATTCTTCTTAACTGCTACTAAATAGGTTTGCATTCTGATTTTAGAAGTAGTTTATGGACTACAATTTTTGTATCCAACCTTGGCATGTCTTGGTAGGACCATGCAAAAACATCTCAAAATTTTTAAAGCAAACTTATTAATTCTTCCATAGTGATGTGTATAAGGGTAGTCCCTATTCTGACTTCCTTTCTATCATCCTTATCATCCTTATCATCCCCTAAATTTATCACTTTCATGGATTCCTCATGGAGTATTACCCATTCATCCTCTCGTTTAATTATTTTTAGTAGATCAAGTGGCAAAGTATGATCATTAACGTTTTCTTTGAAATTAACCCTGTTCAAGCAAACAAGTTGTTCAAAATTGGCCTTTGAATCGTTAGGATCATCCACTTCTTTTTGAATGGTAAATTTGTAAAGGTAAAAGGAAAAAAGGAATGGGTAAACAAATGTATGATATAATTTGTGTAAATGTATGTAAAAAGGAAAAAAATATTAGTATAAAAGAAATTGGACATAGACAAAAAGGTTATATTCATTTTATTTTTGTAAATGATAATTTCACATTTCAAGTTTTCATAGAAAGATTCTTAAATGACAAAATAAGTTCCCAATATTACTTCAAAACTAACCTAAGCACTATAGTTTTCTCAATACAAGTCTAATTTTTCAAGACATATCCAGTAAGACATGGATGGATCCCATGATTATCATTCTGCTCTTTGTTATCTTCTTCAAATATGGCCACCTGACACTTCTCGAAAGCTTTGTTAACCACCATAATAGCTCATTAGTTTCCTTTTTTTTAGATTTTGGATTAACAACCCCTTCAAAATAAAAAATTTCATCAATAAAGGGTAGAGGGTCAATTTCTAGCTTGACTATTAAACGATGGCTTAGGCTAGCTTTTTTCTTTGAGATCTATTTTTAAATTTCTTCTTTTGACTTCAATCCAGCTTTAAGCCCAATCCATATTTGTCTTTCTTGCCAATGACATTGATGAATCGAACGATTCCTTGCAAATATTTCCCAAGTCTACTTCCAACTCAAACTCTTTTCCCAAATGTAAGCTTGAGACCCATGCGGGTGCTCTTTAAAAGTCTAGGTTTTGGGATTATAGACCTTCTGCAACAAAGGTGGCATTGATAATTTCAAAGGATCCGAAGGAGCATTCTTTAATTTTAGCATTTGCACCAACATACAGGGCTTTAGTATAAGTCATGGCTATGATAGGTTTTTCCCTCAATAAGCTAATTAACTTCTCATCAACTATGAATTTAACTTCTTAGTGCAGAGACGATGGGACAACCCTAACAAAATCAATCCATGGTTGTCCTAGCAAATAGTTACATGCTGGGACAAAGTCTATCACATGAAATTTGATTTCAAATGGATACGGGCCAAAATCTAAATTGATCAAAATAATCCCCTTGATTTCTCTCTTTGTCTCATCAAATGCCTTAATGATTATATGGTTGCTTGATTTAACTGACATCAATTAGCAAGTGGGGCAATATGATCAGCGACATTACGTTTAAAGCCAATCCATTATTAGTAAGGACTTTGGGCAATATGGTCCCTTTACAGTGAGTTATGATATGGAGAGCTTTCATTAAAGTGCTACCCTCTGGTGAGATTTCATCGTCACTGAATGAAAAGAAATTGTCAAGCATAATGTTATTTACTAGGCGATCCACCTTATTTATGGAAATGTCTTAAGGTAAATAAGCTTGGCTTTGCACTCTTAATAAAGCATTCCGATATGCTTCTAAGCTAAGTAATGAGTCAACATAGAAATCTTTATTGGCTGATGCTTCAAATATTCCATATATTGTACTTACTATGTTTAATAAACTTAAAAAATTGGTAGCCTTTTTTTAATCAATTTTTATACTTCCACTAGGATATCTTCAATAACTGTTACTTTTCCAAATATTTATCTTTTTTACTTGGTTTTGGCATTGGTTTCATTTATTCTGGATTATGTCAATAGTAGTCAATTAGCTTGTAACAACCTTCAGAGTTGTCAGCCTACCATTATACATCCAAAGTACCTATTTGTTATTCTAATATAGGAACAGAGTTAGTGCTTAGATAATGAGTCTAGGGGTAACTTTAGTCATAGCTGGTATGGTTTTGGGTTGATGGTGATGAATGATAGAAGGTTAACTGATGCCATAAGGTAGATGCGATGATTCTTTGCTGACCATGTTAACTAATTTTTTTCTCTAGTCTAGCTTCTTTAAAGGACCCAATTTCACTATTATCCATTATTCTTTGGATTATGGCTAAAAAGTCTAGGTAATTTTGCAAAGTGTGTCTTAATGTTTGTGAAATTTGTAAAAGTTAGCACAAAAATCATATTAGTTTTTAATACTTCCATGATTCTGACCAAAGATCTCACCTTCAGTTAGGATTGCCCATACTTTTTCCTTTAGAGCCTTACTTAAACTTTTAACTTTTCATTTTTGTCTAACTCATTTCTTTTTTTCTTTGTGAGTTTTGAGAATATCCCCATTCATAGTTTTGAGATCCACATTTATGAATTAAAAGGTTTAAATAATCAATTTTGCAATCAATTGTTATAATCAATCGGTCTTCAAATCATTTCTCTTCTTCAGTAATTAGAGCGTTAATCCTGGGTTCGATATGATCAGGTAAGGGATTTGCTACCATATTAGCTGCGCCATTATCAATTTGAAAGGTGCCCCTCTCAAAAAGACTTTGGACCTTTTGCTTGAAGGCCATACAATTTTTGATCGAGTGACCTACTACTGCATGATATTCATAGTATAGATTTGCATTATACTAGCTAGGGTAATTACCTTGATATGGTTTGGAAAAAAACTAAAGCACTAACCGTGCCTTAAAAAGCTTATCAAACATTTTCTTATAAAAGTAAGAAAGGGGTTCATAGTGAGATCTAGGTTGGTTAGCTCTTTGACTACCTTAACCAAGGCAATAATAATGCATGGGAGTCTTAAGATGGTTATGGCAACTTAAATGGTTCACTAAAATGTTGTAAGTGTTGGAAATGAGAAAAAAATAGAGCTAAGTGAAAAAATGTACCAAAAGCTTCAAGCTTTAGCCTTTTTCTTTAAATAGTAACTTTAGGCTCACCTTCTTTCTTTTTTTGATGTTAATATCTAAGCAAATGATGAAAAAAGAGTTTTCTAGTAAGCTGTTGATGGAAAAAAGTTTTAAGAGGAAGGATAAAGGGAATAAAAGGGTTTTAGAAGTGTTTTCGATGGTGATTTTAAGAAGCTGTGGCCATAGAGGAAGGTTAAGGTAAGAAGCAATGGAACGGTGTTTTAAGAATATTTTGGGGCTAGAGATTGCTAGAGTTTTTTTTTTTTTTGAGATTGCTTAAAAAATCATTCCTGGCTAAGCCAACTTTGGCTCCTTTTAAATTCAAGGTTCATCCAATGCTTTTTGGAGACAAGGCAAGGGCATTCTTTTATCTTTTATTCATGTATTAAGGGATAACTCCAGGTATTATGCTAAGCTGCTCTTATTTCCATTAGTTCTACCATGTAAAATAGTGGTACAGAAAGGTTGTAACAGCCTGAAACTAGAGAAAAGAGAAGCATGCTTTTTGAGAAACCATATATTTCATGAAAATATCCCCTGTCATCAAGTATTTGGGCTTTAAAAAATTGTTTAAGTCCAATCACGAGCCTATAACTAAGGCCTAGTATGAATTTTGATGATTTTTTATACAAGAAACATGTTTGAATTAGATTAACAAAGGCTGAAAGATGGCTTGAGCTAGGCAAAAATGCCTTGGTATATCAATACAAAACATTTTGTATCGATACATAAGGTAATTTTTACTATAAGTATCAATATAATAAAGTATGTATCAATACCAAGAGCAATTGATTATTTCAGTCTCAAGACTTAGAGGCATGTATCGATACTTTAAGGTTCTATATCTATACTCCTACTTATGTATCGATACATTTGGTCAAAAATCATAGCTTGAGCTACTAACAAGGCTTGTATCAATATAAACACACTAAATATTGAGACCATACCTTAGGTATCGGTACCAAACCCTCTTGTATCATACTACATGTGAAAATTTGAATTTTTTGCAATATGAAAGCTTCTTATATGAACTTATGCACCAATATGACTTGTACATACATTAGGCTCTTTGAATACCTTAGCTTGGTCATAAATAGTGGAAAACTAACTTGTGTGCCTCTGAATGACTTTGATGATGCCTCAAATAGTGACCTTATGCCTCATTTTTACATTTTCCTTTAATAAGACCTATAGGCATTTTAAACTTTCCCAAAAAAATTTTTACTCGGCATCGTGTCACCTAATAATGCTTGGCAACACAACACCTAAAAGTCATTCTATTTTTTTATTATTTTTTTGATTCTATCATCTTTTAATTGTGTCTTAAGATGATAAAAATTGTCTTGGATGAAATTAGGTGTCTACAGCTACCCCTCATTGGTTATTGCTGAGTTTCAAGAATAAGGCAAAGATAAATAGACACCATTTTGTTTAGGTAGGATGATGGTTTTATGTGCCTGCAAAAAAAATAGAGATCTAATTAGTGTTATGTTAAGGTAGATTGAGTATATAGCAATGGTCCTAATTGGTAAAAGAATTTGAATGAGTTTTGTAGGGTTTAACCTCCCTACTAGGTTTGCGATTTCCTAGGTTTAACCTTAGATAGGTGCCAACTAGTGTAGACTTTGACTCAATAGGTATCCAGTTTTTCATGGACTAAAATAGGTAAGTGTCTTGCTCTTTGAAGATAAACCAAATAGGTGCCCAGCGTATTATGGAAAAAGATAGGTAAGCATTTTGCTCTTTGAGGACTAAGTTAAGTAAGCGTCTTGCTCTTTGAGGACTAAGCTAAGTAAGTATCTTACTCTTTAAGGATTAAAGAAAGTAAGCATCTTGCTTTTTGAGGACTGGGTAGGTAAGCATTATGCTATTTAAGGATTAAGGTAGTTAAGCATCCTACTCTTTGAAGACTAAGGTTGCTAAGCATCCTGCTCTTTGAGGATTGAGGTAGGTAAACGTCTTGCTCTTTAAAGATTAAGATAGGTAAATGTCCTGCTCTTTGAGGACTAAGGTAGGTAAATGTCCCAATCTTTAAGGATTGAGGTAGGTAAGCATCCTATTCATTGATGATTGAAAAGGAAAAAAATAAGGCATCCTGCTCTTTAAGGAACTAAAAAAAGGCATCATACTTTTTGAGGACTAAAAAGAAAAGCATCCTACTCTTTAAGGACGAAAAAGAAAAAGAAGGCATCCTACTTTTTAAAGACTAAGGTGGGTAAGCGTCCTACTTTTTAAGAACTAAAAAGAAAAAGACGGCATCCTACTTTTTGAGGACTAAGGTGGGTAAGTGTCCTACTTTTTGAGGACTAAAAAGAAAAAGATGGCATCCTACTCTTTAAAGACTAAGAAGAAAAAATGTCTACCTCTTTGAGAACCATAAAGATAAAAAAAAGGCATCCTGCTCTTTGAGGATTAAAGTGGATAAGTGTCATGCTCTTTGAGGACTAAAAAGAAAAAGAAGATGTCTGGCTCTTTAAGGACTAAAAAGAGAAAGCACTTACTCTTTGAGGACTAAAAAGAAAAAGAAGGCATCCTGCTCTTTGAGGACTAAAAGATAAGAGTTTAGGTATCTCTCTTGAATAGCTTTTTCAATTTATACACTTGTTAGATGAAGGATTCTTACATGGAACATTTTAAGGCTTTTCAAAAGCAGGAATTTATACTAAAAGTTTTGTTTAATATTGACATCTGAAAGTAGGAGTTTATACTTGAAGAATGTTAGTTATTGTATGAATGATGCATGAGGATACATATGCATGCTTAAATGATGAAAAGTAATGATTTTAAAATGTAATTTGGTAACTAATTTTTTAGCCTTTTTGGTCTTTTCACCTTTTATAAGTTTGATAGGGTCACTTCTTGCCCCAAGGTTTATTAGTCTTACTCTAGATTTCTAGAGGCTTTGAATGTTAAGGTAGTTTTTTAGAAGGTACATAAGGTCCATGATTGTGAAGGATGGACCTAAGCTTAGATGGTTGATGTTTGGGGACTTTTGTTGCATTGACTTTATTAGCGAGTATGGAGGGCTTTTTTTATTGCCAATTATGGTTCAAAGGGTGTTTTTGGTGATCTATATGGACTATTCTGAACTTTGATTATTAGGATGATAGTTTGAAAAGAACTTTGGTCCCTTATCTTTAGGATGGGTTTACTGGAAGGATTATTTAAGTATGTTTTCAGGATGTGGGCTCCAAAGGAAAGACCAACTGTGTCCCAAGGTTCA
This sequence comes from Adansonia rubrostipa, assembly GCA_038381775.1. Classification (NCBI taxonomy): domain Eukaryota; kingdom Viridiplantae; phylum Streptophyta; class Magnoliopsida; order Malvales; family Malvaceae; genus Adansonia; species Adansonia rubrostipa. The sequence continues at coordinate 1,477,117 of JBBYHM010000009.1, read as the reverse complement.
TTCTTGGTTTTTAAACATGAGACAAAATTCTTGCAAAGTTTCATCTTTCCAAGTAATGATAGGAGATCCTGTCACTAATACCATTCATTTATCAAGCATTATCAATTAAATGATAAACATGATGCAACATGGGATGCAAGAATTATAAAAACATTTTAAAAAATCAAGTGATTGTTTTTCATTTAAAAGAAAAAAGTACAAGTTATGATAAATTATGGATCATAAAAGATTTTAAGATACAAAAGAGTTAAGAAGAGTTTTCCTACCTATTTCGCCCTTGATGCTGATGAAATAAGTCTTCCACTGAGTGTCTTTAAAAACTTTCTCAAGCAACTAATCCTTTTCGTGACTCACAAGAAGATTCTTCAGATTGCCCCATGGTAGAATGAAGGCGTCAAAGTTAGGTAGTTTTTGCTTTTTAGGTGCAAGTAAGGATAAATTCAGTAGAGGCGGTTGGCATAGAATAGGTAAGTTAGGTTATGATTTGGTGTTTTGGTCAAGGTTGTGGGTGTAAGGTAAGTTGGATCTGGTATAAACTGATGATAGTTTGGGCTTGATTTTTGTTTGGGTAAAAGAGAGTTTGGTCACTTAAGTCACCTTCTCGAGTTTTTAAATTAAGCTAGTTTATTTTCCTAGAAGCCCTTTTAGGTTTTCATCCGAGGTTTTTTCTTTCTTTTTTTTTTTCATTTTTTGTTTTTATGTTAGATTTTGTTTTTTAAGAGTGAAAGCTAAAGGAGAATAAAATGCCTTTTCAGATTTTCATCCCAGAACCCATATAGGCATAGTATTTCTTGACGGAATCAAAATTCATAGGATTGGGTAAGTCATTACCATCCATCTCAGTTAAGATCAAGGCTTCTCCAAAAAACACATGCTTTACCATAGACGACCTTTCCCAATTCAGAGTCTAATTTCCTTAACCATTTTTATGGATTAGGAGAATTTGTTTAAGTACTAAGTCACCTTTTTAGAACTAACGAGAATAGACCTTTTTGTCATGAGCTCCTGTCATACTCTTTTGATACATCTACTTGTGATATATTGCTTTCATTCTTTTCTCCTCAATAAGATTGAGCTATTTATATCAGTTCTTGACCCATTTGACCTTTTTAAGTTGTGATTCCATTAAGTCTCTAAGTGAGGGGATTTCAACCTTAATAGGTAAGATGGCCTCCATGTCATAAACCAACGTGAATGCAATCTTTTTCAAGTGTCAACCAATAGTAGCCTGATTGCATCATTTGTTTCACCATTTGTTGTCCATTAGGATGCGTACCATATATTCCTTCATGGACTTCTTGGAGAATTCTTTTAGCTTCGAAGACATCTATGCATCGAAGAAGTACCTGATTGCAACCTTTCTTGTACAAAATTTTGCCATCTAAAATGAAGCTTGTACTTATCCTTCGGATGGTTCTTTTATCAGTTTTAGTAGAACATTTAGGGTATTATTGATCTTTGATGTATCAAATAATGTCATTATACCATGGTAATCCATCATTCTCTTCTTCAACATTTTGATAATGTGCTGGAGTTATACAAATGCTTATCTATATAGAAGTAACATCTGATTCTTGATTAATTTTGAACATGAATGACACAGTAAATTTGTCAATCTCATTTTTCTTAAAATCAAAAAAATTAAATTTTCTGTCCTTAGATTTCTTTCAAATTTTTCAATGTCCAAACCCAGTTTTTATGCTTCAATTAGTTTATGGATCTCAATGCGTCTTTAAAATTGTCAACTTGGTTATTTCAAGATAATTGATGACAATAACGAGATACATTCCTATCATCCCTTCCTCTTTCCCCTCTTTTGTGTGATTTATTTTTATGCAATATTATTTTTTTATCTTACTAACACGTTTCGCTTATGTTGTTCATCTTGCATTCATATTTTCAAAACCGTTTTAAAAAAAATCACAAAGGATAATGTTTCATGTCAGTATCTCCCTAGTGCTTGACCCGAAATATTCGATATTTAAAAAAATAATAAACTTGAAGGCCATTTTTAATCACAATCTTTATGTTCCTCATAGCTCTGAGGGGCACATAAGATTCAAATTTTCTTTAAAACCTGAGTTTACTTTTTTATACAAAATTCATTTATTAAAGAGGGGATTATATTAAATAATGACAAGTCAAAACTGAGGAAACCAAAACCAAGTTGGGACATGGCTAGAAAGATACCGATTTTGGGTGTTTCAAAGAGGTTCATACCTTCTTGTACGTAACCAACTCCCAAACCCAGCCATCGAATCTTTGGACCACGTAGACCGTGAAACCAATGTCCTAAGTTTCATAACTCGAAATATCAGATTTGATAGGCATCCGATCATGCCTAGCCTAAATGATCGGTGGTGACTCCAATTGTTGGCCACTTCATAGTGGCCACTCAAGGCTAATTAGGCTAGCGATTCGTTCAATAGTCTCCTTTCAGGGTTAAGAGTTGAGAATCCATAGTTTCTCACTAACATCACGTCAAAAAAAAGAAAGGAGGAGTCTTGATCAAAAGGACTTTACCCCGTCGAGAAATACTCTTAAAGTCACACGCACTTCTTTCATGGGAGGCACAGTGCTGACAATACTCCTAAGTTGTACGTTTGACATAGAAGTATTCTGGTAACCCTAAAGGATTCGGTAATGATATTGAATGATAATTTTACCCTAATGGGTAACTTGAATATCAAATATGATCTAAAATGCAAAAAATGCTAATAAGTCTTTATATTTATCAAAATTACATTTTAACCCTAAAATGGCTAAAAAATACTACAAATATTCCTAAATGACCAAAATACCTTAAATGGGTAATTAATGTGAAAAAAGACCTTTTTGACCCTACTATGTAAGGGTGTACTTTAAAGGTCATTAAACTCTGTTAATTTTGCAAAATAGTCCCTATATGAAATAAAATACATAATCAAATATTAAACATATCAAAATCAACATGAAAAATTCACCAAAAATCATAAAAAATTATTTAGCCAAGCACCTTTGGCCTTGGAACAATTTTTTAAACTTTTTACAAACAAGTTCCTAAGCTTTTAGATTTAGAAAAAGGTCCCTAATGGATTAAAAATATATGGAATGCATTCAAATATGTTAGAAATGCATGAAAGCCACACCTAAACGTCTATAGGTGATTCATCCAAGCTATATAGCCTTAGAAAATATTTTTGCAAGCTTTGCAATTTAGTCCTTACATGATTTAAACCCAAAACTAAGCATCAACACATCATAAAAATCATGAAAATCATACTAAAAGTCACAAAATGCATTCATCCAAGCATGGATGGCCTTGAAAAAACAATTTCAACTTTTATAATTTAGTACTAAAGTTTTCTATATTTACTAGATAGCATAAAAAATCAATAATATCACTAAATTAGCCTTGATGGGTTCAAACAAGCATGGACATACTTTTCCAAGGCCTTAAAAATTTTGGGAAAATTTATTTTTGGCCTCTATAAGTTTCAGATATTACAAAATGCTCCAAAATACCATAAAACCAAGCATAAAAATTTATTCCAGGCATGCCATCATATTTGTCCAACATATGTAGCAAAAAAAACAATTATTTTCTCCACATAATTTCATAAATATCAACATAAAGTTGTCCTAAATTTTATGAAGCTTAAATATACATGAAATCATAAAAAAAAATGAATCATATTAATATAAATCACCATAAAAATGCCAAGAAAAATAGCATAAAAATATGTAAATGTAAAAATAACATCATTTCCACAAAGAAACATGAATTATATTAACAAAAATCAACTTAGTTTCAAGAAAAACATAATATAACAACTAAATCAAGAACTTTGATCATAGCTTTCATACTTGGCCTTTCAACATGGATCAAAATTCCATGAGCTCAAGTAGTCACAAAGCTCAATAAAAGGATAGAACAAGCTTGAAATGAACAAAACCAAAAGTTTTCTAACTGAAATTACCTAAAAATCTTGAAAAGCTTAAAAAAATTAGGCTTTTTGGCATTTCTCTTATATGGAAGCATTAAACTTCATTTTGAAACATCCTTCCCCTATTAAATGGGAGGTGTTTGACCAAGAAGGGATGAAATCCCTCTTAGCCAAATGGCCATTCATTTTTTCCCTTTTTTATGTTTTTATTTAATTTTTTTATTTATATTATCATTTTAGATTTTTTTGCTTTTTTGATAATAATTAACGAATAAGTATTGTCATTTTGTGTGACTCAATATGTTGAGTCACCTAGCCTAATATTAGGCTTTATAATTATTTAGATAATAGTAATTTTAATCATAAATTTAATATCGATTAAATTAATTCTTGCATAAACAAATTATCAAATTTTAAAATTAAAATAAATATACACAAATTATCAAAATGTATGAATAAATAAAATTATAGCTGCAAATTTTATGAAAAATTAAAGAGAACAACTAAATTGTAAGAAATTAAAAAGTTATAAATTAAAAAAATAAAATTATGAATTTAATCACGTAAAAAGCTCAACTAAATTTTTATATAAAAATTTTGGATCCAAAAGAATTAATAAAATTTTTGGATAGAGAAAAAAATTATTGGGCTTTGTCATAAAATCAAAATGGGCCTAATTTGGCCTTATTGGAAAATGAATGGGCTTGCTGGAATAAACAAAATTGGGCTTGTTAGGCTTCTAAAGAATGAAATAGGCTTAATAGAAAATAAAAAAAAGGGACTTGGCAAGCTTATTGGAAAATTAATGGGCTTATTAGGCGCATTAGCACAATTAATGCATTTTAAAGCCCATAAAATGAAAAAAATATATTTTGGCCCATTTAAAAAAATTAATAAAGTTTCCATATAAAAATTTTGAAAGAAATTTTTGAGAAATTTTAGGTGTAAGAAAAAGGCACTTATAAATCCCAAACTGGTAAAAATTTATGTGTAAAAATCCTTATGGTTTAAAAATATATTTCATAAAAATAAATTGAATTTCAAAAAGCTATACTCAAGCTATTTTATTAAAATATGTAAAAATATTTAGAATTTTATACTCTGAAAAATTTTACAAAGGAAAAATTTGTATTTTGGAATTAAGAAAATTCTAAAAATATGTTCAAATTTATAAAAAACGAATTAAATTCGACATATCAATCAAAATATTAAATTATAAAAATAATATAGATGAAAACTTGAAAACTTCAACAAATTTTACCTAGGAAAAATTTCACAAGCGTGACACTCACGGTGTCATCAAAATTTAATTTTAATAAATAAGTTTGATAACTTGACACCTCCTAGCATAAAATGCCAATATGGATTTTTCTTGAACATTTTTATTTCTTGAGATGAGTATTGGCATAAATACTAAAAGGATGTCAATAAAAAATTATGATGGTCAACTTCCAAAATATCACAAAAAAAAATCTAAAAAATCCCTACAAATGGGAAATTTGACCATAAAATTATTTGCAGAGATGAATCTTAAAATTTCAAAAAAAATAAAGTTAACTAATTTTTTTACCTTGATGCTCGTTTTTTATCGAGATTTATTCTCTATGACCTTTGAAATGGCAATTTTTCTAGCATGTGCATGAGTGGTCGTTTAGATATGCTTAAATAGGTCTTGAAGAAACCTTGTCTAACTAGAGAAGTCAGCCGTCGCTAGGACAATTGCCCAATTATCGATCTCGAATATGTTAGAATTACCAAAGAAAAGTGTCAGACAAAATTAGGTTACTACAGTTACCTCTCTTTGGCTGTTACTGAGAATTAGGGATAGGGCAATGACTAAATAGATAGGATTTTGTTTGGGCCATGATAAGGCCTTTTACAAAAAGTTTTTTCTTAGGCCAACTGTCTTGGTTTTTTATCTAATCAACTACATTGGGATTTCACTTTTTAATGCTAATTTCAACTGGATTGTGGCCATTAACTACTCTTGGGCTTTTAATTTTGGTGCCAATTTCACTAGGACAAAACCATTAGCTACTCTTGGGCTTTTAATATTTCAATGCCAATTTCACCAAGACAAAACCATTAACTATTCTTAGGCTTTTTATATTTTGGTGCCAATTTCACTACAATGGAACCATCAGTTACTTTTGGGCTTTTTCATTTCAGTGCTAAATTTGACTAGGCTAAGGCCATTATCTACGTTTGGGCTTTCAATATTTTGGTGCCAATTTCATAGGGATGAAACCATCAGCTACTCTTAGGCTTTAATGCAAGCCTACTTTATTGGTTTTCTACTAATTGAAAAGAACCTAGAAAAACTCTATCGGTTCTTTTGCTTAATAGAATGAAGTTAACTTAAACCTTTTTATCCTTTCTTTCATACAATCGAACAAAGATGCCATTTTCCTCTAATAGTTCCTTACCAAGTGAAGTTAACAAAATTAAATCCTACTTCACCTACTTTTCATAGGATCAAATGAAAAGGACATCTGAATTCAAAATATAATTAAGTTTAATGTTGATGAGGCCTCATCAATTTGAACCTCCATGTTGGCAAATTTTTTCTTTCTGATCTTCTCATATGATAGTGAGGCCTTATTAATTCGAATCTCATTGTTCCAAATTTCTCTTCCTCTCGATGGCTTACTGATTAAGGTTTAAATCATTAAAAGGTGATTTCATGCTTACCCATGGAAACTTTCTTTTAATATTGATTTTAAAATTTTGGGAATTGTTCGATTTTTCTAAAAAATCACCAAATATCGAATTAACAATTATCAACTTAAAGACATAACTTAATGCATTCAATAAGAGTTAACATTTCATTGTTTAAGGTGTATTTAAATACTCCTATTGAAATTATGAAAAGTGTCACAGTTCATCTAAATTCGAAGATTTATGAAACAAGATCGCCTTCTTATTCTTATTTGGAAAAGAATTTACTTGATTAAAAACTATGGAAATTCTAAATGATTTCAACCATGAATTTTCAATATCAAGGATAATAGACATGCCATCTCCATTCCATTCTTTTTTTTAAGGTTTTCTTGTGATTGATGATCAGTATTTGGGACATCTTTGGATGAGATAAGGAAAAGAATTTAATGGCATAAATAGGGTGGCACTGTAAAATTTGTCTTAAAGAAATTGATATAAAAATATCAAGGTTTATTAAGACCAAGTTCATATGGATTTTTTTTAGGAATTTCTTAAAAGGCAAACAATCAAGTTGTTACATCCTTTTAATCTTCAGATACAATAGCTTGATAGGTGTTAAAATAATGATAGTAAACACCAAGTCTCAAGGGGTTAATTTGGAAGGCCTTTAATCTGCGTTAATTTCCATGGTTAGACATAAAAGTTTTAAAGGTTATCTTGAAAGGAATCAATATTTAGGCATTTGACTCAACCTTTTGCTGATGTGATGAAATTTGGGTTTGGGATCATTTTTTAATTTACATATAAGAGCTTTTTTCATTGATGGCTACTTTTGTTGGTTTAAGAACAATTCCAAAGCCTTTAAGTTTGTTCTAGACTACATTTTTCAAGTTTTTACCCAAGAACTTTATTTATTTTTTTCTTTTTTTCTTCTTTTTTTGTTGGTTACCCCACCATGTTCTTGAGGACTCAAAAATATTTAAAAAGATTCATTTTTGAAGAGTTTCCTAAGAATGGCTCGATAGCTTAAATAGCTATGTTTGATTAAAATGGACTTTTGACAGTACAATATAAAGGCCATGGTTCATAGTTTAGAAAGTAAGGATAAGTGGGCCTAAATCAAATGTTTGATGGGTATTGAATCAATGAACATTTCCCTTCAAAAGAATTCCTGTTAGACCTACTTCTCTTTGTTAAGTTTTAAGTTTTTTTATTTTATCTTTTTTTTTCTTTATTTCTTTTTCTCCACAGAGAAACTTAAAGCTTGAACTTTATTCATCTCTATTATTGTCCTATTACAATGGGCACTTTTTTTATGGGATTTCCCCTTTTGATTTTGCTTCACTTGCACCCAATGTAAAGGGTGATCCTTGATTAGGATTTAAAAAATGAACAAATCATCAGGCTTAAAAGGGACTGTAAAGAGAATAATTTCTATATTTGTGAAAGGATAAAGAAAGATAACCATTTGTAATTTCAAACAAAATTGTTTCAATTGAAAAGCATTTTGATAGGAAAAAGGATAGTTCTTTTTTCGAAATCATTTTGAGTTTGCCAACAATAGGATGTTATAGTTAATTTTTTCTCTCTTTTTTTCTTTTTCCTTTTTTGACATTTTGGTATAATGTATGCCCCTTAACATTACGAGCTCCATAGCCATTAACAAATCTTGGTTCTAGTTGAGCTTTTAAGAAAGAAATCAAATTAGTATAGGAAAACATCTCAAATTTCACATTTTATATATCAAGCATTAGATTAAAAAGGTTTTGCCCCAAAAGAAAAGGTGTTTTTGGCTCATGTTTACTTTTGTTCTTCCTAAATCAAGGATTTGGAAGAGTTTTATGGTAGTTGTGGCAAAAAGTTATCCAAATGAAGGAAATCCCAAAATTACTATTATTATTTTAACATATGTCACACTATCAACATCTGAATCTTTTAGGAGTATAACTTGTTTATTCGACCCTCAAGAAATTAGAAAAGGAACATTTGGGTATGAAAGGTTTACGGTTGAATGTCTAGGATACTTATATTAACGAAGGTGAAAGGTTTTTCTAAAAGAGTCTAATCTAATGGTGATCACCTATCAAAATTTTTAAAATATTCTCATTATCCTAGATACCAGAAATCATTATTAAACAAATTCATAGCCTATGATAGGATGCCCAATACTTATTTATTTGAAAATTCATAATTTCTAATGGGAAAGATATAAAGTTTTAAAGTCAAGATAGAAACTGCCCTTGTTTGGCATACTAACATAAGGTTGATAACTCTCAAGTCAATCGTTCTTGATAAGCATGCACCAGTTCTTGGAATTTTAACCGGTTAGCATCCCTAAGAGCTTGTAATTTAGTCTTGAATGCATTGAAAATTTCCATGGAATGGCTTTCTACCCTTTGATGATACTCACATCTGGTGTTCGAATCATACCATTTCAAATAAAAAGATTTCCTAAGCTTTGCTTAGATAGTAGAAGATCATTCGACTCTGCCAAAGCTGTTAAGTAATGAAAAATTAAGGGTGAGGATGCAGTCTAAATGGATTTCCTTACTTTCTTGACTTTCATGGTCCTTGCTTCCACAGCTATAACTTATTGGCATTTATTAATAGGTTAATTTTCATGTCATATATGCCACTTATTGTCGCTTGGTGAGCTTTAAATTTAGCATGAATATGTATTATAGGACTAGCTCCCACATGTTAAGTACCTTAAGGTGGTTGCCTATTTACCCTTGCTAAGCTGACAATAGTATTGGTATGATATGGGACTATTTGTAAATTTATTTGGTCGAGGCTTTCCATTTTCATAGATCTTTCCTCTGTAACTTCTTTTTTTTTTTTTTTACTTTCTTAAGTGGTTTAGAGTATTTGAGGCTTTTGTTTCCCTTTCTTATTTTAGACTTGTTCCAACCTATCTTATCAAGTAGTGTTTTCTTTTTCCATGTAGTGGTCCAATGTTATTTCACCTTAAATGGAAAAAATAACTTAAATTAGTTTTCTTGAATATGCATGTGTCTTTTCAACTTTAATCTTTATCATTTTCCTTGACTGTTTGCTAATGAATAGAAAATAAATGCATATATGAATGAATAAATGAACAAATGGATGAATAAGTGAATGAATGAGGTGGCATATGGTGAAACAAATTAGGTGTCAAGCAGTTGGCTAAGTATTAGACTAGAGATTATTGTAAGGGCAAAAATCTGAGGAATCTAAGTCATAATTCAACACCATTGTTTTATTAACCAAACACTCTATTTACAAGATTCAAAAAGAAAAAGTAACAAAAAGGTTTGCTACTTTTGCAAACACTTCATTTTTCTAGCTATGTTAATGTTTCTAGGGAGCCTTTATAGATCCTTATCATTCTTTTGAACCCTATATTTACAAAGCCAACCAAGTAGCCAAAAGGTTATCTCAGTGATCACCTCATTTCCTCAAATATTCTAATGCCTTTAATAATGCGGTGGAAGTTTAGCAACAACATTTGACCTTGGTTTGACCCGGATTATGCTAGCATCAAAGATCTTGAACTTTTTTTGAACACATGGCATTTTTTTATGTAATGGCCACGTAACCCCACATGGTATTTGCAATATGCATTGATGTCATACCATTTAGGATAAGGGGTTTCATAAGGAGAAATATGTATAAGAATAATGAGCTAAGCCTGGAACAAAAGAAAGTATAATTCTTTATAGTTTAATAGGAGCGAATCAAATTTGCTCCTTTGTGGTCTTTTCTCATTATGAACACCAAAAGATGATGGGGTAGAGTTGAGAAAACCCATAGGATTTAAAGACAGGCTTATCTTCATATATGCAAAGTTAGGCATCTTTACTTATATGAATAGACCAGGGATTGGAATCTTCATCTCGTGGTATACTCGATCCAGTCTTTGAGTTTTCAAATGTGAAAGGTTAGGTTAAAGGTGTTGGTGATTCTTAAGGATCACTTAGAATATCTTTGAAAATTTTTGTCAATTTGAATAATTGTTCCTTTATTTCTCAGATCTCTATCCTATTCCTTTGACTATTCCTTTAAGGGTATTTATTCATGCATCCAATCAATCTCTTGGACTCTAATTATCTAGATTTATTAAAGATAAGGACGCTCATAGACAAGGCTTCTTTTTTATCTCATACGAACTCTCAACCTTTTTTATTAGTATCAAGCTAATTTTTTATTCCTCGAACTTCATGTCTAAACAATCTTCAATGTCAATGTCTTAGTCCTTTAAATGTAATAAGTGGAATAGGTTTAACACACAATGGAAATTATGAATGAATGAGCATATAAACAAATGAATATGTGAACCTTGTAGATGCAAATGAATTTACAAGTTTCAATGGAATACAGGTATCATGCAAAAATTGAAAAGAAAATATCCTAATACTATCTTCACTCTTTTCTTTAGCAAACTCGAAGCCTTTAAAAATTTAATCAATCTGATTTTGATTTTGATTTTTTTCTTTTGTTCTCTTCCTTTTTTTTTATTATTTTCTTGACTTTTTTTTTCATTATATTATTTTTTTTTGAAAAGAGAGGTTCATGTTTTTTTCCTTTTTTATCTTAAAAAAGAATTACTGAAGTCATTTTTTCTGGTTACAGAATTTTTTTATTAAAAGTGAAATAGCAACTACCAAAATTTGCTCCATGAAAATTAATCACAATATGGCAAATCAAGGCAAGAAATAAATAAAATAAAAATAAAAATTTATCATAGCAACACAATGTACATTTATTGCTATAAAAAAATTAAATTATAAAAGTAAAAAGTTGGAAGCATTCCCCCATATGTACCTAATTCAGTAAGTTCTAAAATTAGGTATTGCTTTAAATAGGTAAGGCCTTTGTAGTTCATTACATGAAGCTCGGGCTTATATAGGTTCTCAAATTGTTCCTTGACTCTAAAAAGAATTGATGAGGTACCTTAATCCTTATCCATCACAGGTTCATGTTTGATAGGGTCAATTCAAGTGGGAGTATCTTCCATGCTATAATAAGGCTAGCACCTCGATAGGCATAGGAATTTGCACCCAATAGGTTTTTCATTAGCCTAGACAGAGGCTAACACCTCAAAAGGTAGAGCCATTACACTCCTTTCTAAAATATTAGGTAACTTATGCTGCTTCCATATGCTTGGAGAAAAAATCTAATGGTATGCATGTGTATAGTGTGTGTAGGGCAACAAAAAAACCTTTTATGACTTGACTTTTTTGAAAATAAAAAAAATCCTATCCTGTATATATGCTCCTTAGAAATAACACTACAAAAAAAAAAGTTAGTGAAAATATGAACAATATATACCATAAGTTCCATATAAATCAAAAAAAGAAAAAAATTTTCCTTTGGAAATATCGGGAATTATAATTATATACTAGTTGAAACCTAATTAATCGAAATTTAGCTAACAAATAATTGATTTTAGGCCTAACTCTCTAACCTATCCCCAATGGAGTCACCAAGCATATGCCCAACATGGCCGAGATATGAACCCTGATAGCTTGACTTAAAACTCCTATAAATATCTATATATCATCATTTATTATTTTTTAGGGGCCATATCATTATTATTTTTATTATTTTCAAGTTTGGGGACCAAGTCGTTGAGATGAATTGCTCACTTGATTTAACCCTAAATATTTATTAGGAAATGACCATTTATCTTGGAGCTACCACAAATTTATTTTGACAAGGTGAGATTAGTCACCTATTTGAGTCGTATTTTAAGGGTTAAGAAACCCTTTAAAACAAACTCTGAGATTTGTGATAATACTAGAGATTATTTGAAAGGGTTTAAGAGTCAATTACAAATACGAGTAGGAATTGATCCCTTTCATAATGCCCAAAAATTAGTACGTTATTAATTATGTGTTAACTTAAATTTTGATCTTTATTCAGTTTCAATGTATGATATTTCATTATAATTCCTATATATCAAAATAAAATTTTATGAAATAGATTTATTATTCTGTATGAGAAAATTGGTTCACAATATTTTAAAAATCAAAATATCTTTCATACCTCATCGAGGAGCTGAAGGAACATGAGTAGTTTTCTTATTACCTTTTTTGTACCCTATCGAAGACCTTGAGGAATATAAGAAGTTTCAAAAGATTAAAATATCTTTCATATCCTATTGGAGGATTGGATGAATATGAAAGCTTTTATTTCTTTGAAATTCATAAAAATATCAATTTTCTCCCTTTCAAAAGGATATCTCATTCTTAAAATAATCTATGATACCCCTTGTATATGCTAGGAGAAATTCCACCTACTACTTTAACTCAAAAGCATTGTCTTAAATTTAAAATTTTTGATTTTAGAATAAAACTTATCCTAGGCACCCCTAAAGTACACCTTCAACCTAGAAGCATCCTGGTGATTCTGAAGGACTCGATTCTAAGGTAACTTACCTGAATGTCCCTAAGGTATACCTTTGATATGAAAGTGCCCCCAGTAACCTAAAGGACTTGATATTATCGTAAAAGGATGAATCTATTCCTACTATGTACCTTCGACATGAAAGTATCCCAATGATTACAAAGGACTTGATTCTAATTCAAATTACTAAAATACCTTTAGCGTGTACCTTCAGCATACAAGTATCCTGGTACTTTAAAAGATTCGATAATGATTATACAAGGGCGAACCTATCCTTATTATGCACCTTTGACGTAGTAGTATGCTAATAATCATAAGGGACTCAATTCTAATAAAAATTACGATTGCACCATTAAGGTGTACTTTTAATATAAAAGTATCCCGATAACCTTAAAAGACTTGATAATATTATGGAATTGCAATTTTACCCTAAATAGGTAACTTGGATATCAAATATGACCTAAAATGCAAAAATTACTAATAGGCCCCTATATTTATCGAAATTGCATTTTAACCTTAAAATGGCTAAAAATACAAGAAATATTCCTACATGACCGAAATAACCTAAATGGGTAATTTGATGTGAGAAAAGACCCTTTTGACCTTACTATGCAAGGGTTTACCTAAAAAGTCACTAAACACTTAATTTTGCGAAATATTCTCTATATGAAAAATAAAACAAAATCAAATATTAAATATATCAAAATCAACATCAAAATTTTAGTAAAAATCATAATGATCATTCGGCCAAGCACTTTTGGCCTTGGAATAATTTTTTTCTTTTTACACAAACAAGTCTTTAAAGTTTTTAAAAATTACAAAAAGGTCTCTAATGGATTAATAATGTATGAAATGCATTCAAACATGTTAAAATTGCATGAAAGATACCCCTGAAAGTCTATAAGTGATTTGGCCAAGCTATATGGCCTTAGAAAAGATTTTTGCAAGTTTTGCAATTTATTTCCTACATGATTTAAACTCAAAATTAAGCATCAAACACATCACAAAAATCATGGAAACCATACTAGAAGTCACAAAATGCATTTGGCCAAGTATAGGTGGCCTTGAAAATTTTTTTAGTTTTATAATTTAATCCCTGAGTTTTCTGTAATTACTAAATAGCCTAAAAATCAAGAACATCACCAAATCAGCCTTATTGGGTTTGCCAAGCATGTAAATACTCTTCCAAGGCCTTAAAAATTTTGGGAAAATTATTTTTTGGGCATTTATAAGTTTTGAATATTGCAAAATTATCCAAAATACCATAAAACCAAGCATTGTACAATAAACAAAAACAATTATTTTCTCCATATAATTTCATAAATATCAACATAAATACATGTCCTAAATTTTTTCAAGCTTAAATATGCATGAAATCATGAAAAATAATGAATGGATTAACATAAAGCAACATGAAAATGCCAAGGAAAATAACATAAAAAATATATTTATAAAATAAATATCATTGCCACAAATAAACATGAATTATATTAATGACAATCAACTTAATTTAAAGAAAAACATAATATAACAACTAAATTAATAAACTTTGATCATAGCTTTCATACTTCTCCTTTCAACATGGATTAAAATCCATGAGCTCAAGTAGTCACAAAGTTCACTGAAATGATGGAACAAGTTTGAAATGAACAAAATCAAAAGTTTGTTAAGTGAATTTACCTAAAATGCTTGAAAAACTTTTTTAAAAAAAAAAAAAAAACTAGGTTTTTTGGTGTTTTTCTTAGATGGAAGCATTAAACTTCATTGTAAAACATCTTCCCCGCATTTAAAGAGGGAAGGTTTGGCCAAGAGGGGATGAAATCCCTCTTGGGCGAATGGCAATTAATTTTTTTCCTTTTTTATATTTTTATTTTTTAACTAATATTATCTGTTTTAGATTTTTTTATAAGAATTAATTAATAAGTTTTCTCCTTTTTTGTGATAACATGTTGAGTCACCTAGCCTAATATTAGGCTTTATAAATTATTTAGATTGTATTAACCTTAAGATAAATTTAATACTGATTAGATTAGTTCTTTTATAACCAAATTATCACATTATAAAATTTAAATAAATATATACAAATTATCAAAAATGTATGAATAAATAAAATTATAATTGCAAATTTTTTTAAAAAATTAAAATGGAAAGACTAAATTGTGAAAAATTACACGTTATGAATTAAAGAAATAAAATTATGAATTTAATCACCTAAAAGGCTCAATTAAATTTTCATATAAAAATTTTGGATTCGAAAGAATTAATAAAGATTTTGGATAGACAAAAAAATTATTGGGCTTTGTTGTAAATTCAAAATGGGTTTTATTTGGCCTTATTCAAAAATTATTGAGCTTGTTGAAATAAACAAAATTAGGCTTGTTGGACTTATAGAAAATGAAATAAGCTTGATAGAAAAAAAAAAAAGATGAGCTTGGCAAGTTTGTTGGGCTTGTTGGAAAAATTAATAGGCCTATTTGGCCTATTAGCAAAATTAATGGATTTTAAAGCCCATAAAATAAAATAAAAATATTTTGACTCTTCTAAAAACAATAAAATTAATAAAGTTTCCATACAAAAATTTCAAAAGAAATTTTTAAGAAATTCTATATGCAAGAAAAAGGCAAGTAAAAATTTTAAACTTGTAAAACTTTACAAGCAAAAATCCTTATAGATGAAAATTATACTTCATAAAAATAAATTGGTAATTTTGAAAATCTATATCCAAGCTATTTTATTGAAATATGTTAAAATATTTAGAATAATATACTCTAAAAATTTTTACAAAAACATTTTACAGATAGGAAAAGTTCATATTTTGGAACCAAAAAAATTTTAAAAATATTTTTAAATTTATAAAAATAAATTAAATTCAACATATTACTCAAAATATTAAATTATAAAATAATAAAGATGAAAACCGTAAACCAAGAACGAATTATACCAGAAAAAATTTCACAAGCATGACACTTACGGTACTGTGAAAATTTTAATTTTTATAAATTTGATAACTTGACACCTTATATTATAAAATGCAAATACAAATTTTTTATTAAACATATTTTATTTTTTGAGATGAGTATTGGCACAAATACTACTCGGGTGTTAATAAATATATTTTACAGTCTGCTCTCAAAATTTCATGAAAAAGTCTAAAAAATCCCTAAATATGGGAAATTCGATTGCAACATTTTCTGTAAAGATGAATTTTAAAGTTTAAAAAGATTAAAGTTAAAAAAACTAATTTTTTACCTTGATTCTCCTCTTTTTGTTTGAGATTTCTTTAAAAAAACTAATTTTTTACCTTGATTCTCCTCTTTTTGTTTGAGATTTCTTCTCTACGATCTTTAAAATGGTGATTTTTCTATCATGCACAGAGGTGGCCATTTAGATATGCTCAAATAAGTCTTGAAAAGACCAAGTTTAACAAAAGAAGGTCAATCCTCATCGGGATGATAGCCTAATTATCGATCTCAAATATTTTAGGATTACCGAAGAAAAGGCTCAGACAAAATTAGGTGTCTAAAATGGTTTCAGTATGTTCTTTATAGAACAAGACTTGTTTTTCTGCCTATTCAATTAACCTCAATAGATTAGGTGGCCTAATGCTCTTTTTGAAATCTTTATCAGGTTTGACCTTGTTAACGCAGATTGGTCGCTCAAAATCAATTTTTGAAATCTTAACAAGAATATTCATGTCTTTTTCATTTAGGTACCTAAAAAAATGGAAAAAAAAATACATGTGGAAAAAATATATGTAGAAAGGTCTACGGATTAATAAGAAAAATGAAAATGAGACATAAAAGATCTTAGTTATTTTTATTAATAATACTTAATAAAAGTATGCCTATATAAATGATCCTACATTGTTCTTGGGTAGAAGCATGTAGGCTTGGTCCATAACATTACTTTAAATCAAATTTAAATAATACAAGAGTTTTTTTTAGTCTAAACAATCAAATTAAATCCTGGAGGGCACAAACTAGTTTCATTGTCTGTTGCTAACATCCTTGGCTCATTGATTGCATTGATAGAGAGATATATGAGTGCCTTACTTAATGTGGTCATAACATTATAGAAGCTGGTATTTCCTCCCTAATCCCAGTTAATGCACCCTTCCAAACAAAAGCTTTCTTATATCAGTGGAAACATCATAGGTTCCCGTCTAAAGTTTTGACACAACAAACAGGCCATCTTCTTTTCACTATTCTTCTGAGCTTGCTTTTTTTTTAATGCAATGCATTCAGATTGAACTCTAAGCCCTTCTTTTTAATTTGGTTGATGACTTTTAGAGCTTTGGCAATTCCTTGAAGGCATTTTCCAAGTGTTTTCCTGGTCTGGGCACTCTTCTCAATAGTCAACTTAAGACCCATATAGGTATTCTTCGATAAATAAGGCACAAACATTAGCAAACATTTGTTGACATAAATGGCATTGACAAACTCAAATGAATGAAAAGAGAATTCCAGAGCATTTTTATTGGGCTCAATATATGGAGCATTAGTCAAGGTAGTAGCAAAAATGTCCAGTTCTCTATCGATACTGATAAGTTTTTTATTAATGACAAATTTTAATTTGTAATGTAGTGATAATGGTATTTCCCTTATAGAGTGGATCCAAGGTCTTCCTAGCAGGTAATTATATGATGGAGCAATGTCTATGACATGGAAGTCTATTTCATAAGTGCATGAGTTAGTTACAGTAGGATGGTGATATTTCCCATAACCTCTTTGCATGTCTTATCAAACGCTCACATGATCATGTGATTTTGCTTAACGGACACATTGAAGGAGAGCTTTTTCAAATAAGATATGGGCATTTTATTTAGGTCGACCTATTATCAATGAAAGCCTTTGGCAACATGCTACCTTTGCAATAGCTAGTGATGTGGAAAGCTTTATAATTTCCTTTCCCTTTATGAGGGATCTCATTATCACTGAAAGAAATATAGTTGTTGGTAATGATATTGCTTACCATCTGGTCTAAGATACCTATGAGCATATCATAAGGCATGTTTGCTTTATTCAAGACTTTTAAAAGGGCATTTATGTGTGCCACAAAATCTAAAAGCAATGAAAGTATTAATATCTTCATCGGTTGTTTGTTCAACTGGTTAGCAATATTGTAGTCACTATGTTTAATGAACTTGAGGAATTCTATAGCTTTTATTTCACTCATCGACTCCTTGATGGCTGTCAGCTATAACTTTTTTAACATTGCTTTTTATGCTTGAGTGAAAAGGTAGTGTGCTTTTTCTAAGTCTCACTTTTGAATGTTGTTAGGGAGTAACATCAACCACCATAAGTTAGGTGGCTTACCTTTAAGAAGTCAATATTAACGGCTTACTGACTGGACCCTATAGTACTTATAGTTTTGCTTTCTTTCCTCCAGGGAACTACTTTATCTTCTTTGTAAGGAAAAGAGGATGAGAGTTGAATGATCATTTTTGATTTGGACTAAGTAAGGGCAGCCTTGACATCAAACCGGTTGGCAAATGAGACTAATGGCCTCTCGACCCCATGGAGATTATTTTTCCTATCTTTTTTTATGGTATTAACAAAAGTGTTCATGCCTTCATCTTTTTCCTCATAAACTTGATTTTTAAGTAGTCCATCATCCCTTGAACAATTCTTATGAACTTCGAACAGTATATTAATGTGTGCCCCATCTGTATTGGCAATAAAAGATTCAACAGGTTTTTTATTCTGACTTTCGATTCCTATCACTATCCCAACTTTCACAAAGGCTTGCCATACTTGTTTATTGATGTCTATACCTTTTGGACAATCTTTTTGCCTTGTAACTCTTCCTATTAATCACAACATTCACTCTCGACTTGCATGGTTTAAAAGTGACTTAGCTCTAATGTATAGTCCATGCCCTTGTTTGACTTTGATTATATCTTACTATGCACTTCCTTTTAAAAGACATGCAGTTCTTAATGAAGTGGCCTTGTACCTTGGTATGGTACTCACAATAGGCATTTTCATCATATCGCGTATGATCTCAAATTTATGAACATCAGGGCCACCAATTGGCCTACTAATAAGTGAAAATAAATCTCCTTATGGGAATAATGGAGCGACTCAAAGTTTTCACTCTTTCAGGGTGCCTATTGGTTCTTAGAGGTCTAGCATTGTTCGTATTGAATGGTTGAGCACTCTAAATTATGTCCTAGATAGGTTTGGTGCAAAGCTTATTGTAGGGTTGAACTTGTAGAGTAGATCGATTGTGGCATTGGTTAGTTAAGGTCAAAGCCTAGATAGGCCATGTGGGATAGTACATATTCTGTGTCAAATACAAACTGTACATGAACTTAGCCAAACTCTTACTGATGGCTTTTACTTTTTTTTCTCTTTGCCCTTGGTCATAGACTTTTTAGCTGAGCTAATGATTCTTCACCTGATTTTTTGCCATTTTTATGGCATTATCAATCATCTCACCTAACATGACCATGCTAGCTAATTTCTTTATTGCATTCTCTGCTAGCTTATTATAGTAGGGAGCTTATAAAATATTGACAAACATGATTGTCATTTTTTTTAGTCAGGGGAGGGTAAACCTGAGCAACTTTTTCTCTTTATTTTTTTAGTGTACCACCTAAAGGTTTTAGTTGTTTTTCTTTCCATATTCATGAGAGAAAAGCAATTTTGGGCCTAGTCGAATATGTGCTTTATTGATCTAGGAAAGCACGAGCTAAGTCTACCCATGTTTGAGTTCTAATCGGTCAAGTTTTATATACTAACAAGTGGTTGCCCTATTAGGCTTTTCATTCTCTTCATACACAACTATCTTCCTACAATACATGCACAAGTGGGCTATCAGATCTATTATATTATTATATTTTTCAAAATTTGATAACTTGAATTTAGGTAGGATGATGAGATTAGAGACCAAACCTAAGGATTTGGCATTTATAATCTCAAATTTGTGACTTCTTTTAATGACCTTGAGGCACTTCTCTACTAACTAATACTTATTCATATCTTTAATGGTTTCAGAAGACTTGGGATTTTTTGCCTTTACTTAGTCTACCTATTCATAAAGGTCTGGTACTAAAGGTTTTGATGGCGAAGGGCCCTTACCCTGATATTCATGAGCCAAATAAGGTGTTTATGCTAGGTAGATAAATGGTTAAACTGGTGGAATTAGCACTACCAAAGGTTGTTATTCATGTAATGCCCCTTTATGAGCTTTGATGGCTTCGGTACCAGCGTTCATATCAATCTTGATATTAGTCAGGCCTTTACCATCTCAGCATGTTTCTAATGGCTTAGTTTACTCTATTATTTGAGCTAAAAATGTCTTATTCTTTCAAACAATTTGTTCCTAAGATTCCCCTATACATGAGTTTAATTATTCAATATAAGCCTGATGGTCATTTTCCATAGCTTTCCGATGTTTAGAAGTGTTATATTGTTGACAAGTGCAAGGTTCTAGTTTCACATCACCTTGCACTTTTAGATTATTATTGAATTACAATTTTATGGGATGTCATGAATATGTTTAGTGAAATGATGATATGTACGAAATCATGGCAGTAAGTGTTTATTGATATAAATAAATGAATAAAGTAGAAGAAAAATTAAGTTAGTTATGCAAAGGTGAGAGTGACAATTGGATTGCAAGACAGCTTCACCAATAATATCTTTCATATAGTAACAAAATTGTTTGATTAAACATGATTACATTCGAAAATGTCTAACAAAATTACATTGGCTAATCACATGTTTAAGGAAATACAACAACTTCTATTCATGGTCTTTAATTAGCATGATATCTCATCTTAAAGACTTGGCTACCTGAATTATGCCATCAAGCTCTACTTGGGCTACTTGAATTTGCTTGGTAAAATAGCAACAGTGGTCTTAATAATTCTGATGTGCTTGATCAACCATCTGTTGCCATTTCCATCCTTATTGCTTCAAGGCTTTCATTAGCTACTCAATATGCTCCTAATGAGTTTGTAGAGATTGTTCAAAGTCTTGAATCTTGAGTGCTAAGACTTTATTCTCAACCTTGTCTGCTCTGAAATCTCATGCTGAAGCTTCAAGATGTCTATTCCTTTTTTTGGTAGGTTAATGCAAGGGTGCTAGCCCTAATAAACTTTTCCCTATTCACTTTGGCCTTGTTTTCCATTGGCTTAGCTCTTTATCGAGGGCTACAAACTCTACCTTCCACTCTACTAATGACTTACCGATGCATAGGTACTTATTTCCTCTTCAAAGTGCCAAGTAGTTTTTTAGACTTTTGAGATCTTTCTTGACATGGTCTTTGTCTTTGACAACCTGATCCATTTCCCTATCCCATATGTAGATGTTTGTTTCTAGTTTACTCTTTTTCTCATTTAAATTAGTAATTTCCATGGCAAAGGTTGCACTTTCTTGTTCAAATTCTCACTTAAGCAGTTGATCTTAGAAAGAGACTCACCAATCGAGACTTAGGCTATCATAACATCGAATAGCAACAAGCTATTATTGATACGATGAATCCTCCACTCATCATATCTTAAAGTCATGTTGCTTCCTTTCCAATACATCTTCATGCAATGGACTTGCCTTCAAGCACAGATGGTTAACTAGATTTTTTACTTGTATTCAACTTTACCATAGTCCAAGTCCTAATACTTGAGATCTTGAATGAATGAAATGAAATCCTAGCACTAAAACTATTGTAGCACTAAGAGAGGTGTGTAGCTGGTACTTCCCCATAGTCCTATAAGTGGCACATAACTATGATCTCCATATCTGTATATGATTAATTGAGAACAAATCTAAGGAGCCTTCAATGTAACCTTTTCTCTTTTGAGATTTTGAAACTTTTTGACCCACTATTCCTTGGACTTATCTTAAGGCCATTCCTTTATAAGGACCCTTGAAAGAGGGTTGAGTTAGGCAAAAAGTTTTGCAACATTCTTTTCTATTCGACACAAAAGTGATTGATGAGACAAATGTAAAAAAAAAAGGTGTATCTAATGAATCGAC
The DNA here is from genome assembly GCA_038381775.1 of Adansonia rubrostipa. Taxonomy (NCBI): domain Eukaryota; kingdom Viridiplantae; phylum Streptophyta; class Magnoliopsida; order Malvales; family Malvaceae; genus Adansonia; species Adansonia rubrostipa. The sequence continues at coordinate 1,455,162 of JBBYHM010000009.1, read as the reverse complement.
CTATCTATGTTTTCTTGCAAAACTTGAAGGCTCGAATGATCTTTGCAAAAATGATGGGCATAGGGTTAATTACAGCACAACCAAGAAAAGCAATCTATGATTGTCGCCTCCATATAGCCTAAGGTTTTAAAGAATATAACCATTTCATATATTGCTAAAGCACAGATATCCTAAACTTTTCTGGCATCGATGAGACTCACTATTACTTCTCTTAAACTAGCCTAGGAAATGCACTTCCTATTTCCCTTCACTTTAATGTGTCCATCATCCATAGCTCCATCGCTATAAGGATCTATGCTAATCTCTTCTTGAAAGGTGGTGGCTATAACACTTGGCAGTATATCCTATCGGACTTAGCCCTTTCAACTCAATCGATGCTATGTATCTTTGACGATGGGGACCAAATCTTCATGATTAAAAGTGAAGCATTAGTACATTGGATTCTAGAACTGTGATTTTACTTGAAACAAGCTTAGACCTAAAAAAACTTGGAGTAAGAGGGTTTTGTCCCTATATCTCTTCATGAATGACTTATTCTTGGCATTACTCTAACTAGCCTAAATACATTTTAGATCTTGCCAATCATTTTAACACTACCCACTCTTGACCCTTCCGTGCATCATTAAGACATAGCCTAGCTTAAGAATATCCCTATCTTTGTGCCGTCAACTTTTTGACCACACTCTAACTTCTTTGAAAGACTTAAGAATGGAAATAGGTTCTTGCTCCATGCCAAACACCCCTTGCTAAACACTAGACCTTTAGCCAATTATCCCATGATGATGATTAGGATGACATGATGCATACAACATCAAAAACAAAAAAAAAAGAAATAGATTAGTTATGAAATGATGACAATAAATAATGAACAAAAGAATAGGAATGAAAATAAATAAAAAAAATTGTCATGACAATAGGTGTTATAGTGCCTAGGGGCAGAAATGATAGTTGTAAATGTTATGACAATTTAAGTATACGCAGACAACATAATGGTGTGTCTGGGTTAAAATTACCTTTATTGAGGTGATATGGTACCTCTGAGGGTAAAACAAATAGGTCAAGTTAGGATAGTCTTTCATTAGCATCTATGGTGGGTATGCATTAAGTCATCGTTCAAACAACATAATGGCTTAATCGGTTGGATATGACTCATTTTAGGTTGATAAGGTGCTTTGTTAGTGATGACATTCACTTGTCACCACTCATTTATTAACAAAGATTAGCTATCGATCGAACAATATAATAGCATGCTCTAGCAAAATTATGAAATGTAAGATGTCTCTTATGAACTGAGATGGCAAATAAGGGCAATGATGTTTGCTTATAACACTTACATAACTACAGTCCGTAAGAGTAAAGATAAAAAGTGTTTCCCTAAGTGTTCTTATTTTTCGAGTTATTCTAGCAGCATTTTGGTAGGGTTTGACATGATTTGGCTTATATGGCTTATTATATGGAGTTGGTTGACATCTATATTGGTATTTGAGTCATTCTTCTATTTGGTGAGGACAGTCTGCGCACCCTGATGCTAGGCATATCACAGGCTAGGTGGAACCGGTTCGATTTGGTGGATATATTTTCCTATGTAAATGTAGAGGGTTACTCACGAGAGACATAGATAATTTACAACCCAAAAGTTCTTGCTATGCTTAGGCAAAAGGTTATTTACAAAGCCAGATAGCTCACTTCTTCCTAATATTTAGGATACTAATCTCACCATGGAGTTTGGTAAAAATCTAATATAAATGTAAGTGCAAAGTGTGTGTCAGGGAAACAATCAAACCTTTCACTTACCCCTTATTAGTATACTTATCATATTGATATTTATTTAGGAACAAGGCAGCTCCTGAAGATCAAAAGACAAAAATCTTGACAGATAAAAGATTATTAAACAAAGATGTAAAGGGATTATAGTTAAATAATGACCAAAGTTGGAAAAACTACGAACCAATCAATTCATAGCTAGTTGTAGGCCTAACTTTCTAAATTGTCCCAAATGTAGTTGCCAAGCTATCATGACAAGCCTCGACAATTGAAATCACTCAAATAAAGCACACGTGACTTAAAAAATCGGGTGCCTTTAGGATATCCCTTAATCAAGATTTGGATTAGGCATAATAAAGAGAGTGTAAAAGGAAAAGTCATCAGACAAGTCGCTTGTATAGCTGGTATTTGCTAGTCACCACGAAGTAGCCAAAGACTTGGAGTTGCCACCAATCATGTTAGGCCAGGGATGACCAAACACCTAATTAAATTAGTACCTTGAGTTACAAAACTCAAAGAACCAATTTTATGGTCTATATGCACCAAAGTTCATTCTAAAAGCATTCGGGTGTTAGTTACACCTAGGAAGGTACTAACATCCCTGCAACACCTAATATTTGTACTTACTAGCTATGTTTTAGCTTGGTTTTGGTTTTCTTAGTTTTGACTCAGGATTATTTTGATACAATCCCTTTTTAAGGCATCGACTTCTATAAAATACTAGATCTGAGTTTTAAAGAATATTTGAATCTCTTATGCAACCTAAAGATGGTGGGGAAGTTAAAGATTTTTTACTAAAACTAATCTCTAAATTCAATTCTTTTGAAAATTGAATATTTCATGCCAAGCACTAGAGAGATACTAATAGAGCATTACCTTTTAATTTTAGAAAATAATTTGGAAATATGAGAGTGAAATAGACATCACAAAGTGAAATAGATATCATAAAAAACTATGTTAGTCAGATGAAATGAATGTAGTAAGTATTGCACAAAAATGAACACACAAAAACATATAAAAGGAGAGATGTCGAGATGTATCTCATAATCATCTTTCATTATTGAGGAATAACTAGAATAACAATTTTAAGATGCATTTGGACTTGATGGTCACTTGAGTTATAGGAAAAAGAGATTTTGGTTAAAAGATTTTGGGATGTCCAAGAGAAAGAATTTTGATTTTGAGTGAAGTCTGAAAAGCAAGATTGGAGTATCCCTTTAAAAATAGAGTTGGAGTATCGCCAAAGATAAAAACTTAAGTAATTTTTTAAAAATGGAGTGTTTTTGGTGAATATGGATTTTAGCTTAAAATTGGTCATTTAAAATAAATGATAAGATTAATGATTCTTCTTTTAGGCCTTGATCCAAGCCTAATAGGGCTCATTTTTAGCTTGTGACTCCATAAAAAGAGTTAATCTGATTTGCTTTGAGGCATTTGAATGCCTAACAAAGCTAGTAAGTACAAATTCAATTAATTTTTCCAAGGCCAAAAAATAGGGGACAACATCACGCTATCCACTTTCTTAAATTTTTTTTCTAGCTTGTTCGAAGGCTTTAGGGGCAATTAAGGTGAAGGATTAAAATAAAAATATCCTAAAAATAAAAAAAATCCCTTTCTAAGTGGAATTAATTATGAATTTGAATTTGAGTCAGTACCGCCAGCATGTGTAATGGAAAAGGTGCAATAGACTTTGAAGAATCATCTTGGACTTATTCAAAATCATTAAATCACAAAAAATACCTCTCCAAAAAGAAATTTTTTAAAATTTTTAGGTAAGATATTTAAAAAAATCTAGAAAAATCATTTAATGGGTAGAAATGGCCCAAACAGAACACTAATCACTGATTTAGGGGTTTTAGATAACAAAAGTTTGAAAAATCATAATTATCTTATCCGAGCATGTCTAAGTGCAAACATGGTACCATTAAAAGGTAATTCGATGCTTTTTAAGGGAAAAATATCAAAAAATTTAAGAAAAATATTTTAAGATTCTGAAATGATTTTTCAAGTATGGCTATAGCACTACCAAGGTTTAACTGGGAGTTTCTTGGTTTTTTTTCAGGTTCCCTAGAACTAGGCTCCGATTATAGACATCTGAGCATTCCATGGTAGAGATTGTTAGTGATAGTGGCTTAATAAGCTCATTCAAACAATCTCAGAGTAATTTGGGATGATGGAATACTTGTTAACCAAGCCATTAGTAAGGGTTACTAGAGCTTTAGATCAAGAAATAAAAACTTAAGGACAAGAATAGCAAGGATATTTTCCTTTCAAAATTAGAATATTTAACTTAACCATTAATCCAGACATGGAAAGCTTGTTTTATCCCTAAGATTTGAGGATCTTTTAGAGAAAACATTAAATTCATGTTAATCTTCATTTATTAAAGGTAACATAAACTTAACTAAGGGTTTTTTTGAAAACAAAATTTTTTTGCAAGTATCATATGGGCATTTTAACAAACCCATGATAAACTAAATATAATAGACGCATTAAACATGAGCAAACATCCAAAACAACAAGGTGTCTCACATATAATTGATTAAAAACATGCTAGACATACATCAAAATGCATGGTCATACTCATAGCATGCTAAGATGAACCTTTAAACATCAAATGAGCATGTGAAAATGAATGAATCATAGCAAAAAAAAATGAAAAGGGGTTGTTTTGATGGAAAAATGAGACATGGCATTTTTTATCATCCAAACATCATCAAGGCATTAAAAACATCACCTAGATCCTAAAACTACCATAACCAAGGCTGCAATAATGTGTGCAAGTCCTAGGAAAGGTCATGGCAACATGAATGGCTCACTAAGATGATGCAAATAATGAAAACTGAAAATAAATGGAGCAAGGGAAGGAAAATACACTAAGAAGCCTTAAACTTTATATTTTCCTTTAAGCAAAAAATAACTTCAACTTTGATCTTACTTTTCTCTTTCTTTTTACTATTGATTGGCAAGAAAGGAAGGAAGAGAAAAAGCTTTTTGGTTATCGTATCAATGGAGGGGAATTTAGAGGGTGAAAATGAAGGGCAAAGGAGGTTTTATAAGGGCTTTAAGAGGAGCCAAGAGGGAGCTACGGGAATAATAAAGAGAAAAGTGTTTTAAGGCTGAAGTGATATGGTTGTATTCCTTTTTGATAAGTATCAAAACTACATTAAATATGTCCACATTTCATCTATTAAAATGAGTTAACAAAGAGGGCATTTGGCATGTACCATTTGATAAGGTCATTTGATAAGATCATGGTACTAGGAGGTGTACATACAATATTTGATTGGTTAATCTTCATTGTTGTAGGCAAAGTAGTCATGCATGAGCTAATAAATGAATAATCCCATCCTTGCCCTTCATTAAAACAAATTTTAATAAGAAATGTCCTTTTCTCTAAAATGTGTTAATTCAATGTAAATTCTATGCGATATGAATGGGGCTATGTCTGATATTGGATGATTTTTGGTGCTAAAATCATGGCCAAGTTCATGTTTTAATGCAATAGGGCCAAGGGCTGAAAGATGCCATGAACTAGGCAAATACACAAGATGTATCAACACATTGCATATTGTAGTGATATATCTAGGCAAAACCTAGAATTTATTAATACAATAAAGATGGTATCAATTGTATCGATACATAGCAGGATTTATCGATATAATCATTTATGTATTGATACATTTTGGTCAAAAATCACGATTTTAGCCATAACATAAGCTGTATCGATACAATTGGCTCATGTATCGATACATTGACTATGTATCAATAAATTGCCCTTATGTATTGATACAAACAGTGGAATTCTAAATTTTGATGATTTGAAGGCCTTGTATCAGTACATATAGGCTATGTATCAATACATACATGTAAAAATATGGATTTTTCACACCTTTGACTCCCTAAATACTTTATCTTAGCAGAAATAATGGAGAACCAATTAGTGCTCCTTTGAGTGACTCTGATAGTGTCTCAGATGATGACCTCTGATTTTGGATGTTAGCTTGGACAAAAAAAGAGTGTCTACACATATGATTCATGGTATAACCAAAATCACCCTACCATAAGCATCCATTTATTATGGACCCATTTGTTATGGAATCAAAGTATGTCACTCCTTATATGAGATGACCTTATGTCACAAGGATCACTCATGGTGAAATACTAATGAAACACTCATGGTGGGTCATGTTCAGTGAACTTATTACCATGACAAGCACCCAAATATTATCCCTAAGTACCTATACTTCAGCTAAAAGATTGGTTGGATGCATCATATGCATGGAGGCTTAACATATACCCGTCTTTGTGCATTGTCAATGCCCTATTTTGATAATAAGATGACTAGGAATGGTTTTAGAAACATAACTTTGATACATAGGGACTCACAATTGTAATCCTTTACAACTCCCTTGCGAGGTATGTTTCGTGGGCTTTATTTACTTAAGATATTTATAACAATTATTCAATGAAATCATATGGATAAAGAAATACCTTTTTAACATTAAGAAAATATGATGTTTGTATACATGAAATCACTAAATGTTAATGTCATTCAAGCTATAATGATTAGCTTATAGGGCTTATAATAATAATCTACTACTAGCACAAAAGCTAATCGCCCATATGTCTAAGCTTTATGCCCTTCATATGATGATCATGTTTCTAACGGGATAAAAATTTAGTTAAAGGATTACCAAAGTTCTCCTCTATGGGTACTCATTCCATACTAACATCACGTATTTCAATAATGTCTTTAATGACATCATATCCTTATAATACGTGTTTGGACTATGATAAGACTGTCGACGTTCCACGTGCCTGGCCTTTACACGTGCCTGGCCTTTACAATCTTTGAGTGATCCAAAAGGCCAAAGCATGCTTGACTTAAAAATATAATGATGTTTGACATGAAGGAGTAAAAGACCATCGGACAAATCGCTCATTCGACTAGTCTTGGATAACCACTATGCAGTGGCCATAAACTTGGAATCACCACTGATAATTTTAAGGTAGGCATGACCAGATGCCTATTGAAAATAATACCAGAGATTCATTGTTTTTGGTTCGGGAGTTGGTTACATGTAGGGAAGGATTAGCACCCCCACAATGCCTGAAAATCAGTACCATCTAACTATATCTTACTTGAATCTCGATTTTCTCGATTCTATTTTTATCATTATTTAAATAAATTCTTTTTAATGCATGAAATTTTGTAAAGATATGAGTTTGAGTTTCAATGAAAATTTTATCACCAATGTGCCTCGGAAAGGTGAGAAACATAGGGATTTTTTATGAAAATGATCTCCATATGGGTTTTTAAGAAAAAATCAAACATAGGCATTAGAGAGATACTGACACGAGATACTATTTTGTGATTCTAAAAATAATTTTTAAAGCATGAATGCTCGAGGTCCTTGCAAGAGGAAACGTGTTAGTAAGATAGGAAAGATAGCAATAAATAAATCCACACCAAAATAAACACACAACATACATAAAAAAGAGGGACGATCAAAATGTATCTCGTAGTTGTCTTCGATTATTAATGAATAATCGAGATGACAATGTTGATACTTAATCAAATTTGGTGGAAATTTGAAAAGGTTTTGATGACTCGAAAGGTAGAAATGCTTGGATTTTTGAAGGAATATAAAGAGCGGGGTTAGAGCATCCTTTCAGAAGAGTAGGGTTACAGTATCCCCGAAAATGGAAGTTTGATATTGGATTTGAAGTAAAAAGTAGGGTTAGAGTATCCCTTTAGAGTAGTAGGGTTGGAGTATCCCAAAAATGGAAATTTGACATAATTTTAAGTTAAAAGCAGGGTTGGATATCCCTTCGGAGTAATGGGGATGGAGTATCCTCGGAAATGAAAATTTTCGATGCCATTAGAAATAGGTCATTTTTTTGGATAAGGGGATCTTTGAAAATCGAGAGCCAAAGGTTTGGCTAAAATGTTCCTCTTTTGTTTAGCCTTGATCTGAGTCTAAGGGGGTTTAAGTAATGGGAATGAGCCGAGTAGATCATGAGGCATTTGAACACCTCAATAAAAGCGTTTTGAAAATTGGGTTAGAAATAAAGGATAACATTGCATCATTTCTTTTTCTGAATTTATTTTGAGCTTATCCGAATGTCCCAGGGGGTAAATGAGGTACTAGTACAAAGATAACTCGATGAGGATTAATGTAAAAATATTTCAAAAATCCTAGAAAATTACTTTCTAGGCAGAACTAATTTTTGAATTTCAACTTGTTTTGACACTGGCAGCACGTACAAGGTAAAGATATGATGGATTTTGAAAAATCAGTTTGGATTCATCCAAAATTATTAAAATGTGAATAATACCTTTTCAAAAAGGGAATTTCATGAACTCCATGGGAAAAATATTGAAGGGATTTAAAAATGTTGTTGGCTGGGCTAAAATAGCCCAAATAGTAAATTGCTCACTAGATCTAGGGGTTCTAGATAGTGAAGATTCGAAAAATCATAACTATTTCATCTGAGATGATCTGAAGGTAAATCAAATATCATTGGAAAGGTAATTCGAAACCCTTCAAGGGAAAAATACCAATACATTCTAGATAAGTCATTTTATTTTTAAATAATTTTTCAAATCCAGACCACTGTGTTACCAGAACAAAATAGGGGATGTGTTTGGTATTTGATTTTTCATTAGGTTGAGCTTGGGCCATGGATGTTTGAACATCCATAACTGAGCTAAGGGGTTGACATGGGCATCATGAGTTCATTCCACAGTCTCGAAGTAGTGTGGCATGATGGAACAACTCATTGACCATGCCATCATGAGGGTGTTTGGCTAAGGACCAAGGATTCACATTTTTCAACAAAAAGACTTCATTTCATTTTTTTGAAAACCAGTATTCTTATACTCATTCTTCCATGAATCTAGAACTGAATATTTGCTTTGCCCCCAAGGTTGGAAAGCCAACTTCATAAAAATCTTAAGCTCATGTTATTCTCCATGTGTGGGAGATAGCATGTGCTGGGATATTTTTTTGAAATTGGGTTTTCTAGCATTCAAACAAGCATCTCAACACAAACAAAGTGGCACAAAAACAATATAGAACATGGAGAACATATATGCGCAAGCAAAGATGACATTTTTCATGGAAAAGATAAAAAAAAATGCATGGCGATGATAGATATATGCATGAACATACTTAGGATGAACATGTTTAAAAAAGACTTTGCTAAAAAAGGCATTTTTATTTCATGGCAAGGTTGCATGGACAGAGGTTGTTATGGTGATGAAAATGCAAAGGAGCATGCTTAGCTGACCAACAACATATAGGCACCAAGAAAAGCATCAAAATCCTAAACTACCACAACCAAAACCACGAAAATGCATGGGAGTCTTAGGGTGACCATAAAAGCATAAAAAGGGTTTACTAAGATAAAGTTAATGACAAAATAAAAAATATAAAGATCAAGGTAGAGGGTATATACCAAAAACTTAAACTTCCCTTTCTCTCAGAATAGTGGCTGTAGGCTTAATTTTTTCTTTTTCCTTACTATTATTTAGCAAGAAAAGGATGAAAAGAAGTAGCTTTTTTGGTGGTATGGTTGATGATGAGGCTTTTTAAGGATCAAAATGTGTGTAAAGTTGGGTTATTGAAGGTTTTCCAGTGGTGGTTAAGGGTAGCTACAAGAATGGAGTATGGAAGTCAATGAAACAATGTTTTTGGAAGTGTTTTGGGCTGAGAATGGCTAGAGGATTTATGGGGATAGGTGAAGAGTTTTTTGGGATTGCTAGAGAGTTTTTTTCATAGCTGGGAGCCCTTTTTTTTGAGGTAATTGATTCTCTTTATCTTCATGCTCAACCAATTGCTTTAGGAGACAAACCAAGGGCATTGTTAGGTTTTCTTCTCTACCTAAAGAGATAACCAGGTAACATACTCAGTCTGCCTCCCCATTGCTATTGGTTCTACCATGCTGAGAAAGTAATCATCAAGGTTGCAACAGCCTCCTAACTGCTGATATGCCTGCCACCCTCTTTACCACCGTATCTCTTATGAAAGTGACTTTTGGCTTTGGTTGCTTGGGCCCTAAACTTATTTAAATCTAGTCATTGGCCCAAAGCCAAGGTTTGTAATGCTTTATGATGGTTTCTTAGTGTTGAAAACATGTTTGAATCAGATTTTTGAAGGTTGAAAAATGGTCTGAGCAAAGCAAAATGCCTTACTATATCGATACAAAGCATGTTGTATCAATACACAAGGCAATTTTTTTTTAAGTATCAATACAAGGAGGTGTGTATCGATACTAAAAACAAAAATTATTTCTAGTCTTAAGACTTTAGAGCCCTGTATCGATACTCCATGGACTTGTATCAATAATTATGCTTCTGTATCGATACATTTCATCAAAAATCACAATTTTAGCTACTACCAAGACTTGTATCGATACAATCATGCTAGGTATCAATACCACACCTTAGGTATCAATACCAAACCTTTATTTATCGATACTACACATGGAAATTCAAAATTTTAGTGACATGAAAGCCTTATGACAATGTTTAAGCACCATATGACCTGCACATACGTTAGGTTCCTTGAGTTGTCTTATCTTGGTCATAAAGAGATGAAAATTGGCTCGTGTGCTTACCTGAATGACTCTAATAACACCCTGAAAATAACCTTTGATGCCTCATTTATGCATTTTTCTTCAAGGCAGTCCATAGGCATTTTAGACCTTCCTCAAAAAAACTTTCTCACCGGGTGACCATCCACTTTTCATGGTTCTACTGAGCTTGCTTTTTTTTAATGCAATGCATTCGACTTAAACCCTAAACCCTTCCTTTCAATTTAGTTGATGACATTTAGAGCTTTGGCAATTCGTTGAAGGCATTTTCCAAGTGTTCTTCTAGTCGAACACTCTTCTCGATAGTTAACTTAAGATCCATATAGGTATTCTTCGATAAATAAAGCACAAACATTAGCAAACATTTGTTGACATATATAGCATTGACAAACTCAAATGAATGAAAAGAGGATTCCATAGCATTCTTATTGGGCTCAATACATGGAGCATTAGTCAAGGTAGCAGTAAAAATGTCTAGTTCCCTATCGATACTGATGAGTTTGTTTTTAATGAAAAATTTCAATTTCTAATGTAGTGATGATGGCATTTCCCATATAGAATGGATCCAAGGCCTCCCTAGTAGGTAATTATATGATGGAGCAATGTCTATCACATGGAAGTCTATTTCATAGGTGCATGAGTTGGTTTCCAGTAGGATGGTGATATTTCCTGTAACCTCTTTACATGTCCTATCGAATGCTCGCTTGATCATGTGATTATGCTTAATGGACACATTGAATAAGAGCTTTTTCAAATAAGATATAGGCATTATATTTAGGTTAACCCATTGTCGATGAAAGCCTTTGGCAACATGCTACCTTTTTAATAGCTAGTGATATGGAAAGCTTTATAATTTCCTCTCCCTTTATAAGGGATCTCATCATCACTGAAAGAAATATAGTTGTTTGCAATGATATTGCTTACCAACTGGTTCAAGATACCTATAAGGATATCATGAGGCATGTTTGCTTAATTCAAGACTTTTAAAAGGGCATTTATGTCTGCCACAGAATCTAAAAGCAATGAAAGTATTAATACTTCATTAGTTGTTTGGTCAACTGGTCAGCAATATTATAGTCACTATGTTTAATTAACTTAAGGAATTCTATAGCTTCTATTTCACTCATCAACTCTTTCATGGCTGTTGGCTTTAACTTTTTTAACATTTCTTTTCGTGCTTAAGTGAAAAGGAAATGTGATTTTTCTAAGTCTCACTTTCAGATGTTGGGGAGTAACATTTACCACTATGAGTTAGGTGGCTTACCCTTGAGAGGTCAATATTAACGGCTTATTGACTGGACTCTATAGTACTTATAATTTTGCTTTTTTTCCTTTGGGGAACTACCTTATCTTCTTTATAAGGAAAAGAAAATGAGAGTTGGATGATTACTTTTGATTTTGACTAAGTAAGGGCAGCCTTGACATCAGACCGATTGGCAAATCAGACCCTACAAAGATGATTTTTCCTATCCTTTTTTTATGGTATTGACAAAAGTGTTCATACCTTCATCTCTTTCCTCATAAACTTAATTTTTGAGTAGTCCATCATCCCTTGAACCAATCTTATGAACTCTGAACAATATTGCAATATGTGCCCTATTTGTATTGGCAACAAAAGGATTCAACAGTTTTTTTATTCTAACTTTTGATTCCTGTCACTATCCCAACTTTCATAAAGGCTTGCCATACTTGTTTATCGACATCCATACCTTTTGGACACTCTTTTTTGCCTGGTAACTTTTCCCATTAATCACGAAATTCACTCTCGGCCTACATGGTTTAAAAGCGAGTTAGCTCTAATGCATAGTCCATGTCCTTGTTTGACCTTGATTATATCCTACTTTGCACTTTCCTTTTGAAAGACATGCAGTTCTTAATAAAGTGGCCTTGTACCCTAGCATGGTACTCATAATAGGTGCTTTCATCATACCAATTGTGATCTCGAATTTATGAACATTGGGGCAACCAATTGGCCTACTAATAAGTGAAAATAAATCTCCTCATAGGAATAATGGAGCGACTCAAAGTTTTCACTCTTTTGGGGTGCCTGTTGGTTCTTAGAGGTCTAGTGTTGTTTGTATTGAATGGTTGAGCACTCTAAATTATGTTCTAGATAGGTTTGGTGCAAAGCTTTTTATGGGTTTAGACCTGTAGAGTAGATCGGTTATGGCATTGTTGTTAAGGTCGAAGCCTAGATAGGCCATGTAGGATAGTACATATTCTGTGTCAAATACAAACTCTGAGTGAACTTAGCCAAACTCTTACTGATGGCTTTTACTTTTTTCTCTTTGCCCTTGGCTGCAAACTTTTTAGCTGAGCTAATGATTCTCCACCTGATATTTTGCCATTTTTATGGCATTATCAATCATCTCACCTAATATGACCATGCTAGCAAAGTTCTTTATTGCATTCCCTACTAGCTTATTATAGTAGGGAGCTCGTAAAATATTTACAAACATGATCATCATTTCTTTTTCAGTCAGGGGAAGGTGAACCTAAACAACTTTTTCTCTCTTTTAGTGTACTACCTAATGCTTTCAATTGTTTTTCTTTCCATATTCATGAGAGAAAGGCAATTTAAGGCCTACTCGAATATGTGCTTTATTGATCTAGGAAAGCATGAGCTAAGTATACCTATGTTTGAGTTCTAACCCGGTCAAGTTCTATATACTAATGAGTGGTTGCCCTATTAGGCTATTTTGGAAGCAATGTATTAGTACCTTTTCATTCTCTTCATACCCAACCATCTTCCTACGATACATGCACAGGTGGGCTGTTAGATCTATTATCTTATTATATTTTTCAAAATTTGATACCTTGAATTTAGGTGGGATGATGAGATTAGAGACCAAACCCAAGGATTTGGCATTTATAATCTCAAATTTGTGACTTTCTTCGATGACCTTGAGGCACTTCTTTACTAACAAAAACTCACTTACATCTTTAATGGTTTTAGAAGACTTGGGACTTTTTGCTTTTACTTACTCTACCAATTCATAAAGGCCTGGGACTAAAGGTTTTCTGGTGAAGGGCCCTCACCTTGATATTCATGAGCCAAATAAGGTGTTTATGCCGGGTAGATAAATGGTTGAACTGGTGCGATTAACACTACCAAAGGTTGTTGTTCATGTAATGCCCCTTTATGAGCTTTCATGGCTTCAACACCACCGTTCATATCAATCTTGATATTAGTCAGCCCTTTACCCATCTCAACATGTGGCCAATGGCTTAGTTTACTCTAAAAAGCCACTATACCTCTAATGGTACAACCTTAGTGCCTACTATGAATACCATGCTGGGGCGGTAAGGCATGATATTGAGACCAAATGTTGCTGCCAATCCTTTACTGAACCACATTGAGCCAACTGTAAACATGATCGACATTAAGAACAAATATGAAGTAAAGGCAAGCATAGAGGATGTAAAGATGCTAATGTTCTTGGTCTGGCAAACATTGAATTAGGTCGGGTTGCTCAACGCAACAGAAAAATTTAAAAGACAATCTTAACAACTTCTGTGATTCGACATAGTTATAGGTCATACCCTATAAACATGCAAGAAGTTTGGGTCCATGGTTCAAAGAATGATGAATAAAGTCCAGATAGAATTCTATCATGAGATCACTCCTGCAGTTGAACCTATCAATATGATAGAAGATGAAACCATGCAGCCACCTTGTGGGAGAAATTGACCCTTTATTTTTTATGGTAAGTAAGTTTCAAGGTCAGCTCTTCGACACCTATGCCAAAGTTAGTTGTGGAAGTACTTAAACCATTCTCATATAAGAGCAATAAAGCTGTCCCATGGAAATACGAGAATCAGGTAGTGATGATCAGAGAACTAACTCTCTTAGCTATTGCAATGGAACTATCAGGAGTTAGTCATCTAACCCGTAATTCACCTAACCCGTAATGGTTGGTGTTATGCTCCCCTAGCTCAAGAAAAATAGAAGGTTGATACATCTCCAAGCACCAGTACCACTTAAGCCCAAGCAAAAAATTTTGAGCTTAAGAAGTTAAGGAAATAGTAGGTGAAAGAGAAGCCATAGAGTTTCTCAAGTTCATCAAGCATAATGAATACTACTTTATAGACCAGTTAAGGAAACAATCCATAAAGATTTCCATGCTATTTCTGCTTTTTAATTCAAAGGTTCACCAAAATGCATTACTAGTGCTAAACAAAGCATGTGTGCCCTCAGATGTCCCTGTGGACAAGTTGGATCGGCTAGTGAACAACATCATGGCCAATAATTATATCTCATTCACTGATGATGAGATCCCACCTGGAGGTAGGGGCAATTATAAAGCTCTGCATATCACAACCTATTGCACGGGACGTATTTTGCCTAAAGTACTCATAGACAATGGGTCAGCCTTTAATGTTATGCCTATGACTACATTAAGTAAACTCTCTATCGATCAGTTCAACATCAAGAGTAGCCATACCATAGTCCAAGCTTTTCATGGAACATGTTGTAGAGTAATTAAAAATATCACAATCCAGCTTCAGATAGGCCCATGTACATATGAAGTTGACTTCCAAGTTATGGATATTAATCTTTCTTACAACTGCCTATTAAGAAGGCCATGGATACACTCCGTCAGAGCCATCGCATCCTTTCTCCATCAGAAGCTCAAATTTACGATAGATGATAAAATAGTCAACATCGAAGCTGAAAAATGATCACTACTGCTTTCATCGAGGATATCTACATAGAGCCTAATGAAGATGCACTGGAGTTATCCTTCCAATCCTTCGAGTTTGTTAATGCAACATTTGTGGGAGAAGAATTGCCAATAGTTGAACCCCACTTGTCAATGAGTACCCACTTGGGTTTAAATGACCATTGGTAAAGGTTCTCGAGTTAAAAAAAGGCTTGGCAAGAATCTCCAAGGGATGGCCTGAGTTTTATAGGTCACCACTCAAGCCAACAAAATAGGCTTAGGATTCAAGGCCAATGTTCACTTAAGAAAGCAACATGAAAAGAGGATTTGCAACCAGGAGATGACACGATCATTAGGTTGAGAAGATGAGTCAAAGCTGACAATGTTCCTGTCTCTCCATAAGATATTTTGTTTAAGAGGATGAATTGATCCAAGCCAATCGGAAGAGTAAAAGGCTAAAGATGTCTTGGTCATCCTAAACGGGGCACTTAATAACCTTTATCTCCAAGATACTGAGCCATAAAATTCATGTCTTTCCACTAAGAACTAATTTTGATGATAGGGTCATGACAGAAACCCCTGCACTTTTCCTGTCCCTTTTATGTAATGTCAAGAAATGAAAACCTACCTGCCCTCACCCAAATGTAGATAGGTGTCTTATGTAAGGGGAATTTTTTATCAAACATTATCAATGAATGAATTTTGCATATATCATTCCACATTGTGTATCACTTTCAACCTTTTTATCTGCATTACTCTTTTACCTTCATTTCCTTTAGTTGTGTATGTGCCTTTTGCCATGTTTATTTATTTACCCTTTCAGGTGTCCTGACAATAATGACATGGATGTGTCTAATGGTTCTTTGAAGATAGATTTTAAATAGTCAATTTACGCTAATGAAGCTGATCCTGAAGAAGGTTTTAAAAAAAGCTCGGTACCACTAAACCTCTTAGATTAGTCGAGCAAAAAGAGAAGCAGATCATGCCTTATGAAGATCCAACGAAAGTAATAAATCTGGGTACTCAGGAAGATCAAAAGGAGGTTAAAATCGAAACCTTAATAAAGTTAATGACTAGGACCAAGTTGATGAACTACTCCAGGAATATCGAGATGTATTCGCTTGGTCATATCAAGACATGCTAGGATTGGACACTGATGTAGTTGTCCACAAGATTCCCATCAAGCCCGAATGCAAACTGATTCAACAAAAGTTAAGAAGGATGAAGCCATAAATGCTTCTCAAAATTAAAGAAGAAGTCAAGAAACAGTTTGATGCAGGGTTTATTGGAGTAGCCAAATATTCAGAATGGGTTGCTAATATCATCCCAGTCCCAAAGAAATATGGCAAAGTACGAATGTATGTTGATTATCAGGATTTAAATTGAGCTAGTCCCAAGGATAACTTCTCGATACCCCATATCAACACTTTGGTAGACAACATAGCCAAGAAATCTCTTTTCTCTTTCATGGATGGATTCTCAGGCTACAACCAAATCAAGATGGCGCCCGAAGACATGGAGAAAATAACTTTTGTAACCATGTAAGGAACATTCTGCTATAATGCCATGCCCTTCGAACTCAAAAATATCGGGGTAACGTATAATGGGCCATGGTAGCCTTATTCCATGACATCATGCATAAGGAAATTGAGGTTTACGTTGATGATATGATTGCCAAGTCAGTGAAAAAGGATGAGCATGCCACAGACCTTCAGAAACTTTTTAAAAGGCTATGAAAATTTTAACTTAAATTGAATCCTGCCAAGTGTACCTTTGGAGTCACTTCAGGTAAGCTTTTAGGCTTTATAGTCAGTGAAAAAGGAATTGAAGTTAACCTAGACAAAGTCAAAACCATTCAAGATATGCCACCACCTCAACCCAAAAGAAAGTGAGAAGCTTTTTGGGGTGATTAAACTACATTGCTAGATTCATATCCTAGCTCACTGACAAATATGACCTCATTTTTCAGCTCTTTTGCAAACAAAATCTGGGAAAGTGGAATGACGCATGTCAAGAAGCCTTTGATAAAGTCAAACATTATCTGTCAAGCCCGCCAGTGTTGGTATCATCAATACCGGGTCGACCTTTAATCCTTTACTTGGCAGTCATTGACAAGTCTATGGTTTATGTATTAGGGCAGCATGATGAGTCAGGAAAGAAGGAACAAGCAATCAGTACCTAAGTAAAAAGTTCATGGAATGCGAGGGCAATTACTCTGCAATCAAGAAGTTATGCTATACTTTAGTGTGGATAGCCAGAAAACTTAGGCAGTACATGCTGTATCACACCACATGGTTGATTGCAAGGTTTGACCTATTAAGTATCTATGTGAAGCCCCTGCAATATCAAGAAGGCTAGCTAGATGGCAAGTCTTGCTTTTTGAATATGACATTGCTAATGTCAGTCGAAAGGTCATCAAGGGTAATGCGATAGTTAACTTTTTGGCAAGTCGAGTGGCAGATGACTATGAACCCTTAAACTTTGACTTTCAAAATGAAGATCTTATGCGCATTTTTGAAGATGAAGATGCCTCCAACCAAGATCAATCCTGGAAGATGTATTTTGATGGAGCATCAAATGCTCTAAGACATGGAATTAGGGCAATATTGATGTTATCTGATAAGAGTCATTATCCATTAATAGCAAGGCTAAATTTTGATTGCACAAATAATATTGCAGAATATGAAGCTTGTGTCATGGGGCTTCAAGCAGCCATTGAGAGGAATGCCAAGATATTATTGGTGTTCAATGATTCGACCCTAGTCATCTATCAATTTAAAAAGGAATGGCAAACTCATGATGCCAAGCTGATGCAATATGGGAAGCTGATAGCAGAGCTCAAAAAAGAATTTGATGATATTAGTTTTCGACACTTACCTCGAGAAAAAAACCAAATAGTTGATGTTTTGGCTACATAGTCATCCATGTTTAAAGTCAACCAAGAGTCGGACGTTGCTCCCATCCAGATGAGCATCTACACAACTCTAGTTCATTGTCATAGTGTCAAAAAATAGAAAGATGGCCTACCATGGTACTATGACATCCTTCATTACATCAAGGATCAGCAATATCCCAAACATGCAACCGAGACTGATAAAAGGACTATTAGAAGGCTAGCTATGGGATTTTTTCTTGATGGAAAAATCTTATACAAAAGGAGTCATGATAAAGCATTACTCAGATGCATTAACACTCCTAGAGCCAAAAAGATCCCAGAAGAAGTTCATGAAGGGATTTATGGCACACATGCCAATGGACATTGGATGGCCAAGCAAATCACGAGAGTGGGTTAGTATTGGTTAACCCTCGAGAGAGACGGCATCAATTATGCCTAAAAATGCCATAAGTGTTAAATCTATGCGGACAAGATCAATGTCCCTTTAGTGCCACTTTATGTCATCATGGCCCCATGGCCTTTCGCTATGTAGGGCATGGACATGATTGGGCCAATCACCCCCCAAGCTTTCGATGTGCATCATTTTATCTTGGTAACGATCGACTATTTCACCAAATGGGTAGAGGCTACCTCATATGCTAATGTCACTAGATCAACCATCTGTAAATTTATCAAGCAGGACATCATATGCAAATATGGCCTCCCAAACCAAATCATCACAAACAATGCAAGCAATTTAAACAATAAAATAATGCAAGCGATCTATTCACAGTTCAAGATCCAGCATCATAATTCTGTCCTTTATCGCCCAAAGATGAATAGGGTAGTCAAGGCAAGAAACAAAAACATTAAAAGAATAGTTAAGAAAATGGCTGAGACATACAAAGACTAGCATGAGAAGCTATTTCATGCCTATCGAAACTTAGTTCGCACTTCCATAGGTGCTACCCCTTTTTCTCTTATCTATGGGACGGAAGCTGTATTGCCTATCAAAGTCGAGATCCCTTCTCTTAGAGTCTTGATGGAAACCAAACTTAAAGAAGCTGAATGGGTCAAGAACAGATATGACTAGCTCAACCTCATCGAGAAAAAATGCATGAAAGCCATCTGCCATGGTCAAATGTATCAAAGATGCATGATCCGAGCCCATAACAAAAATATGCACCCGTGACAATTTCACCTAGGCAAATTGATATTGAAAAAGATCCTCCCAATCCATAATGATGCACGAGGCAAGTAGACCCTTAATTAGGAAGGACTGTATATCATGAAGCAAGCCTTCTTTGGAGGGGCCCTAATCTTATCAGAAATAAACTGCAATATCTTGCCCAACTCAGTCAACTCAAATTTCGTCAAGAAATATTACACGTAGAGGGTGAAAACCTAAAAATGTGTCATTCAAAAAAAAGAAAAAATAAAAAAACAAGAAAAAAAACCAAAAATAAAAAAATAAAAAAATAAAAACAAAACCAAAAAATAAAAACAATAAAAAACAACAAAAAAAAAGAAAAAAAACAAAAGAAAGAATAAAAGGGGTCCAGATAAAATTTTAAAAAGGACATCTGGGTAACCAACCTAACTATAGTTGAAAACCAGCAACGGCGACTTGAGAAGATCAATTCTGATAGGGCATAGACTGTGATCACTTATAGAATAAAGCGAAGCAATCCTATGGATCTTTCGAAGATCAGCTCATGCTAGGCACAATTATTGTTTGACAAAGATTCTAAAAAACACCTTAAAAACATCCATGTCATGATTGTCAGAGGCATCTTTCGCCCAAAAGATCATCTTTCTAGCTACCCTATAACTTGTTTGTCAGAAAAAATATATACCAAGTTATGTCTCTTTGTTGTCATGAATAAATATTATCTTGTTTCTTTTAACCCCTGTACAATTCACGTTGCACTTGTCATTTAACTGATAATGTTTGATAATCAACTGAAATAGGCATCAGGACATCTTGATATTACATTGAAAGGAAAAGAAAAGCATAGGGAACTCTGCTTACACCCTAATCGTCAAGATCATTCACTTTTTGCATCCAAACAACTACTTGGCATGACCATACACTAAACCATTTCTTGCTTTCACAAGCCACATCTCAAGAAAAACCATTTTACGGTAACTAAAAATCGACCCATGCATTCTATCAGAATCTTATCAAAACCAGAGACATCAACCTAATTAGTCAAATAGTCTCTAAATTATTGGCAATGCCTTCCATTTGTTAGGAAAATAATTGAGCCTCCTGAATTGATAAACGCAATAGTCCAAATCCTTGAGACTAAATTTTTGGTCATATCCCCAGTAAAGCTAGGACAACCTACGATCCCCAGTGGGATTAGGAAAATCTCTGTCTATAGTTGCATCAAAGACAAATTACCATCCCTATGAGAGTCTAAATGACGTACAAGAAAAACTAGGCTATTTCTCGTATTAGACTTCACATCATGCAACCATGATAGCATTTCATATCATGCACTCATATTACCATCATACATCATTATTTTTACAATATCACTTCAAGCCAGGTTTACTAAACCTCTAAGGAATTCTTGGTAAGAACTCTAATCTTCACAAACCAAGTGTCATTCAGGTAAGGTCCTTTTCTTCTCATAACCTTATATCCAAATCCTTTTTATCAAGCAACTACGATAAAAGTACTAGTGTCAAGAAATTATTGTCTAGAAACTATCATCAAAAAACTTTTGTAAAGAACATTTATCAGAAGCTTTTCAAGCATTTTATCAAGAACTAGTGTCAAAACCCTTTCATCGGGAAATTTTATCATAAACTTTTATTAAGAAAACTTGTATTAGAAGTTTTATAAAAGAAATGTTGTCAGCAACCTTTTCCAAAGCCATAAGTCAGTGGCACCTTTTCAAAGCCCACAAGCTAGTGGTACCTTTTCAAAGCCCGCAAGCTAGTGGCACGTTGTCAAAAACCCATAAGTCAGTGGCATATTTTTAAAGCCTATAAGTTTGTGGCACCTCCTCTTTCAAAGCCCATAAGTCAGTGGCACCTTCTTCAAAGCCCATAAGTCAGTGGCACCCTTTTTAAAGCCTACAAGTCAATGGCACCATCTTCAAAGCCCATAAGTCAATGGCACCTTTTTAAAGTCCACAAGTTAGTGGCACTCCAAAAGCTTATAGGTCAATGGCACCTTTCTAAAAGCCCATAAATTAGTAGCACTCCTTTAAAGCCTACACGAGTTGGTGGCACCCAAGTTTAAGTCAAAGCCCGTACGAGCTGGCGACACTCGAATCAAAGCCCACACGAGTTGGTGGCACCCAAGTTTAAGTTAAAGCCCATACTAGCTGATGGCACCCAAGTCTAAGTTAAATCTCGCACAAGTTGGCAGCACCCGAGTCAAAGCCCACACAAGCAGGTGGCACCCAAGTTTAAGTCAAATCTTACATGAGCTAGTGGCACCCAAGTCTAAGTCAAAGCCAGCATGAGTTGGTGGCACCTAGTCAAAGCCTACATGAGCTGATGGCACTTAAGTTTAAGTTAAAGCCCACACGAGCTGGCGACACTTGAATCAAAGCCCATACGAGCTAGTGGCATTCAAGTTTAAGTCAAAGCCTATACAAGCTGGTGGCACCTAAGTTGAAGCTCACATGAGCTAGTGGCACCCAAGTCTAAGTCAAAGCCCACACAAGCTGGCGGCACCCAAGTTAAAGCCCACACGAGATGATGGCACCCAAGTTTAAGTTAAAATATACACAAGTTAGCAGTACCCACATAAAAAATCCATGATACTCTGCACCTGCTTAAGGGGGTCAAACCTGAGAAAACCTAACACCTTTATGTTTTGGGAAGCATCATTCCACCCAGGACAAAAAAATTTCTATTCATCTTTGCCCTATTCTTGATTTTTAGCAATGTTCAAAGAGGGGCAGCTGTAGACACCTTATTTTGTCTGGGCCTTTTTTAGCAATCTGAAGCACAGACATAAGAGGGGATAATGTTGCAAAAAGGTATTTTGAAGAGGTTAAGAAGGCTTATGGGTCATATCAAAGGTAAATGCAAAGATATGCATCAAAGGACATAGTTCAAGGTGTTCGGGGATAAAATATATGAAAAAATTCATAATTTTTCTCGAATGTATCGATACATGGTTTTTATGTATCGATACAATGCTCCACCATGCCAAAAAATTGAAATGTCCCAATTGGTATTGATACAACATGTAAATGTATCGATACAAGAGCTTCTGTATTGATATAAGGGCTCATGTATAGATACTAGGCCATGCCAAGACCAAAACATGCATTTTGTAAAGAAATGTATCAATACATGTCAACATGTATCGATACAATGGTTCATAGTATCAATACAATGTTCATTGTATCGATACACTCAAGGTTTTTGGACCAAATGTATCAATACATCCAAGCCATTTTTCACGGTTTGGGTATTTTTAACTTATCCACCATTGATCCAAAACTCAATTTTAACTCATTTTTTTTTGCATCCAAAAAGATTAAAACCCATATCATATTATGAATTTAGACTTTTAAATTAATGAAAATATTTTTTTGAAGTCTAAATTAGATTAAAAAGGTCAATGTCCTATGATCACCCTACTCCTCCCTAGCTTGTTGACCAAGATCACCATTAGCCACCCTATTTGCTGGAAAATCATTTCAGCATTTAAACCAGTCACCCTATGTCCATGACATTAGCAGTAAGTTGTTCTCTACAGCCACTCTATAGCCACCAACCTGACATCACTTTGTCCCCTTTAAGAAATAACCAAAAACACCTCCAATTTAGCTTCAAAATGTTGGTATAAATAGACCACTTCTATCTCAGCTAAAAAAGGTTAGATTCCAGCTCATTTTCAACTTCCAAAACACATTCCTACACCAAGAAAACTAGAAT